>SJYV01039069.1:201261-225757 GCA_006410875.1 Neotragus pygmaeus | reverse complement strand
ACACCTCCCACTGATTCTTGGTCCTTTCCTTCCAACTGACCCTCAGCTATGACGCTTCGAGACCCAAGACCCTTGGCCTTGGATTCCTTTACCCCTAATTTATCTGCCCTTTGGGGATTTTGGCTCCATCTTACATTTTCTTGGCCACATCTGTCTCCCGGAACTGCTCCTTCACCATGGTGACGGCTGCCGGGGCTCCCTCCTATAAACTCCTGGAGCTGGGTTAGAAATACGATGTTCTCCGTACCACCCGTGGCTGCTTCTTCACCGGTTGCTAACACATCTGCGGCATTTCTTCGGCCACCGTAGCACGCCCCACGTGCCCGCCCCCACTTCCGCTACTCCCTAGCGCGAGTCTGTCAAGAGAGGCTCCAGGCACGCAGCTTCTCGCCTTCTCCCCATACCGCCATCTGGCGGCACCTCGTTGAAACCGCCGCGAAGCCCGAGCTGTATTTTTCAAGTTCGATTTCCAATCTATTTCTGGTTTATTGGTCTGTCTTTCTCTGAACCTGCACTCTTTATTTGATTGCTACCCATCTATCTCCCTGTAATCAATGGACAAATTTCAAATAGCAAATACTTATTAAAAGCTATAAAGAAAGCTGAGCATCGAAGAATTGGTGCTTTTAACTGTGGTGTTGGAGAAGACTCTTGAGAGTCCCTTGGACTGCAAGGAGATCCAACCAGTCCATCCTAAAGGAGATCAGTCCTGGGTCTTCCTTTAGAAGGACTGATGTTGAAGCTGAAACTCCAATAGTTTGGCCTCTTGATGTGAACAGCTGACTCATTGGAAAAGACCCTGATGCTGGGAAAGATTGTGGGCGGGAGAAGGGGACGACAGAGGATGAGATGGTTGGATGGCCTCACTGACTTAATGGACCTGAGTTTGGGTAAACTTTGGGATGGACAGGGAGACCTGGCGTGCTGTGGTTCATGGGGTCGCAAAAAAGTAGGACACAACTGAGCGACTGAATTGAACTGATTAAAAGCCCACTCCAGTAGTCTTGCCTGGAAAATCCCATGGACAGAGGAGCCTGGTAGGCTACAGTCCGTAGGGTTGGGAAGAGTCAGATACGACTGGGCGACTTCACTTTTCACTTTAACCCTGAGGGTTGGGATGGGGAGGAAGGTGGGAGGTAGGGGGTTCAGGATGGGGGACACATGTACACCCATAGCTGATTCATGTGAATGTATGGCAAAAACCACTACAATATTGAAAAGTAATTAGCCTCCAATTAAATAAATTTACAAAAAAAAAAAAAGCTCACTTTTGTAGGGACCAAGAGTTTCATTAAAAGACAAAGTTTTGGGAAAAAACTTAGACAATCAGATTCTCTAATCTCACAAAAATAACGGTCAGGTCTGCGTACTTGAAATAACAAAAGGTTTTGAGTCAGTTCTGCAGTTTCCCCAGCGGTAAAATGAGGAGGCTGGTCGAGGGGACCGCCAAGGATGCCTTCCACCTTTACCAACCGCTAACGCGGGTGGAGGGGATTTAACTTTAATCTGGTTTAATTTAAAGTCCAGACAGTCCAAAATAATGATTCGAAGTGGAACATGTGCTAGCATAAATCTGCTAAGTCACTTCAGTCGTGTCCGACTCTGTGCGACCCCATAGACGGCAGCCCACCAAGCTCCCCCGTCCCTGGGATTCTCCAGGCAAGAGTACTGGAGTGGGGTGCCATTGTACTCCCTCTAAACTGTGCGCCCTCGGGATTGGCCAGTTCGGAGGTGTGGCGAAAGACCACAGAGATCAGATCTCAAGCACTTTCAAACAGGCATTGGCGAGGTCGGCCTCACGGCCCGGCCACGCCCCACGTCGGCGCCGTCCGGGGACCTTCCGTGAGCGTTGATATGATTGGCCGGCAAAGTTTAGCCTTCTTTTCCTCCCTGGCTGCGTGAAGATCAGCCGCCATCATGGTGAGTTTCTCCAGGCCCGTGCATCCATCCGCCGTGTATCCGCGCCATCCTCCGTCCCCTGGTTCTGACATTGACGTTACACCCCCCCCTAAAGCCCAGTTACTCTTCCCTGGCCGAGTCTGACCGGGGAGACCTGTTGCCGAGGGCCTGGGAGCCGCCGGCGAGGAGTCCGGGCTGTGTGCTATCTATCTAGACATGCCGGGCTTTCAAGAGCCCCAGGAGTGGGGGATTGCGGGAGTTCCTCCTGCGTTTGTCATTCTCGTGGAGTCTAATGGGTGGAGTGGGGTGAAGAGAGAGACATCACATTTGCACTCCCAACCTGGGGTAGGCGGTTTGCCAGTGAAGGCAGCCCAGGAGGTGAAGAGGGTGCCTGCAGCGCCCGGGCGAGTTGCGACGAGTGAAACTGTCATGTGTAAGCTACAGTCACTGTCAGCCGAATGCATTCTCTTGTTTGACATGGGGGAGACGGAGGCCTCCGGGTGCGGAGCCACTTTAAGGCTTGCCATGCCTTTACTAGTTCACTCATTTGAAGGTTCACCAGTTTTTAACCCCGCTCCATCCTCGACCTATTTTTTCCTTGATCCCGGCTTGAAAGAATTGAAGTTTGTTGAAGTGGATTTAGTTTGGTGGGGTTTTTTTTAAAACTGTAGTTGAAATAGCTATCAATGTACTCTGAGAGCTCTTCTTACCGGTTAAGTTTTTGTTAGTAGTGTAAACATGCTGAATGCCCACATTCTTTGGTAGTTACTGTGTACAAGCAGTGGGGCCGTTCAGAAGGGAATACGATTTTTGTGGGATGTAGAGTTGGTGATTCAGGAAGGGTAGTTTACCTGAAGAAAGTGCAATGCTTGTCAGACCTCTGCGGGCTGTTACAAACAGGGTGGTCTGACAATAACATTTGTAGAATCACAGCTTCACCCCAGAGAAGTGGAACTTGGGGTGATTTTTTTCCTTAAGGGTACAATTGGCAGTCTGGAGACATTCTTGGTCCCAGCTAGGAAATGGGTGTGCTTCTAGACATTCTGAAATACACGGGACAGTCCAACAAAGTAGTAGCTGGGGCAAGGCATCTGAGGTTTGAGAAACCTGGAGAGTGATTTCTGTAACAAAACGAAGTAAGCCTTTACAGATTCTGTGTGTGGCTGTTGAGCATGTATTGGTACTGTTTTTGTGTTGGGGTGACCTGTGAATTAGGCAGTTTGCTAGTAAATGTGTTAGGAGGAGATGGGAATTGGTGCTTTTTTTCCCCCTTTTATTCACGGTTTCCTGGCACTAACGCATATGACTACATTGTTTTAAATTAACTGTTCACAGATAGTGGCTATTAATGTGGGACCTTGCAGTTCTAGATCTCAGAAAATCACAGTAGGGTCAGGAAAAGATTGACTAGTTATTAAAACTATTATTATTAAAATGAGTGTTATGTTTTTAGAACGACACAGTAACTATCCGGACTAGGAAGTTCATGACCAACCGACTGCTTCAGCGGAAACAAATGGTAAGGAAGGGTACGTCAGTGTTTGGTTGTTACTCAGTTTAGAAGATGTGTTTCCTTATAATATACACTAAACTTGATAATTTCTTGGTAGGTCATTGATGTTCTTCACCCTGGAAAGGCAACAGTACCTAAAACAGAAATTCGGGAAAAACTGGCCAAAATGTACAAGACCACACCAGATGTCATCTTTGTATTTGGATTCAGAACTCATTTTGGNACTAAACTTGATAATTTCTTGGTAGGTCATTGATGTTCTTCACCCTGGAAAGGCAACAGTACCTAAAACAGAAATTCGGGAAAAACTGGCCAAAATGTACAAGACCACACCAGATGTCATCTTTGTATTTGGATTCAGAACTCATTTTGGTGGTGGCAAGACAACTGGCTTCGGCATGATTTATGATTCCTTGGATTACGCGAAGAAGAATGAGCCCAAACATAGGCTTGCCAGAGTAGGTGTCCTCGTTTGCTCAGTCACTGCTGAAGACAGTTTTTTAATGGCATTTTATTGTGGGTGCCCCAGAATGAGCAAGAGCAAGCAGTCTGGAGGGATGACACACTAAACCCTTGAGTGCTTGGCAGGAAAGGTTCTTTGCTAAAACGCACCGAGTCTGGGGTTCAGATGGTGTCTGCAGGATTTGGGGGGTGCCTTTTGAGCTGGGTCTGGAAGAGCAGGTGAAGTGCTCCTGGAGGTGGGAACTGGCTGGCAGTAGAGGGCTGGGTTTAGAAACCGTAGGTTGGCTCTACCTGAAGTGACATCTTTATTCCCATATGTCTTAGAGTTTGCAGTTAGCTTCGTAGCTTAGGTTCATTGAGCAAGGAGCCATGAAAAGTTTCGGGTGATTCCCTGAGTATCAGGTGCATAGTGAACTACAGTGATCCTTCAAGAACACTGCTTTGACCATCCACTTATATGCAGATGTTTTTTTCAGTCGTGAAGTCTGTAGTACGGTGATCTAAGGTTGGTTGACTACCTAGTGGCAAAAGAAAGCGGGTGTGGAGGGCCAAGCCAGCCATACATTCTACTAAGATACTTGACTCTGTCGAGATCTGATGTGCTTATTCCTGGAGTTGGATGAGTTGATGTTTGCAAGTTATATGTTCATTTGTACACCTTTTTCCTTCAGCATGGCCTGTATGAGAAGAAAAAGACCTCAAGGAAACAGCGAAAGGAGCGCAAGAACAGGATGAAGAAAGTAAGGGGGACAGCGAAGGCCAACGTCGGTGCCGGCAAGAAGGTACAGCTTATTGAGGAAAATGCAGAAATGCCAGTTTCAGGTTTTCAATTTGTGGAAAAGTGGGGTTTTGTTTTCTAAATAACCTTTCTTAATGTTTCTTCTTTTCCCACTTCTTCTGGATTACAGAAGGTAACCTGTTTTGAGAAGCCACGTAACGTAGTATCTTAACACCTCAGTAGAGTAGCTTTGCCCACCCCTTAGCTCACAGATTAGCACAGCACAGGGCCACATCGGTTCAGTGATCCTGGTGGGTGCCTTGCAAGTCTTAGCAGGAAAGTTTTCACTTTACTGCTAATTGCAAAGGTTTGTAAAAGAGGGAGCGCATCTAGGTTCCCAAGACTGACGTCCTTAAAATTGGCAACTGATTGAGGAAGCAGCTGACTCGATGTGGCCCGTGTTTTCCTGGCACGCTGGAGAGGCGGCACAGTTTTCCCTCGCTTTCCTCTCCAGTCAGTCAGGACTTGAGTGATTTTAATTCTCAGCTTTTTACCAGCTTGGCTAGCTAATTGTAAGTAGTTGAATGGAATTAAGGTGTTGGGTTGTCAAATTAACAAATAATTAAGTGTTCTGTGAACTTTTTTTTTTTTTTTGCCTTTTCCCTCTACTTTCTTGGAATTCTTGTTCATCAGAAATGAAGTGTCTAGCAGGTACTGAGATTGTGAGCACGGTGTGGGGATGGATGCGTCACCTTCACTGAGTTTGCTTTGATGCTTTGCATGTTGCCTTCCAGAGGAGAGTTTTGTAGCAGAGTCTGTTATATAACACTACTGCTATGGTTTAAAATAGTATATTGTGAGCAAAGGAGAGAAACTTTAAATCACGTTTATGTTGGAAACTCAGAAATGCATGTTAAGTTGTGAAGTGTCCCAGTGGAGGAAGGTGGCCCCTTTTAATTGGCACTTGCTGTGTTCCAGAGCACCACATACCCAGGAAATGAATGGCTTTACTTCATTAACAAGGGATTGGGAAGGGTTTTCTGATCCAGTCATTAACAATATCTCTCTTGGAGACTGGTTGATTGACTGGCAGCTCGATAAACTGGCCCAGAAAACCTGGCAAAAAGCCTCTGTCTCAGAGCACCCACCCAAAGCTGCCTTTCACCATCTCTACTGTCCCATTGCTTATCAGCTTTCTACCTGATTCCCCCCTTTTTTTAATTGAAAAATTTCCAAGTTAATGGAGTATTCACATCAAAACCTTTGATAAGCTTTTCCCCCAGGTACTTAAATATATTTGTACCGTGAGCAGCCTAAACATGTAACGTGAGCAGTGGGCTGAGAGTGGACTGGGGCTGGCAGGGTTTGAAACAGTGGTGGTCACTTCCCTGTGTGTTTCCCTGTGCGACCCCCTGCAGAGCGGGCAGGACACCTGGTGTGCGCCCTCAGGCTCTGACCGCTTCCTGGTGCTGAGGAGCTGTAGTGGACGGACTGCAGAGGAACTGCTTGCTGCTTAGAACTGCTCCCTGTTTGTGAGGCTTACTAAATCTGTTGACAGATATTCCAGAAGTTGAAAAGCAGTCAGTGTTAGTGTACTGATCTAGATCTGAAGAACGTTTTTACGTTTTGTTTCCTTCATTCAGCCAGGTGTTAGTGCTCAGCGGTGACAATGTGCAGAAAGTCAGGCATCATGATTGTTCTTTTTAACTTAATTTTTGTTTACATGTTGGAATTGCATCTTTTGGGTGCTGTAGAGTTTTACATTAGAATAGTCTTGTGTTTGAGCAGCNTGATTTCCTGGGGATCTGAGATATGTAACATGGACTAGTAACTGTGACTGGGATAATTGTGATGAATTAGCTTAATTAGCTTTTGTTAACTGACTTTAGAGGATGCCAGCTGTGAAAATGGCCAATATAAACTAGGCCGGGCCTCAGAATGACTGAGGTAAGTAGATTTCTTGGGCTGTAAGAACATGGTGGGCTCGGTGACATTGGTGGTTGTAGATGGTTGCAATGATGAAGCTGCAGAGGAAATGCCAAGTCCAAATGCTGAACAGACACACTGGACCTGAGCAGGTGGGGGTGGTTTCTTCCCTACAGGGTATCCTTATAGGCTGCTAAAGAAATGCTGGAGTATGCCAGTATATCAACAGAAAGGACAGGGAGAAAAGATTTTTTAAAGCCTTTAATTTAAATTCAAACTTATTACAAGTCTTTCAAGTGGCAGCAATTTGAAGATAAAGACAAAATCATAAAACATTTATTTCCAGGCAGAAAACTGGCCTTTCAGAAATAAAATAGAAAACAAAGGGATGTGGGGCCAAGGGAATTTTGTTTAATTTCCTGAATGAACAAAACTAACCTCCCCCTGCCAAAAAAATACAAGATGAAACAAAGACAGGAAAAGAGAGAAAATAAACAACAAAAACAATAACAAGGAAACAGTAAACAAGTAATTTAAAAACAGAAACAGATTTTATGTTTTTAAAAACCTGAACCTCCCACTGAAAAAAACAAGAAGAAAGGGAGACAAGAAAAGAGAGAAAATAGACAACAAAAACAATATCAAAGAAACAGTAACAAAGTAATTTAAAACAGAAAAAAATTTTTGCTTGTCTAGTATGAAAACTGTTTGGTCCTACTGCCATTCATATCATCTTCTCTATTGGTGCATGGCATGATTCTATATTAATTCAGAATAAAAAGGTGCATCTGTTAGAATTAGGTCCGAATGTGTACCACAAAAATAAATACATAAGTAGAACTGGCTTCAAAAGAGAGTTTAGTTCTTGCCATCGTGAAAGAAGTCCAAATGGAGACAGTCCAGAGCTAACGCAGTGGCTGTTCACAGTCTCAGAGACCCAGGCTCCCACACTTTTTCAGTTCATCCATTCCTTTATCAGCATTTGTCTTTTTCCCCTGAAAAGTCTGATTAAATTCCAGCCCTCATGTCCACATTTTGTCCTCAAGAATAATAAAGAAAGAGAAAGTAGCAAAGAGCATGCATTAGCTAACTTTCAAGGAAGGTTCCTGAAAGTTGCTCCATAGCACTTCTGACCCCATCTAACTGACCAGCATTTTGCCTCAGGGCCATATTTAGCAGCAGTGAAGAATGGGAAGCTGGTCTTCAGCTGCACACGTGCACAGCTGAAAAATAAGGATTTAATCACCAAGACAGAAGTGGTGAATGGATAGCAGAGTGGGCAAATTGTTTTTGCCACAAAATGTAATGTCCTACCCACAAGGAAACAGCTTATGGAAGCTCTGGGCTTGGTAACCAATGGGGATCTGAGAATAAGCCTTTCCTTTCTGGCCCCGCCCCCTCACCTGAAGCAGGACTCTTGAGGCTAAAAGAAAATGCTCTTGCCTGATCTTTCTCCGCACGGCCACCCCAACAAAGCTTCTAATCAGTTGCCTCAGACAAATTTCTGCCATGAGCTCTGGAAGGCTGTGCAGACTACTAAGCTTCACCTACATCCTGGGAGCAAGTCACTGATTCAGAAAGGAAGGTCCCATCTGTGCACTGCCAGGCGTGTCCCAGAAGGTGGGTGCTGTCCCAGGGCACTGGTGATTCCACTGCTGAAGCTTCCTACCGTGCCAGCTGGCCTGAGACCTGCAGCTAGCACGCCTGCCGAAGCAAGTATTGTCCCACCTTGTTTTCTCTCGCCCAGAGTGTGAGAACTGATCGTTTAGCTGCCTTCAGTAGGGCTGAGAAGGCAGTAATGATGGGATGGCTGGAGGAGGAGGGCTGCACAGCTCAAAGGGTTGACTATGTGGGTTAATAAGCACATCCAGTGAGCTTTACTCTATGCCAAGCACCATTCAGTTTTTTTAAAAAATATTTAATCCTCACAGTAAACTTGGGGTGAAGATGGACTCATTGTACCAATTTTGCAGATGAGAGAACAAAGCCTTATAGAGGCTACTTCTTCAAAGTGAACTCAGCTAATAGATAAGCGATACAGTCAGGTTTTAAGCCCTAGGCCCTTCTGACCTCAGAGAGTACCCTTTAGCCTCTACATGATGCCCTCTAGCATTTGTAGGGAGCTGCCCAGAAATACTCATCCTTTTTTGATGCTTTCACATCGACATGTAGGCAGAGCACAGGTACACGGCTACAACTGGGATAGGGGTCATAGGCGGCGTTTTGTGTTGTTATATAGGAAGCCAGAGGGAGACGTGAACATCTGAGCAAAACCGATGCTGACTTAATGCTCTAAATAAGAATCTGCCCAATGTAAGCTTGAAAGTGGCAACTTTTTTTTTCTCCCTACTTCATTGCCACCTCTCTTGCTCTGCTGCCTTTGAGCAGTTGTCAGTGATGCTAACAAGCTGGCAGGGGATGTCAGGAAAGAGATAATTTATTCCCCATCTCCAGCAGCTGAGGATAGCACCTCCCCAATGACAGACACTCTTCCTACAGAGAGAAAGCAGCAAACCCTGGCATCTAATGAGTGGCCAGCTGGGGTTTCATGCCTCATGCTCATGTGGTGAAAGGGAAGGGGAAGGGGAAGATTTTATTTCTAGATACATTTCGATGCTGTCTGAAAGATGTTGGCTTATGAGGCACGAAGGCTAGCTCCTGGGACCACCATGAGCACTGACCCCACTGTTAAGCCAGCTAGTGCTGAAGAAGGCTCTGGTCCACCCACCCCTGGAACTTCTTCGAAGCCATCAAAAGAGACTGGCTTAGAAAAGCAGAGAGCTTGCTTTCATTGTTGTTTATTTAATTTCTGTTCTTTCTTTTTTTTTTTTTTGGTAATACAATTTGTCTCTTGTTTAGGTAGCCATCTTCCTTGTTACCAGTGGCCAGGCAATAGAACCAAATCTGTGGTGGTTCTGGCAATTTTTTAGGCCAATGAGTAGACTTCACCAGAATGACAACTTTTTGATAACAATTATCTAGTCCAGATCAGTTTTTCTCTAATAGTTCATAGTTTCTAGAAGTAAAAACAATACATTCTTGTTGCTCAGGAGCTCTTTCTGGAACTAAGACCTTAATGAAATTTCTACCGTGGTTCTCTATAAAGTGGCCTCTAATATAATGAATAAGATGTTTAGTATAAAGATATTGTCATGATGAGGGTTGCTGGGTTAAAATAAAACTATAGAACATCAATTAAATTTGAATTTCAGATAACAATGAATGATTTTTTAGTTTAAGTATGTCCTAGGAAATATTTTCAATATTACTCCTACTGAAAAATCAATGGGGACTTCCCTGACAGTTCGGTGGTTAAAATTTCTGATGCAGGGAACACGAGTTTGATCTTTGGTCAAGGAGCTAAGATCCTGCATGTCATACGGCATGGCCAAAAAATAAATTAAAACAAATTATTGGATACTACATAATCTCACTTATATGTGGAGTCTCGAAAAGTTGAACTCATAAAAGCAGAGAGTGGAATGGTGGTTGCCAGGGGCTAGGAGTGTAGAAAATGGGGTGATATTGGTTAAGGGTACAAAGT
Organism: Neotragus pygmaeus; assembly: GCA_006410875.1. Lineage (NCBI taxonomy): Eukaryota > Metazoa > Chordata > Mammalia > Artiodactyla > Bovidae > Neotragus > Neotragus pygmaeus. Next base: position 215,695 of record SJYV01039069.1, on the reverse strand, counting down.
TTCAGTTATGCAGGATGAACAAACTCTGGAGATTAAGTGTCCAGTATGGTGGCTGCAATTAATAATACTATATCATATACCTAAAACTTGCTAAGCAAGTAGATTTTGAGTGTTCTCATCACACACACACACACACACACACACACACACAAAGTAACTATGTGAGGTCCTGGATATATTAATTATTTTGATCATGATAATCATTTCACAATGTAAACATATATCAAAATATCACTTTGTATACCATAAAATATACAATTTTATTGCCAAAATGTTAGATTTAAACATTTTTTATGTTTATTTGAAATTCAAAGTCATTGGGGGTTTCCATATTTTATTTATCAACCAGACTTGATAAATACACCATGGAGACTCATAGAGCTGCTTTTGTTTTGTTAGTTTAACATTTTATTTTCATCCACGTTACACACCCACAAAATGCAGGAGGTCAAACAGTTTGATGTGACTTGCTATAAAAACATGGTTCTTTTACTCTTCTCTTTCTTCATTTCTTGCAGATCCAGAAACAACTATTTTCAGTTCCTCGACCTGATTTTTTTCTGGCAAGCGAGGTATAGCTTCATTTCTCTAACCTCTATGCTGTACTGCTATATCTTGATTTCTCAGTTTCAGACATTATCTATTGACTTCCATCTATGGAAGAAGAGAATTTAAGCTTTCACCACCCTCTCCAAGCCAACTGCCCTTCTTCACAATCTCCCAGTGTAGTTATATGGTCATTTTGATCCAATCAATAGTCAGGATTTACATTATTATGACCAGGTAAACCTTATTCACAGCTGAGCCTTTGTGGCATAACTTTGGAATCTATTTTTGGTGGTGGTGATGGGTTAATAATGGTCTCTGCTGAATTTTTAAGGTACTTATCACTAATTAGTCCCCAGGCTCTTTCCCAGTTATGTAAATCTGTCAATTATTCAAAACCCAGTGGGTATTCTATCAACTTCATTTTCTCAGAAAAAAATTTCACCCCGTTTCTTACCTCTGACTTGAATTGATTGATCCCCTGGTCACCCGCACGGCTTCATCCCGAGACTCCCCACTTTATCACCATTTGGGACACATCTTTCACCCCTTGTACAGATTCACCTATTCCCTGGAAGCAGTGTCTCCTGTTTCTCCAGTCGCTCCCTCATCTAATGTGGTATGCTTTCTGATAAGCCCTCAGTGACTGCTTACTGAAGGCAGAGTAGAAGACTACTGTGTAGCATGAAGACTTGGCCTCTTGGAGTGTCACCACAGGGGCCTTCACCTCGCTTAGCACTTGCTGTGGTAGCTATCGCAAAACTCTGGATCTCACCTTCCTACCCCTGTCTTCAGGCTCCTTGGCTGGTTGGCCTTCTGGTCTCCCCAGAAGTCAGGATGTCTTCATTTCCCATATGAAATGTCAGGGCAAACAGTGTTCATGAGTTAACTGGAGAGTGGCCCCTGGGTGGCGGGTAGGATGCCAGAATGTCCTGCTGGGTTGGGCACTGCTGAGGGACACCTAACCACTCATAATGGCTGGAATCTCACCTTGCTACTGAAGTCTTGAGTCTCCCACTGTGCCAAACCAAAACTGTCTGAGTGAAGAGCCATTAAAATGTCATTAGAAGCAGCAGGCTCTAGGTGCCGAACTGCAGTGAGAGCGATGAGTAATGAAGGTAATAAGACACTTGCTCTATTTATTTGTTTTCACTTCTTCTTCACTAGTGATTAATTAAATAAAGTGCCTAGCGATTTAATGCTTTGCCTCTCTTCTAATTGGATGTGAATGGTTATAAAAGGGATAGATTTATTTCCTATTTCCAAATTGTAGCCTGACAGGAATGCTTCTGCTTTCTGATCCTCCCTCTCATTTTTCTCTTTCATCTACTTTTCCTCATCTGATAGAGTAAGCATCATGCAGCATGCAATCTCGGAGAAGGCAATGGCACCCCACTCCAGTACTCTTGCCTGGAAAATCCCATGGGTGCAGGAGCCTGGTGGACTGCAGTCCATGGGGTCGCTAAGAGTCGGACACGACTGAGCGGCTTCACTTTCACTTTTCCCTTTCATGCATTGGAGAAGGAAATGGCAACCCACTCCAGTGTTCTTGCCTGGAGAATCCCAGGGACGGGGGAGCCTGGTGGGCTGCTGTCTATGGGGTCACATACAGTGGACACGACTGAAGTGACTTAGCAGCAGCAGCATGCAGTCTTAAGCACTTCCACCGTGACACCACTGAGTCTGACCAGATGTAATGGCTGCATTTATCCAGCTAATAAAACAAAATGGCCCAGCTTCATGATTGCAACAAAAAGTTTTATGGTTCAAGATATCCACATAGATCAAAACTCTCTCTCTCTCTCTTTTTTTTTTAAAGAGCAGGAAGGACTTCCTTCCCTGGAGATGAAATGTGAGTTATAAGTAACAATAGGATTATATACAAGTTCACGTTTTCTGGATTCCATAGTGAGAACAAAGGTTGGTCCGATTTTCTACAGTAGGTAGAGAGACTGAGGCAGAGAATTCATATCTAGGTGAGAGAAACATTCCTCTGGAACAACATAATTGGAATGAAAACTGGAGCCCTGCTCATGGCTGTGTAATTAGAAATCATATTCAATGAACAATTATGATGAACACTGTCATTTATCATCTATTCAGGGGAAAATAGCTAATATACTTGCTTGTGTGGGATATTGCTCGGTGAACACACTGTAATTCATGGGGTTGCAAAGAGTTGGATGCAACTTAGCAACTGAACAACAAGTTGGAGGGAAACATCTTCATGAAATTAATTTATTTCACTAAAAAGTCACAATTAGGATAGTCTTAATGGCTATTGACTGTCGATAATAGTCCCAACATCAAGGTAATAACTGTTGGGGAAAGTACATGTTAATTCTGCAGCCAGTCTGAGAAATTTCATCTTTCCCTCAAAGAAGGTCTGTCGAAATGGTTACTGACACTTTCTGAGAGAAGAGGAAGGAAAAATTGAAAAAACAAAACAAAACAGAAGAAAGAAGGTTTTAAAGGGTTAAAGGTGGATTACAGCAAATATCAGATTAAGTTGAGAGGGAAAAAATTTCCCTTCTTCCTGTTTAGGTTCTGTGGCCAGTCTAATAATTAAACTGATGCAAGGCACAATTGTACTCATCTCACACACTAGCAAAGTAATGCTCAAAATTCTCCAAGCTAGGCTTCAACAGTATGTGAACCGAGAATTTCCAGATGTTCAAGCTTAGAAGAGACAGAGGAACCAGAGATCAAATTACCAGTATCCACTGGATCACAGAAAAAGAAAGAGAATTCCAAAAAAGCATCTACTTCTGCTTCATTGACTATGCTAAAGCCTTTGACTGTGTGGATCACAACAAACTGTGGAAAAATCTTAAAGAGATGGGTATACTAGATCACCTGACCTGCCTCCTGAGAAATCTGCATGACGGTCAAGAAGCAACAGTTTGAACCAGACATGCAACAATGGACTGATTCCAATTGGGAAAGGAGTACATCAAGGCTGTATATTGTCACCTTGCTTACTTAATTTCTATGCAGAATACATGATGCGAAATGCCGGGATGGATAAAGCACAAGCTGGAATCAAGATTGCAGGGAGAAATATCAACAACCTCAGATATGCAGATGATACCACGTTATGGCAGAAAGCGAAGAGGAACTAAAGAGCCTCTTGATGAAAGTGAAAGAGGAGCATGAAAAAGTAGGCTTAAAACTCCATATTCAAAAAATGAAGATCATGGCATCCGGTCCCATCACTTCATGGCAAATAGATGGAGAAACAGTGGAAACAGTGACAGACTTTATTTTCTGGGGCTCCAAAATCACTGCAGATGGTGACTGGAGCCACGAAGTTAAAAGATGCTTGCGCTTTGGAAGAAAAGTTATGACCAACATAGACAGCATATTAAAAAGTAGAAACATTACTTTGCCAACAAAGGTCCATCTAGTCAAAGTTATGGTTTTTCCAGTGGTCATGTATGGATGTGAGAGTTGGACTATGAAGAAAGCTGAGCGCTTAAGAACTGATGCTTTTGAACTGTGGTGTTGGAGAAGACTCTTGAGAGTCCCTTGGCATGCAAGGAGATCAAACCAGTCAATCCCAAAGGAAATCAGTCCTGAATATTCTTTGGAAGGACTGAAGCTGAAACTCCAATACTTTGGCCACCTGATGTGAAGAATTGACTTGTTGGAAAGACCCTGATTTTGGGAAAGATTGAAGGCAGAGGAGAAGGGGATGACAGAGGATGAGATGGTTGGATGGCATCACCGACTCAATGGACATGAGTTTGAGCAAGCTCCGGGAGCTGGTGATGGACAGGGAAGCCTGGCATGCTTCAGTCCNTGGAGAGTGGGCTGTGTGCCTCAGGGTAGGTGCTCTGCTGTCCCTGTGGCCTCTGCTGCTGCAGCTGGCCTCAGCCCACCTGCCCTCTGTTCCCATGTCCCGTCTGCATGCTGCTTAGCCTTCCAGCTAGTCCAGCTGGGCGGGCACGTTGCCTGGTCCCCTGATTGGGTTAGCTTCTCTATATTGGGGCCCTCCAAGAGTGCATTAGCTTCCCAGGTGACACCAGTGATAATGAGTCCACCTGCAAAGCAGGAGACACCGGTTCAATCTCTGGGTCAGGAAGACCCCTTGGAGGAGCAAATGGCAACCCACTCCAGTATTCCTGCCTGGGAGATCCCATGGACAGAGGAGCCTGGTGGGGGAAAGTCCATGAGGCTGCAAAGAGTTGGACATGACTGAGCGTGCACGCAGTGTGTGCTCTGCTGACCTGACAAGGCCATTTTGAGTCTCAAATGATAAAAGCATCTATGAAAACAGTTGGGAAACTGAAGTGCTGAACAACTGTCAGAAAGTGAGCACGCGCTTTCAGTTGTGCACAGTTGTGTGCAGTTCTAGAGTTCTTAAGAGATTGAGCTCTTTGTCGGCTCTGGTAGTAACCAGATCAAATTCTGTCAACAGGCTTTGAAAGAGCCTCCGTGAAAACACAAAGTCCACTTTACCCATCAGCAGTGAGGGAGGGCACATCCCTTCCCTTCGCTTGGCACTTGTGATGTGTGTGATGTCCTGAGGAGAGCTGGAAGGAGTCTGCTGAGAAGAGAGGACTGCACCCTTTCCATGCACCCTTTCTTTCCACTTGTAGCTGCAGGTGCCCAGGTGGTAGTTCAGTTACTTAGTCTGTCCGACTCTGTGACCCCATGACCTTCCCTGTCCTTCACTATCTCCCAGAACTTGCTCAAACTCAAGTCCATTGAGTCCGTGATGCCATCCAACCATCTCATCCTCCGTCGTCCCTTTCTCCTGCCTTCAGTATTTCCCAGCATCAAGGTCTTCCAAGGAATCGGCTCTTTGCATCAGGTGGTCAAAGTATTGGAGCTTCAGCATCAGTCCTTCCAATGAATATTTAGGATTGATTTCCTTTAGGATTGACTGGTTTGATCTTGTAGTCCAAGGGACTCTCAAGAGTCTATGTCAACACTACAACTCAAAAGTATCAATTCTCATTTGTGCCCAGGTAATCAGCTTCTAACTGCTGTGCGGTCTTCCAAAGAAAAGATCAAATGGCAAGTTGATGATTTTGGGCTCTCCTGAAAGATAGCATCTTGACAAACCATACTTTTGGAGCTGAGTTAGGTACTGTATGAACAGTTCTTCAGTCTATACAATAGCTCGAAGAGGCAAGTCTCACTAGACCCATGTTGGAGAGGGTTTTGAGCGGGTAGGCAACTTTGAGCTCAGTGATGGGGTGGGATTAGAATGCAGTTGACTGACTGGAGACTTAATTGTGCATTTGTGTGTGTGTGAGCCCTGCTGCGCTCAGTTGCGTGCGACTGCAACCCCATGAACCAGCCCGCTAGGCTCCCCTGTCTGGGATTCTCCAGGCAAGAATGCTGGAATCTGTTGCCATTTTCTACTCCAGGGATCTTCCCAACTCGGGTCAAACCCGTGTCTTCTGCATTGACAGGTGGATTCTTTACAACTGTACCACCTGGGAAGCCCGCGGGACTGCCTATTACTGTATTTGTCTAACTCGTATTTGTAGAGTGCCTGTTGCCAGGAGTGTATTGAACAGTCATTGATGGCCAATCGAATCTCCCATTTACTGACCTGCTGTGCAGAGTCCTCCTCATTCTGGTAGCTGGGGAGATGCTGGAGAAGCTGTCCCTGCCCACAGAGCTCAAAGGGGCTTAAGCCACTTACCCCAAGGCTTGTGGCCAGGTTTCTGTTCCTGGCCGTTGAAGCCGCAGACTGTAAGTCAGTCACGTGATGGGAACCCAAAGGCAAGAAGTCTCCCGAGAGTAACAGCCAGGGCAAGGGGCGGTGGTCTGGGTGTATGGGAGTGTCTCAGGAAGGCTGTGAAGGGTCCCACAGCAGGGATGAGGCACAGCAGTCATCTTGCGGAAGAGGGGATGAGACTGGAGAGAAGGGGCGCAGTGCAGGCAGGCTTTGTCATCCTCACTGAGCTGGCCCTGTGGTGCCTGGGGGCTTCCAGCAGGGTGTTGCCCAGTGCATTTCTGGTAGAAATTCTGTTTCAAAAATAGACTTCAGGTTGGCTGCAAGAGCACGGAGGTGTGACGATTTATTTATGCTGGCAAAGTAGAGGTGTTCTGGGTGCTGGAGCCCTATAGTGTGAGCCAAAGGAGTAAACACACCTTACTTTCCTCTGTCCATTCCTTCCCACTCACCCTTGAACTTCCTTTCCCATATGCTAGACTTTGTGGAAGTCATACCCACAGAACAAGTGTCTGTGGTCTGGTTGAGGATCAGTGCACAAGGGAGCTTCTGGTGGGAAATGAGACGAGGTCAGCAGGGAAGAGGTCAGGGAGGAACCTTGTATGCTGGGCTAAGGAGGTCTCATTCAGTATTTTGGTTGAGTTAAAGCTAGATGTTCAGCAGTGAATTGATTGCCCTTGTCATGTGCTAAATTCCTCCGCATGGAGGATACCAAAGCCTTGGACTGCTCATTTATGTTGGAGAGGGAACTTAAACAGAAAGTTCAGCGTTGATGAGATGGTATCCAAGCGTCTAGCTTAGTGGGAAAAGGACTAGACTGGAAATCAGGAGACTTAGTTTCTGACGACTACTCAGCCTCCAGCCACCTGGGGCCCTGGAAAGACAAGGGGCTTCCCTTTCCTAGGCCTGTATTTCCCCGTGTCTAGATAAGATACAAGGGCTTGATGAGTGCTTCCCAAACTGGTGCCCGGAGGCTTGTTAAAAAAGCAAATGCCCATACCTCCTTCCTGTGTCCAGAAGTCTCGGTCACAGTGAAGGACATCTGAAGTTTCAACAGCTTCCAGGTGATGCTGCGGACAAGCTCGGTTAGGGAAACTGGACTCAAAAGGTCTCTAATGTTCCTTCTGCCTCAGAATTCTGTGTCTCTGTCATTCTGAATTCTCTTGTCATTAAGAAGCTGGCAAAGAAACAGTAATACTACTGGTACTACTGCTAATAAAAGTAAAAGAAGAGCTAACACTTTTGGAGTGCTTTGCAAGTGCTAGTGCTGAACTGATATCTCTCATTTGCCTTTTATAACCCCCCTGTGAGGGATGTATTCATATCCTTGTCTTACAGATGGAGAGATTGAGGCTCCAGGAGGTGAACTGTTCTGGTCAAAGTTTCACAGCCATGGGGCCACAAAAGTCAAGCGTGAGCATGCACGTGTGCAGCTCTGACAGCCCGTGAGATGCCTGTGGGTGTGTTTGGAGTTTCCCAGTAAGGAGGTGTAATTTGCCCTGAGTCTCGAGTGCAGAGAGGTTAGCTAGTAATTCTCCGAAGGCTACACAGGCAGCATCTACATCACCCTACGGCATGTGAGAAATGCAAGTTCTCAGGCCCCAGCTGAGATGCACTGAATCAGACTGTGGGGTCCACCCACCTCTGATAACAAGTCCTCGAGGAGGTTCTGATGCAGGTTAAGGTTTGAGAGAACCCCTGAGCTAGAGAGCGAGAAGGTCATTCCAGGATTGCAGGCTGGCCCATCACGGGCCTTCGCTTTGGTGGAATCCAGAGGTCAGAGGAGCCACGAAGACGCCCGTGAGGGGGCGCTGTGGGCTCAGGCTTGGATGCTGCCTGCTTTGTTGTGACGGCTGATACCCTGGTGGAAGCGTGAAAAAAGCCTGGTGTCACATCAACTGGAGAGGTCATTCTTTCTCAGAAAAGGTCTGATGGGGGTGGTAGTCTTGTTTATAGGATTCGGCCCTCGTAGGGAAGCTAAACCTGCAGGGTGCACGTGTGCACAGCTGTGTCTGCCTGTCTGCTGCAGTGTCTCTGCAGATCCCGTGCAAATAGCATCCCTCTTGGAGCTGCCCAGCCAAGGGGCTTGTAGCTTCTTTGAGAGAAAAACCCCTTGAACCCCAGCAGCCTGATTCTAGTTCAGTGTTTTGCCTATAGGCGATGCCTCTATCTACTTCTTTGACAGTTTGGGAGCAGGGTGCAATGCTGGGTCACAAGACTCGTCTTCAAGCCTTAGCTGTACCCCAACTATACTTTGTGATCTCAGGCAAATACCCCTTTCTTCAGGCTTGAGTTTCTGGTTGTGTTAGATAAAGGAGTAGTGTGGAGAAAGGCTTCCAGCATCTTTCTCTACATATAAAATGCTGCCCTGGGGAGTTGAGGAGGAGCTAGGCCTGTCTTACTCAAGGAGCTGGCAGTGCAGGGCAGCAGTAAGCCCGGCTGCACCACATCCATCTCTTGTATCCGTTTAAGTAAATCAGGTACTTGGTATGAGGCAGAAAGGTGGAACCTGTCAAATTGGAGTTTTTTTTTAAGTCCAGATCTTTAGGTAAGGATTTGCCTCTGTAAATTTCTGTTCTGAAGAATGAAAGATTTACACCTTGTTCTCTCAGCTGCAGTGTGTATTTCTTCTGAAAATACTGGTGGTATGGCAGCGTGGGGGCTTTGACGTTGTCATTAATCCAGGGGTTGGCGTTCTACACCTCATGGTGACTGCACACCCAGCTGAGCTACTCTGCCTGGGCACTTCGTTTCTGGAATTGTGGTGTTTTCAGAGAGCTGTAAGTGTGCTCATCTCAGAGCCAGAGGGAATTGAAGAGAGGGTCTGGTCTAGCTCTCTGCTGGTTGCCCCTGTCTATACACAGTGACGTTCAGAGCATTTGGTTAGAAATCGCCCCACCCAATGGGCAAGTACTGTCAAGCTGCAGCTCTCTTTGGTGGAGGAAGCTCCTTAAACACGACACCTCTTTCCGTCAGGCTTCCTTGGAGAAGGAAAGAAAGCTCTTCAGTTGATCTGGCGCCTCTGTTTCGTGTCCGTGTGACTCTGCACTTTTCTCCTGTTTATGGACAAGGCCGCTGAGGCATCATCAGGCCCAGTGGCTTTCCCCAGCCCTGCAGCTCATCAGTAGTGGTGGAGGAGTGTGCATCAGGCCTCTTCACCTTGAGCTGCTCCCCTCCCGATTGCTGCCGGGCCACACGCTATTCAGGTGCCAGTTTCTCCTCCTCTTTTTTTTTTTTTTTGAAGTATTGCACCCTTAGTTGTTTTCTTTAAAAAATTTTTTTTTCCATTTTATTGAGAGATGATTGACACGTCGCATGATGTGAAAGATCTATATATTGTGAAATCGTGAAATGGTTACCACAGTAAGTCTGTTCAGCATCCATCACCTCACATAGTTACAGATTTTCTTTTTTCTTGTGGTGAGAACTTACAACAGCTTTCAAACATACAGCGCTATATTTTGTCCCTGTAGTCACCATGCTGTACACCATGTGCCCCGAACTTTGAGCTGGAAGTTTGTACCCTTTGGCCACCTTCCCCCGTTCTCACCCTCCTGCTGCTGGCAGCCGCTGCCCTGTTCTCTGTCTGAGTGAGTGGTTTGTTTTAGATTCCATAAAAGTGAGAACCTTCAGCATTTGTCTTTCTCCCTGACTTATTTCGCTTATCATGTCCCCACGTCTATCTGTATTGTCACAAAAGGCCGGATTTCCTTTTGAAAGACTGGAGAATCACATTTACTGGAAAGCTGGAGGTGTCTAACAGCCATATGCAGACAGTGCTGACGGCTCTGCTGGGATTGGGACCAGCAGTTGTTCCAGTGAAAACCAGCTCTTCTTCCTTCCCCATCTTTGAGTCTATTTCACTCCTCTTCAGGTTGGCCTGTTTTTGGCTCTTCCTCAGGGCTTTCATTTCAGCTTCCCATTCCCTTCTTTTCTAAGCATCCAACGGTATTAATTCGAACCTGCATCCCACTTCTCTCTTCCCAAGAGTGAGACCCTGGCTGGCCTGGCCCAGGAGTAGGGTCCCTTCCTCATCCTGCCAGCCCATGGACCCACTTCCCTCTTAAGCAGGACTGAGGGAGCACTTGCTGAGAAGTGACAGTCGGGGCTGCTGACGTGTCCACGGCGGCTGCCCTTCGTACTGCCAAGACTTGCTTTCTTCCCTTGTCACTCCCAGACCACCATGTTACCACTTAAAAAACAAAACCAACGCTTTGTTTTTAAAAACAAACAAAAAAATAGCTTTACTGAGATACAGTTCACATACCAAAATCCTTTTGAAATGTACATTTCAGTGGGCTTCAGTATTTTTACAGATTTTTGTAGCTATTATCACCACCCACTTTTTATTTTTTTAAGCAAAAATATATAAAACTTTGTTCCACTGTAATTTAAGTCTCACTGAGTCTTTTCATTCCCTCTGTTTCTTTTGTCTAAAAAATGCACAAAACATAGCCATGGAAGTTTCATCATGCCAGAAAGGAACCCTGTGCCTGCTAGGAGTCTTTCCCCCTTTACTCCAGCCTTTACCCTTTAACCCTGGGCCTCTGCTAATCTACTTTCTGTTTCTATGCACACGTGACTGCTAAGCTGCTTCGGTCATGTCCAACTCTGCGACCCTATGGACTGTCCATGGATATTCTGTCCATGGAATTCTCCAGGCAAGAATCCTGGCGTGGGTAGCCATGCCCTTCTCCAGGGGATCTTCCTGATTCAGGGATGGGATCTTCCTGATTCAGGGATTGAATCAGCGCCTCTTAGGCCTCCTATATTGGCAGGCAGGGTCTTTACCACTAGTATAGATTTGCTGACTTTGGACATACTCATTTCATATAAATGGAATTATACGAAATGTGATCTTTTTGTGATTATATTCTTTCACTTAGTATTTTTAAGTTTCATCTATATTTTAGTGTGTGTCATTGCTTTATTCCTCTAAAAAAATACAGCTTTATTGAGTTATAATTCACATAGCATGGAATTTACCGTGTATAGCCCTCCGTTGTTTTTAATATATTAACAGAGTTGTGCAGCACTCACCACTGTCTAATTTTAGAGCAAAGGTTCATCCATGTAGTGGCAAGCAGCAGTACAATTAGTGCCTTTTAATTGTCAAATAATATTCAGTTGTATGGATATACCATATTTTGTTTATCCATTCATCAGTTGATGGACATTGAATTTGTTTCTGTATTTTTGCTGTTATGAATAATTCTATGAACACTCACGTACGAATTTCTGTGTGGACATATCTTAACATCTTGAGGTGCTGCCAAACTATTTTCCACAGACAGCACCATTTTTTGTAACTTCCAGCAATATGTGAGGGTCCTCATTTCTTCACATCCTTGCCAACACTTTTTATCCTCTGTACTTTTGATTTCAGCCATCAAGTGAGTATGAAGTAGTTTCTCATTATGGTTTTAATTTTCATTTGATAATCAGTGTTACTGAGCATATTTTAATGTGCTTGTTGGCTGTTTATATGTTTTACTTAGAAGAGCATTTAAGTCTCACTTATTTTAGAATTGGATTATTTGTCTTTTTTAAAAAATTGAAGTATAATTGATTTACAGTATTGTGTTAGTTTCAGGTATACAGTAAAGTGATTAAGATATATACATATCCATTATAGATTATTTTAAAATATCAAATACAGTCCCCTCAGCTTCCCTGGTAGCTCAGCTGGTAAAGAATCTATCTGCAATGCAGGAGACCCCGGTTCAATTCCTGGGTTGGCAAGTTCCCCTGGAGAAGGAATAGACTACCCACTCCAGTATTCTTGGGCTTCCCTGGTGTCTAAGTAGGTAAAGAATCCACCTGCAATGCAGGAGACTTGGGTTTGACCTTTGGGTTGGGAAGATCCCCTGGAGGAGGGCAGAGCAACCCACTCCAGTATTCTTGCTCGGAGAATCCTCATGGACAGAGGAGCCTGGCGAGTTAAAGTCCATGGGGCCGCAAAGCGTTAGACATGACTGAGTGAATAAGCATAGCACAGTGCTACACGGTAAATCCTTATTTATCTGTTTTATGTGTATCAGTTTGTTAATCTCATAGTCCTAATTTGTCACCCCTCCCCGCCTTTGGTAATGTATTTGTTTCTGTTTTGTATATGGATTCATTTGAGTCATTTCTTAGGTTGCATATTATCATAATATTTGTCTTTGGTTGTTGTCTTGCCTCACCTGGTATGATATTCTCTAGATCCATCCATGTTGCTGCAAATATTGTTGAGTTATAAGTATTCTTCATATATTCTAGATATAAATGTCTTAGATATATGGTTTGTATGTATTTTCGTCCATTCTTTGGGCTGTGTTTTCACTTTTTTGATTGTGTTCTTTAAAAGGCGAAAAGTTCTACATTTTGATGAATTTCAAATTCTATGCTTCTGTTCCACGTTTTTGATATTTAGCTAAGAAATCATTGTCTAACCCAAAGTTGCAAAGTTGACTGATTCTTTTGTGAGTTGCACAGTTTTAGTTCTAACATTGAGGTGTACGATCCATTTTGAGTTATTTGTGTAGATGGTGTCAGGATGGGGTCCGACTTCACTCTTTTCCATGCGGCTCCTCAGTTGTCCTAGTACCACGGGTTGAAAAGTCTGCTTCCCCATGAACTGGACTGGCATCCTTGTGGAAAACTGGTTTTGTGTGTAGCCACTTACTGGATTTTCTGTCCTTGGAAACTGCTGCCAGGGCCCCCATGAGACTTTGAATATGATGATAATGCCTTTCTTGTATTGAACACCTACCATTTACACTGCTAGGCACATTATATGTATTCTCTTTTGTCCTCGCAATAATTCTTAAAGGTGAGTATTACTCTCCTCATGTCAGAGATAAGCAAATTGGAATTTAGGATTTCAGCCGTTTGCTGAGGGTCCTTTAGTATGTGGCAGAGCTGGGCCCTGCACTTAGGGCACTGTGGCTCCAGGGGCAGAGCCTGACCCTGTGCTGTGGTTCTCTGTTCCCAGGAGGTCCCATGCAATTTAGGTGTCCTTTCTGGGGTTCTTTGAGGCCATGACTAGTCAGGTATATGTATGGCAACATTATGACCTGAAACCTGAACGTAGATTATATGATTTCACAGTGTACTGTGGAATTTTTCTTTTTTTTAAAGCAAATTTTTGCCTCCAGCTGCTACTGTAGAAATTGGGCAGCTAAAGTGAAGGAATGGTGGGTGGGTCCTACCCTGCCCTGTAGGGCCACTCCTAGGGTCACGTTAGTTTAGGAGCCATGAAGTACATGTCTGCAAGAAAAGAGGAAGGAGAGTATCAAGATGGCGACCTGCCTTCAGATAACGGCCTGTGAAGAAAAGGTTGAAGGTATTTAACTTGGAAATGAGTGGAGAGAGTTGCTGTCGGCTCGAGGGCTGCCATGTGGGGAAGGGTGCGACTTGTGCCAAGCACGGAGATGCGGTTGGCTGGACAGGAGGGAGCTCTAAAGCTCAGAACCTATGGGAGCTGGCAGGGCTGCCCTGCGGAGGCGTGAGCTCCTGCCACTGGGGGTGTGCAGGCAGAGCCTAGTGCTCGCCTTGCGGGATAGTTCTCGAGGCTCGGGGGGACTTCTGTCAGGTGTAGGCCTGTGGGACTTTTTAAAGGCTTCTTTTGACCCCAAAGCTTATGTGCATGGCTTCTGGTTTTACAGGGACTTCCTGTCTGTGCATCTGGGATTGCTCCCAGCTCAGATCTGTCATGCCTCACTGATCCCGAGGGCTAAATTTGGAATTTAATAACAACACTTTGGATTTATGTAGCCTGTTTCCTTGGAGGCACTTCATCTGTTATCCCATTAATTCTCATAACATCCCTGAGCGGAAAGTGAGGGAGGGCAAGAGAGGAGAAGGAATCTCTCTGACTTCTGCACATCCTGAAGGTGAGAGGAGGTGGTGGGATTAGGAGCTAGCCAGGGGCTGGGGAAGTGGCTTGGAACATGCCCCCTCGAGCTCCCCACCCATCCCTTTACCCTCACGCACAGAGAAGCAGTTGCCCACTGGATAAAGGGTGTGTCTATCCAGTAGGAAGCTCAGGTCTTGGGCATAGTATGTTGGTGATACGATTCCACAGAAAGTTTAAGACATCTCTGTGAGGCATATAGCTCCAGGTCAACTCTGTCGTGTGTGGGAGTGGATGTGTATGGAGGAGAGCAATGAAATTTGAGCCCCAAGGAGAAGAGAAAGGTCAGTGTCCATCGT
>SJYV01039069.1:115806-200678 GCA_006410875.1 Neotragus pygmaeus | reverse complement strand
GGGGGGGGGGGGGGGGGGCAGGGGCAGCAGGCGAGCTTCCTGGGGAGGACATTTGAGCCAAGCTTGGAGAGTCTTGGAGAGAACTCTGGATTCACAGTCTGGAGCTCAGAGTCTGAGTGGTTTTCCTACAACTAGCTGTGTAATGCGGGCAAAGTCCTTACCCTGCCGGCTCACTTTCCCGGGGAGGTCTTGCCTTGGGTGCTCTTTGAGTTTCTGAGCGCTGTTGCAGGGATGGGTAAAGAGTCTGGGCATGCAGAGGAGGACCTGTAGACTAGCTTAAGGGGAGGTGCTGAAACTGCTGTAAATGTTGAGCAGGGATGGAGGGAAGAGGGCCCCGGGGAAAGGTGTCTGCTCGGGCAAAGTCTTGTCACTCCAGACCATGCTGTTTGTCACCCCTGCCTCTGTTCATACTCTCCTGGGCATCTGGCTTCTCCATGCCTCCCGAGCTCTTTCCCTGTAAGCCTTGGCATTCTGTCTAAGGCTGGCCCTCGGTAAGTGTCCAGCCTGCAGTGGGGACACTCCTGGCTGGACTCTGCGTGCTGCTAGTCTTCCCTGGCACCAGGCAGGAGAGGGCGTGGAAACCTAGGGCCAGAGACTGGAGACTGCTGCAGCTGGAAGGTCCCTTGAAAATCATCTGGTGATGTACTCCCCGTCACCTTTTGGTAGATGAGGGAATTGGGGCTTGGAGTTGCAAGCCTTGGGGAGAGCAGAACAGGTGCCAAGACCCGAGGCAATAGAAAGCAGATGGATTTGTGGAAGGTGAAAGAGTCAGGACTGGGAGTGTTTGAGGAATGAGGTGGAGGGGTGGGCAGGGCCAGGCCACCGCAGGACGATGTTAAGCAGGGGAGCGGTTCCCTTTGCAAAGGGCACTGGACAGAAAGCAAGTCCCCAGTTCTCCCTGCTTCCCCTGTGCCTTGGCGACCTTTCCCACTGGTGGAGCACCCAAGGCAAGGCCTAACTCCTCTTCTCACCTCCACAGTCCAGACTTCAGTGTTTTCCCTGTTGTGAGAACTTGCTCAACAGGCACTTAGTCGAGCAGTTACTGTATGCCAAGCCCTGTGATAGGTACTGAGGATCTAAGGATGCCTAAAAATGGTACTTGCCCTCAGTGGCCTGGCATGGCCACTGCAGAAGAGGTCGGGCCCATGCTGTCTGGATACTGCCACCCAGCCCCTCAGGACACCCAGAATTGTGTCTAATCTACTTTCCCAAGGCGCAAACCCAGGGGCCAGGAGCCCTCCAGAATCTTGCTTTTCTTAATGAAGTCCTAATCTGCCCCTAACGGGCGACAGGTGCTTGCTTGACATTGCTGAGCCATGACGAGTGGGCTGCCGGGGTACCCTCGGCTTCGACTCACTGAGCCCGTGGGGGCAGCGGGGCCCTGGGCCCAGTACAGGGCAGGGGTGTCCCCATAGGAAAGATTTCTTTGGTGATGAACATTGTGTCTGCAGAAACTAATGGCCCAGCCTTCTATTCAGTTTATGTAAAATAAAACAGGCCATATGCTGCTGCTTTCAGAGTTTGGGTGTTTAAATTAAACGTTGTTTAATGAATATTCAAACCCATTTGCTCCGAAGTTGCGCTCAATGTGGTGGCGGCTTTCATCCCCACTCCTTCCTTGCAGCCCCCTCCCTCCTCCGATACCCAGGGTATTAAACCATTAGAACGGGGTGTGAACATCCAGGCATCTGCCTTCCAACAGAAAGTTGGTTATTAAAATGCTGGAGCAGATGACAGTATAAATAAAGACATACAGTGAGAGGCTCGTCTGGTTATTTTTTTGTTTGGTAATTAAGACTGAGGAGGTTTTGACTTAAGTTCTGTCTTACTGAGAAACAGAGCTGGGGGGCCATGAACTCTCCACATCTTTCCTTTGCCCATCAGCCCAGAGGGGGCTTCCACACTGGCCTCTGTGTAACTGGTTTATTGACGAGTGCCGACTTGGTGGCACAGAGAAGTAAAATGGTTTATTTTCTTCCAGTCGCTGCTTTCTGCTGAACTCTGTCAAATGACCCTTAACATCTGCTGGCATGGAGTCCTTAGTTTTATGGTCGTTTATAGTCCAGGCTCTGGGTCGGGAATAGCCCCTGGAAGAGGGCATGGCAACCCACTACAGTATTCTTGCCTGGAGAGTCCCATGGACAGAGGAGCCTGGAGGGCTGCAGTGCATAAGGTCACAAAGAGTTGGACACAACCGAAGCAACTTAGCACACACAGTCCAGGCTAGTTCACTCCTGGCTCATCTCTGGATAGAACCTCTCCCCTTGGCCTGCAGACTAGACCCGACTCGGATGATTGAAGTGAGGAGGGGGTAGTATTTGCTCTCACTATTCCTCCAGCTCTAGAGCCTTGGGTCTCACTCCTTCAAATTCAAGGGCAGGGACCATGCGCTGCGGAGGCAGGGTGTCCTAGGGGAGCGGTCCCCAGGGTGGTGGGAGGTATCTATTTTGGCTTGCTGCCATGGCTGAGCTGGTGGTCTCTGTGTCAGTGGGGAGCTGGAGTCCCTGGGGGCAGAGTCCATCTCATTCCAGCACCATCCATCTCTGAAGATGCCTTCCTCTGAGGCCATGATATCCTGTTGCACACATTTAGAGTGAGGGTTTGTGTATGACTGGAACCATTTTCGGAGCATCATGAGGGTTCCCATCCTTCTCTCCTACCCCGCAGGACACCCCCCAACCTGGAGAGCTCCAATGCCTCTGATTATCACCTCCACATGGAGACCTCCAAGCCTCTGTCAGCAACCCTGAGCTCTCTCTGTGGCTCTCTTTCCATTGGGACATCCCACTAAATTTCATATGCTCATTTTCAACTTCCTCATCTCTTCTCACCTCCACAGTCCAAACCAGTGTTTTCTCTGTTGTGAGAACTTCCTCAACAGGCACTTAGTTGAGCAGCTACTGTATGCCAAGCCCTGTGATAGGTACTGAGGATCCAAGGATGGCTAAAAATGCTCCCTGCCCTGAAGGAGCTCTTGGCTCAGTGGGGTCCATGGACCTAAGGGAGAGACTCTCAATAGGAAAAGGTAAGAGCTAAGGGATGGAGGTGGAGAGCTCTTAGAGGTATTTCACTAACCTCTAAGCATGTGGGCACGCAGGCTTTCTGGAGGGGATGACCTTTAAGCTCAGTCTTGAGTTGTAATAACTAGCAGGGTAGGAAATGTAAGAAGGACATCCCGAGGAAAGGAAATAGCAAGAAGAAAGACATGGAGGCATGGAAGAGCTGTTCTGTGTTCCTGGTGTCTAATACGCAGGGTAGGAAATGGTAAGAGATGGCTGTTCCTGTGTCTGTTTCTGACCCGTTCCTCCCAGTCCTCCTCCTACTAAGAGCTGTGGCTGACACCTCTTCAGCAAGACTTCAGCCCTGCAGTCCGTCTTACCATGGGGTGAGTGAGGGAATGAAGTGGCTGATCACATCCTGCTTTGGTATCATGCCACCAGTAGGTAAGTATGGTGCTGTCTCTCCTGGGGGAAGTTGCCTGGTGGAACCATTTGAAGGTGGGAAGCTATCCTAGGGCCCGACCCTGTTCCTTCACCCTGGCCTTCCTTTGGGCTCAGCTCTTGGTCTGAATTCTGAATCTCCTTGATTCATGACTTCATTTGCATTCTTTTTAGTCTCTGACTTTATTTTAGAAGCTACTTCCCAGATTCGATCTGATCTCTTAGAGTAGGCAAGCTAGGTCTCTGTTGGTATCGCACGTGCCCAGACCTCAGAGAAAAGGACCCACCTGTGGACCCCAAGGTATTCTTACAGATCCCCCCTGACGCGGATCCCACAGCTCCTGTTGTTTAGGAGGACTGGCATCTTCTAGGTGAGGTCAGCCTGGAGACTTTCTTCCCTGCCCTGACTGTGTGTGCGTGTGCATATAAATGCATGTCTGTGCCTGTCGGTGTTGAGAGGGATTGGCAGGGAGCCAGTGTCCCAGCTGAGAATCTGTTTCTGGAGCTCAGAGGAAACTGGGCATCCCTCCTACTGGCCTGGGCTCCCAATCATCGATAAGTGCATTATCTGTGATAGGAGTATTGCATTTTGGGGTAGAAGCCCTAGTCCCAAGCCCATGCCTAGGCCCCTGACTCTCCCACGTGACAGGTGTGGACTCCAATGCATTTTCCTGATAATCAGAGCCAAACAATTCAGGAGCTGAATGTGCTATGGGGAACCTGTTCATTTGTTCTTGTTGCTTACAATTTGTGTCAGAGCTTGAGCTGGGAATTGGGGGGTAGCAGGACAAATAAGATACAGCTCCTGCTCTCAAGGGCTTCACAGCATGGTGCAGGCTGGCGGAGAGCATTCTGCGCTGTGCGTGTTCAGTGGTCCTGGGCATCATGGATAGCCACCTCCATAGGATGAAGGGGCTGATGTTTGTCAGGCCCTTACCTTGCACCTGCCTCAGGGCTGACCTCTCGAATTATTTCGCTTCATCCTCATAACTGCCTGATGAGATCAGTACTGTTCCATCAGAAGAAATAGGCTTAGGGAGGGTAAGCAAAGTGTCTGAGGCCTCACAGGGACAGCCTTCGAGTGTGGACAGCCCCTTTCTAGAGATCCCACTCTTGATTCCTGATGGCTCCCAGTCTCCTTGTGGGGAAAGGTGCTGAACTGTGTTTACCTGATGGAGTTAGTGAAAGTGATTTGCTGTTCCATTGGGCAGAAGCTCTCTGGCCTGGCTTTTGGAGGTCCGCAGAGCCCCTCTAAATGCCTAGAGACAAAAAGAAGTAGTTCCAGGGAAGGAATTCCCTGGTGGTCCAGTGGTTAGGACTCTGAGTTTCCACTGCAGGAAGCATGAGCTCGATCCCTGATCAGGAAATTAAGATCCCACATGCCACAGCTCAGCCAAAGAGAGAAAAAAAAGCAGCTCCATGTCTTCGTGGACATTCCTATAGTCCTGAATCTGGAAAAGACAGCACTCAAGACAGGGACAAATGGTCTACCTAAGCTTATTCAGGCTCCCTCTGGGCACGAAGAAGAACCAGCTCACCCTGGTGAGGGATGGGAAAAATGGTGGGGGGTCAGATGCTTTATCTGTGAGTTGAGGATAGTAGTTCTGCCTCTGTATCCCAGAGTGGTTGTGAGATGGTATTTTAGAGGATCAACTCCTACAAAAATGTAAAACATTACTCACACTGCTACCTGAAATGCTTCCTTTTCAGTGGGTTTTTCTATGTCATTAGCGGATTTCTAAAAGCCAGTCAACCAAGCAGCTGCCCCTGTCCATCACAATACATTTATTTCATACCTACTTGTTGCCAGTAACGCACAAAGAAAGGCAAGCAGTGTCGTAGGCAACTTCCTACAATATTTTTACTTAGATACCTTATTTTGCTGAATCTTCTCCATACCCGTCAGATGCTACTTCCATAGGAGATGACAAAGTTGAGCAACAGAGAGGCTAAGTTATATGCTCCAAGTCGCCGAGGTAGTAAGTGGTGCAGCCAGAATTTGAATCCAAGTTTCTTTTTACTTCAAGGGGCTTGCCATGCTAATGATGCAGTGGCCTTAAAGGGTCCTATTTTTATTTGGTGGAGGAGACTGTCTTGGTTCCAGCAGACAGACAATCCATCGTGTGGCTGCACTGAAGGTTTCTCGGTGAAGGACAGTGACTCCAGGATGGTTTTGGAGATCTCTCCCCTTATCTCTACAGACAGCTGAGCTGTGACACCCTGAATTGGGTCTGCTGCCTGATCTGCATACTGCCCAGGAACTTGGGGGTATCTTAACAGGCCCATGGGACTTGGGCCCGTGGGAAGGAAGGAGAGAACATTCAGCCAGGCATAGAGACCAATGCCTCACGCCAGGACCAAGAGGCCCCTGGAAGATGCACCCCCGCACCTTGGTGGATGCCCCTTGGCCTCATTATTGTAGGTGGGGATCACTGGCTTGCATGGAACGCAGTCTGTGTGAGCCAGCTTATGCACTGGGGGTCGGGCAGACCACAGTTACTGGAGCAATACAGAGTTCTTAGGTGGGAAGTGAGGCCAGGCAGCTCGTGGGGACCAGACCCGGTAGGCCATCGAGAGTGAGGCAGCCCGCCGCTCTGTCTGGAGTCTCCCGGCTCTCTCGGGCTGTGTGGGCTTTGCCCTTTGCCTCGCTCTGAGCCTCTGTGCTGTTCTCCTCTCTGCAGGCAGGATTCCTCTGCCTGTTCATGGCTCCTCTGCTCGGCACACCTTTCTTTTGCTTGCACAGTCTTTTTGCTTGGTTTGCTGTAGGGTCAGCATAACTCTACACAACCTCAAATGTCCGTCACCATCTAACTTGGTCTAAATTCTTGAGAGAAAAATATCTGATTGGTCACTGATTAGCAGTGAACTTGATGTCCTTAGGTCAGGTCTCCCGTCCATTCAGAAGAGAGCAAGTGGCACAGACATGGGCACTTGGGGCTGCCCCTTCAGCCAGGGGTATGGGCAGGGCAGGGGCACCTGAACACATCCGCTGCGGAGCAGGGCACGCTGAAGCCACCCATCTCCCTCAGACCCCAGCAGAGGGCATGGGCACTTGGGGCTGCCCCTTCAGCCAGGGGTGCGGGCAGGGCAGGGGCACCTGAACACATCCGCTGTGGAGCAGGGCAAGCTGAAGCCACCCGTCTCCCTCAGACCTCAGGCAGAGGACACAACCAGGCTCAGTTTCCTGTGGCCTGCTTTTCTCCAAGTGGGCCGTTGCCTTCCGAAGATTTGAGCAGCGGAGGCCCCCAAGACAACAGTTCACTGGGTTTGTCCCTGGGTTCACATCGTGAGCCCTCCAGGTAGGGAGGACATGGTGAGAGACGCGTGTCCACGTTACTCACGGCCCTTCCAGCGTGTGAGGACAGAGGGAGAAGCCTGCAGCGGAAGAGGGCCTGCACGGACTGCTGGTACCACAGTCTTGGGCTTCCAGCCTCCAGAGACGTGAGGGATGGATTTCTGGGCTTCTTAAGCCACCCGGTTTGTGGTATGTTGTCACAGTAGCACGAAAGACTCGGACCCTGTTCATGTCTGGAAGCTCTGCTGGCCCAGCTGGCTGCACAGAGCCATGTTTGTCCGTGGCTGACCCTGCCAGCCTTTTCTTCCTTGCTCCTGTGGACCTCTCCATGTCAGGGTCACGTCTTCACAGGACAAACAAGCTGGGTGTGTGTGAGAAAGAGAGAGAGGGAAGGAGAGGGAGGGAAAGGGTTAGACATCAAGGGAGGCCTTACCATTAGGGGTGATGATGAGCTAAGTGACCAGGTGACTGTTCCTAACAGCCAGCCAGCTCCTGCCACGTTTGCACAGGACTCCTGCTTGCCTGAGGAGGTGTGGCACAGTCAGGCAGGGCTGGAAACGGGACCGTCCCCACCCCACGCCACGACTGTAGTCCAGGAGACCTGACACCCAGCAAGGCCTTAACGGCTTGGCCAGCTTTCTGGAAGGGGTGAAGGCCCTTCTCCCTCGGTCTGACTGCCTCCATCAGTGCAGAGAGGAGCTTCTGATTGGGAGTCTCTAACTCTGAAGCGATTATAACTGACTTCTTTATGTTGTAATGAGCCCAGAAGCCATCAGGGAGAGGAAAGAGGACTGATGAAAGGATGGTCCTATTTTGGATGAGCTGGGAGAAGGAGAGCATACCTTGTGGTCTCTGCTGGCTGAGGAAATGGGACGTGGCTGTGTCAGAGCGCTGACCTGGCAGAAGGGTGTGCTCTGATGTCATGGAAGGAGCACGAATATAAGAGTTGGAGGCTTGGAGCCAAGTGCTGAAAAGATAGTGACTGATAATAACATAGTGCTTATTGTGAACTGGGTACTTTTCTAAGCACTTTATCTGCTTTTAAATTCATTCGAGGTTCACAACAACATAATGGAATAGGTACATCCTTGTCTGTTTTGTGGTTGATAAAACTGAGGCATGGAGAGGGTAAGTGACTTGCCCAAGGTCCCATCGCCTCTTAGCGGCTACTCAGACCATCATGAGCTGTGCAAGTCTGCCGCTTGGCCGGGGGCAGGCTGCTGGCCTCTTCACGTGGAGTGGCTGGCGTGGCAGTGCCCTGCCTGTTGTCGTCTGCTGTGTTTTGACCCTGAAGTCTGGCCTTGGGACTCTCTGCAGGGTTGAGAGATGGCGAGGGGTGGAGCTTTTCTTCCCAGGGACAGAGGAGCTGTCCAGATGATGTCATCACCGAGCTGTGCAAGCCAGCCTTCCCTGGTTGATCACACTAGTCATTAATCCCCCTGTAAAACGCAGCTCAGGACCAGGCTCCAGACTCCGTAGTCACATGCCTGATAAATGATTCTGTTGGAAGAGGTTTGAAGGGCATCTGTGGAGAGTGGTTCTCAGCAAGATTCTTTCAGACCTTTTTACACATTCCCATCCATTCTGAGGCGGCCCTGGGACTGAGCAATGAGACTACATGCAGCATTGGGAAGCCAGCTCTGAAGGCCTTTGGCCTGGAGTCAGAGGGTGCTGTGCAGTATTCCTCCAGGAAGCCAGGGAGGGAGAGCCTGGGAGAGCACCTCAGCCTCTCTCTTCCACTGCACTTCGGGTTCAGATGGGAGAAGGGAGTGTTCCAGGCTGGCCAGCATTAGTCCTTGTGCTGAGACTCTTAGAACCGTGCTTGGCCTTCCTCCTTGCCCTCCTAATAATATATGGAACACTGGCATGTTGCATGCAGTGTCTCTTATCTAGTCACACCAACCCCAGGAAAGGAGTGCTATTAAGCCAATTTTACAGATGAGGAAACTGAGGTCAAACTAGCAGAAGCAGAATTTGGCCCCAAATGCTTCCTTATTATTCCTTCTTGTAGTATTAAGATCCTTTATATTTTCCAGAGCTCTTTCTCTTTCATGCACAGGCTGTCTGGTGGCCATAATTTCTGAACCAATAATCTGGATGGTCAATCCAGTATCAGATAGCCCAACTTCAAATCCCAGCTCCACCATTTACTTTGGCCTTCAGTAAGGCAAACAGTTGTTGAAGCCTCAGTTTCTATTGTAAATTGAGGGTTCAGTTCAGTTCAGTCGCTCAGTCATGTCCGACTCTTTGCAACCCCATGAATTGCAGCACGCCAGGCCTCCCTGTCTACCACCAACTCCCGGAGTTCACTCAGACTCATGTCCATCGAGTCAGTGATGCCATCCAGCCATCTCATCCTCAGGCGTCCCCTTCTCCTCCTGCCCCCATTCCCTCCCACCATCAGTCTTTTCCAATGAGTCAACTCTTCTCATGAGGTGGCCAAAGTACTGGAGTTTCAGCTTTAGCATCATTCCTTCTAAAGAAATCCCAGGACTGATCTCCTTCAGAATGGACTGGTTGGATCTCCTTGCAGTCCAAGGGACTCTCAAGAGTCTTCTCCAACACCACAGTTCAAAAGCATCAATTCTTTGGTGCTCTGCCTTATTCACAGCCCAACTCTCACATCCATACATGACCAGAGGAAAAACCATAGCCTTGACTAGATGGACCTAAGTCGGCAAAGTAATGTCTCTGCTTTTGAATATGCTATCTAGATNAAAAACCTGACAGCTGTGTTGACTTTTTGACTCAGTGCATTTTTCAGGTTTCTATATCCTGTTGTGTTCAGCTAGCCCTCATTCTGTAATAGCTGAGAGTATCCCCCAAACGCATGCCTTTTCTGGATTTGACTCTTAGGCAGAAAGACAGCTTGTGAGAACTCTTGATTGCAACAGTGGCTCCAAGTTCTACCCTCTCCCTACCCCCATCATTTGCAATGTGATTTCATAGCTCTTTCCCCAGAATTGTGCTATTTTCCCTTTCCTGTGAACTGGGGCTATAAATCTGCATGGGCACCAGAAGGCAGTCAGGGTGATGGTCACGAGTTCCCAGCTAGGCCTTTCAGAGGCACTGAGTGCTTCTGTTCTCCCACCTGTGGTCATATCTTCCACAAGTACACCAGCTGGGCTAAGCTGCTGGAGGAAAAAACCTAGAAAAGAGCCCTGTTGTCCCAGTCAGGGTCATATTAGATCAGCCTTTAGCCAGTTGACCTCCCAAACAGGCAAGGAAGCCCAGCTAAGATCAGTCGAGCTCCCAAGCTCAACTGTAGACTTGGGAGCAATAATACATATTATTTTAAGTAACTGAGTTCTTGACTTTGTTATGTAGTAATATAATGATCAATATATATAAATATGAACTCAGTGAATCTTAAAATGGAAGTTACTTAAGGAAAATAAGTATCGTTCTAATTGTGTTAGCAAGAGCACTAGATTAGAACTTAAATATAACCAACAAGGACCTACTGTATAGCACAGGGAACTACTCAATATTTTGTAATAACCAGTAAGGGGAAAAAAAGTAGAAAAAAAGATATACATGTATGTATAACAGAACCACTTTACTGTACACCTGAAACTAATACAATATTCTAAATCAACTATACATCAATAAAAATTTAGAAAGAAACCAGAAACTTGAGTCTTTGGCCATTTTCTGCCAATTCCTTGGGCAGACGGCCTTGGATGAGAAACAACTTTCTCTGAATCCTAATTTCCTTACATTGTGAGTTAGATACTGATCCCTTTATGTTTAACTGCTAATAATTGGGTTTTTGTAAGTAGTAAATAAAACAATTTGCTTGCCAATGAAATCTATAATTAGAAGGGTGTGATACAACTTTGAATAAAAACAACAATAACAACAAAACCAGTGAGGTGAGAATAATTTTATACTTAAATAAAGCACCTGAAGCTTTGTACTATGATAGGAAATTGGAAGTTCTTATAGACAGGAAGACTGAAAGGTTTTCCTGCATCTCATGTCTGCTTTCATGTTAGAAAGTGACTTGTCAAAATGAGCAATGGTAGCACAGAATGAGAGTAAGAAAAACATAGAAAATCTAATCAGAATCAGTCTAGATACACGCAGGACAGACTCCTACAGCAGGAAACCTGGGCTCTGCACCACGTCTATGTGGGTTCAAATTCCAGGCCCTCCCTTACTGTGCCTTTGTGTCATGATAAGCAAAATTATACTGTCGCAGATACTCAATCTATATTTAATTTAAATGAATGACTAGAAAACGACTATGAATTTCAGAGGGTTAACTCACTAGCATTTAGTTAACTTTTAAAGAAGACACTGCTAGGAAGAGCACAGGCTTCAGTATTTGATAAACATGTTCACACTGAGTTCTAGCTCTGCTTCTATGAGCTTTACTACTATAGATACCACCGTTCGACCTTCTAAGCTTCGGTTTCCTTCCTTATCCCCAATGTGGTGACAGGAATGTGAACCATGTAAGGTTACACTACAACACGTGGTTCATGAGAGTTGCATTGTTTTCCCCCCACCTAATCATCCCCCCCACCACCTAATCATTGTCATATCCTCCAGGCTGAATGCTTGACACAAAACAGGTGCTTAGGAAACATTTACGGAATTTAGGATTTGGGAAATTTTTTAAAACGATATCAGCAGCATACTTGTTATCTGGTATATATGGAGAATTTTGTTACTCATTTCACATTGTTATGAGTTAAAACACCCTTTTTTAACAGGCAGGCTGGGAAACATGAAAGAAAGAGTTTTTTCTGCATTCTCTTTTGTACATTTCAAGTTGTGTACCATGTAAATGTATTAACTAGATTTTTAAAGGGTTATTAGAATTTAAAAAGTCAAAGGGACCTCATCAGAAAACGGATATAGAACCTCATCTACTTAAGTCCATGGCACCTAGAGTCACTTGTGATGCCCATAGTAATAAGGAAGCAGCCCCTTTACCGGAACCTCCTCCACCTCTTTCTTAGAAAATAGCTTTATTTTCTATGTGAGTGGGCAGCCCTAAAAGGATCATGGAACTTAAAGCTCTGTGAAGATGGTGAGGTTCTAACCTTCTTTGTGGGTAACAGGCAGAGGCTAAGCTTCTGTCTCTGGTGTTCTGGGGACAGAACAACTTGATGCTGAAATTTCTACCAGAGTCAGGCCAGGGCTTCGGAAGAAAGGGCATGAGTCCTGGTGATGTTCTACCCAGGGACTCCTAAGATGTAATCACAGCAAGAGTGAGTCACGCTGGGCAGGGCAGTCTAGAGACATTCCAACTAAAGCAATGCCTCACAAGGAGAAGAGTAGGGAAGGGTAGGGAAGGAGTGGGTTCCCGCACTCCTATTTTTTGCTACTCACCTATTGAAAAAGGCAGAAAGGATTCCCTTTTTCAAACTGTCCATTCTCCAGAAAATGTTCTGGATTGAATGTGATGGGGGTGGCCCCCTCTGCAGGGTCCCTGTGCAGTCAGATTGGTCGTGACCATGGTGTCCTGGAGAAGGCAGAAAAGACTCATGCAAGACACGGCACATACAACACACGTGTGGAATGGGGCAGCAGCCCCCCAGGCCCCTACATTAATGTTGGCAGCACCCCAGATTCCCTCAAACTCCCCAACCCAGTAACTTCAGAGTCCAATCCCTACGACTCAGCTCCTCGCCATGGCTCAGCTTAAAATTGTGGACCGGAATTGTCTGTTGGGAATTTGATCAGGGAAGTACGACTATTCTTAGTGCAGAATGCATCTCTGCAGGGACCTTTCAGTGTTGATCTTGGGACGGAACACATATGAATCAATGAACATGCATGCAACAGGTATGAATCATGTGACAGTGGGCAGGCAGTTCTGGACCAAAATCAACCCAGGTGCTCAGTGAAGTGGTAACTACGGCAGTTTGTGTAACAAAAATGTCTCATTCGTCTAAGTTTCTCCCTCCGGTCTCTTTCCTCCATTATCTAGCACATTCCACAGAAGGTTTAATGATAGAATCAGGTCACCCAGTGGAAGGAAGCACTATCCTTTTTGGTACACTGCAAGAAACCCAGGAGTCCTCCTTAGTGCCTCCCTTGTCCGCATTTTGCCTTCATCCAGTCCTTCAGGCAGGCTGGTCAATTTTACTTGAAATTTCTCTTGATATTGTCACCTGCATTATGCCCACTGCCAGGTGCAAGGTACTACAGATTGGTTGTCCACACATTCCTACAGTAGCTCTGACTACAACTCTATATCCTCTCTTCCCCTTCAATGTTCTCAACACAATGAAAGCAGAGTTAGCTTTGGACATGATTTAATCATGTCAGTCCTGTCCACCCACCACACCTGGCACTTGACAGACAGCCTTCAAGAGCTCCCATCACTCTTAGATTAAGGACACATCACCTGCCCCTGCTGGAGCCACTGTCCTACCTGCACTCCCACTACATCAAGCCTCTTTCCATTTCTCAGTCTGTCATTTGTCCCCACTCCTTTCCATGCCGTCTTGCCTGGCAGCCTCTGGGTATCTTCATGCCAATGAGTACTTGCTGGAGATACCAGTGTGTCTGTCCCTGTTGTGAGCCACAGCTGGTCCCCGCCTTTCCAGGAGACCCTCCAATACTAGCAGGTAGGTCTGGTCCAGCCTCTTACGAGGTCACTGCATTTTTCCCCTGGGTCCTGGTGTGCACACCACCTGTGTGTGCCCTGCAAGAGTGGAGCTTCTGTTACCTCCAGTCCTGTGGAAATCCAGCAATCAAACCCTGCTGGTCTTCAAAGCTACATTCTGTAGGGGTACTTCCTCCTGTTGTCAGAACCCCAGGCTGGGGCTCTTGACATGGGGCTCAGGACTTCCACTTCTGTGGCAGAATTTCTGTGACGTAATTGGCTTCCTATTTGTGCACCGCCCACCCAGTGAGTATGGGACTTGACTGTATCCTAATTGTGCCACTCCTGCCATCTTGCTGTGGCTTCTTCATCTTTGGATGTAGGGTATCTTTTCTGGTAGGTGTCTTTTTCTTTTTTTTCTGGTCAGTAGTTGTTCAGAAGATATTTGTGGTTTTTGTGTTTGCATAAGAAGGTTAAGTTCAAGTCCTTCGACTCCACCATCGTGAGCTAATCAATCAGGACCTAGCTTTCTGTGACCTAAGTTTTACTCAGTTTTTGAGGAGCATTCTCATTGTGTATCTTTCAGCAACTACCTGCCTTTCCTAAGCACCCAATGCCCTATCTTCTTTTCCTCTGCATTTAGTCTAGTATCACTTGCTCATAGAGGGTTGCATGCAGAGGCCTGGAAGCCAGCGCTTCAGAACGCCTCTGCTTGGGGCTGTGTGGAGAAGCACTGCGCATGCCATCCCTCAGGGTGATTATCTGAGCTGCTATTAGAAGTCAGTTTTACTTGGCTCCCTGGGCATGCAGAACGCTACTTCAGAAAAGAAAACTTGTTATAACCAGTCTATTGACTTAGAATGGTTATCGGGAACTAAATTAACTGCTATGAATATACANGAAGTCAGTTTTACTTGGCTCCCTGGGCATGCAGAACGCTACTTCAGAAAAGAAAACTTGTTATAACCAGTCTATTGACTTAGAATGGTTATCGGGAACTAAATTAACTGCTATGAATATACAAAGATAACCTGTGAAGCCACTTAGATTTCAGATTTCACCCACAAAATGGTCAACCAGCAAGAAAATAGTAAATGCAATCATTGCAGGAATAGCTGCTTTTCCCAGCCCTGCAGGATGGGGACAAAGGGGAGCGCAGTGGAGAAGTTCCTCCTGTTCTGCCTTGATACCAGCCCCAGGTTCCACACCCAGAGAAACCCAGACAAACTGCAATGGATCCACAGAGACGGACCAAGGGGAGAACTGTGAATGCGCAGAGTGCAGAGGGGGCGCTCGGGGGCACAGGAGAGCTGTCTGCTGAGATCCTAACAGTGGTGGGCAGAATGAGAGCGGAATTGCCTTTGTGAGGACAGGGCTCCACAGAGAATAATTGCAGGAACACTTTTTTTAAAGGCAAAGTAAAGTAACCTCTGAGGAGAGAACTTGGTGTAGAGCAGAAAACCATGAGCCTGGGAATCGGAAAAACTCTGTTTCTGGAACCCAACTGTGGTAATTTTGTAGTTGAGAACTCTTTAAAAGACTAGTAACTCTCTCAGCCTGAAGTTCAAATTTGTAAAACAAGGATAACAAAAATATTCTGAGGACCGGTAAAGATATTTTGAGAGAAGCTGAACAGTCAGTGGCACGTGGTGTATGTGTGTTAGCTGCTCAGTTGTGTCCGACTCTTTGCAACCCCCATGGACTGTAGCCTGCCAGGCTCCTCTCTCCATGGAATTCTCCAGGCAAGAGTACTGGAGTGGCTGTCATTCCCTTCTCCAGGGGATCTTCCCAACCCAGGGATCAAACCCGGGTTTCCTGCATTGCAGGCAGATTCTTTACAGTCTGAGCCACCAGGGAAGACCAATGCCACATAATTACTGCTTAAAAAGCACGCATTCCTTTCTCTTCTTTTCTGACACTACACGGACTTGGATTGTTTTCTCTTGCGATGCAGTTCCATCAAGGGGGTATATATCAAAGCTGGAAAAATACATTTGGGGATATTATGTTAGAAACATCACTTTAATGTGATTTTGGTTCAGATGGTCTCAAATATTTATTCCTATTTCAACATTCTAAACCACCAGGATTGTGAAGCAGACTTTTCCAACATACGTGTGGCAGGTCCTTATTCTGTGAGAAGCTCTCCCAAGACAAAGAAAAGGACCCCATGGCAAAGTCTGACTGAGAATTGCTGCCTGCTGTCTCCCCACAGGAATTAACAATGCACACCACATATTAAAACACNTTCCAACATACGTGTGGCAGGTCCTTATTCTGTGAGAAGCTCTCCCAAGACAAAGAAAAGGACCCCATGGCAAAGTCTGACTGAGAATTGCTGCCTGCTGTCTCCCCACAGGAATTAACAATGCACACCACATATTAAAACACTGAGATATCTCAAATCTAAAATACCAAGTCTTTGCCTAAACACGTTTGACCTAGGAATCCCCTTACTTTACCACAACACCTATTAATGTTTTTTTGAACTAACGTTCTAAAAACCCCACAGGGAAAAAAAAAATCTACTATTACATCAGCAATAATATTAATATATCTCTCTCCCTATTTAAGTGCTTCCCTAAGGCAAGAAAACACATCGCATTTCCAATTGAGACTTCAACCATTTACAAATATGAACTTGGAGTCCTGAGGCCATAAGTGAGGCCCTAATTACCTTGGGCAGGTGGTATCCAGCCAGGATGGTGCCCACTGCCACCTCCCGGGGCACGTTCTGAGGGAGGATGTTCCCCTTCTCAGCACCTCGTGGATGCCAGTGTTGGTGTCGGGCATGGACTCTCGCGCGGCCATGCTTGGTTTCTGAGATTGGCCAAGCACCCTATCAATCTCAGCTTGTACTTTTCCTGGAAAATAAGAGGTTGTTGTATTCTTCTAGTATTCCATAATTTTTCTTAAACCTGGTTAAGCTAAGGAATGGAATAACCAGGATCAAAATGGCTATTTTAGGTTCTCCAGACTAGCCCTTCGGGGAGGTTATGTGAGTAGGAAGTAGGCCCTGGTGTGAGACAAATCTGGTGGCAAATTCTTGCTGGACAACATTCCTGCTGTGAGTTCCTGAAGCTCTTTGAGCCTCGGGTTCCTCTTCTTAATAGTGAGGATAAATCAGATAGCACCCTTTAGGAATACTGAGATTTACATGAACTAATTTAGGGAAGGATTCTGACCTGACCCAGGCCTACCCCCTGATGTGCTCACCTTGAATTTCAAGATACAAGGCCATACAGAGCAGTCCCAAGCACAAGGTGGTTGAAGTTGTCTTTGTTCCAGCAAAGAAGAGGTCCAGGGTATTGTAGATAAGGTTTTCTTCATGAAACATGAAGCAGCATTGCCATTATGCTAGAAAGCACAGTGATTATTGGTTCATTGAGACGGTTCTTAGTTGACACAACACAGGGGGCCTCATCCGAGACAGAACATGGGAGGAGAGACCTCTCCCTCCCCAGTAGAAAGGGCTTTCCCTTTGGTCATCTCAGGAGGCAGAGAGTTAATACTTCAGTATAATTAGCATCCTCCTGCCCCAAGTGCTAGAATCTTCTGTTAGCTCTGGTGGATGAAAATTGAGACAATAAATTTATTTTACTTCCATAACTTGGGAGAATCTATCATTACACTGGAAAACCAGTCTTGAGTTCCAGTGTTAGCCACATCATTCACTATCTGTACAACTTGGCCAGGTTACTAAACCCTGTCTATGTTTCACTTTCCTGATTCATAAAATAGAAATAATAACACTCACACCTGAAAGTAATATTGTAGATGATGTGAGTAGAAAGGGCACATAACAAATTTTCAACAAATGTTTGCACTGATACCAGCAAGAAAAAAATGTATTTCTCTAAAGTACAACAATTCTCACATCCCCCCAGTTAAACTTCTCTGATTCTAACAGTCATTCCTCATGGCACCCCAGCATCTTTACCACCGTCCTCCAGGAGCTTCAGTGTGTTAGTGTGGCTCTGTGTGTGATCCCACACCTGCACACCTCATAGCAAGTGAAGTTCCTTCCTCTCAGGAAGAATCAATGCCTCTATTAATGTTGTAAGAGTAAGGTGAAATGAGAGGAGATGGAAAAAAAAAATGCACCATTCTTTCAACTCCAGGAGAAGGAATGAACAATCTAATGAGACAAAATGATAACACN
Organism: Neotragus pygmaeus; assembly: GCA_006410875.1. Taxonomy (NCBI): domain Eukaryota; kingdom Metazoa; phylum Chordata; class Mammalia; order Artiodactyla; family Bovidae; genus Neotragus; species Neotragus pygmaeus. The sequence continues at coordinate 183,216 of SJYV01039069.1, read as the reverse complement.
CCTTCCTCTCAGGAAGAATCAATGCCTCTATTAATGTTGTAAGAGTAAGGTGAAATGAGAGGAGATGGAAAAAAAAAATGCACCATTCTTTCAACTCCAGGAGAAGGAATGAACAATCTAATGAGACAAAATGATAACACTGATGCAGCGATGAGTATTACCCAGGGGATTCACTATGTTAAATGATATACATCCAAACTGGCCTTTTTCTTGCTTCTCCTATATAGTATTGGAAAGTGATGATATGAGGATGTGGGAAGAGGCACATGTCCCTCCAAGTGAGGCTTAACTCTGGCCTCTGCCTCAGCTTCCCTTGTGTACTGTACTGGGGAGCTAAAGAAAGGGGTAGGAGATTGGGCGTTGGCCCAAGTAATAGTGAAACAATGGTTATCCATCCTTTTGTGCACAGGCACCTCAGACTCAGGGAGAGGAGAGCCTGAACAATGAAAAGGCAGTCTTTGGGCTTTTCAAAGACCTCAAGTCAATTACTCTTACAATTTCTAATTGTATCATCAATTCTGAGCTAACGATATTTCTAAACTCTATATGCTTCCCCGGTGGTGGGCTGAAAATGAACCACAAATGTGTCTATTTTTCTGGGAAGATTATCCTGGATTATCCCAGTGTTTCAGTTATAACCATAGAGTCTCTCTCTGTAAGAGGAGGCAAGAAGAACATAAAGAGAGCACATGAGGATGGTGGCAGAGGAGAAGATACATCAGTGGTTTGGAAGATGGAGGAAAGGGCCCTGAGTCATGGAGTACAAGCAGCCTCTAGACACTGGCGAAGTCAGTCAATAGATTCTGCCCTAGAGCCACTGAAGGAGCCAGCCCTGCCAACACCTTGGCTTGATAAATGTGGGTCTATTTAAGACCCTAAGTTTGATTTGTCACAGCAGCATAAGAAACCAGAATCCTTTCACTTGTTCTTTAAGAACCCTACTCAGGAAAACACTCAGGTTCTCTCACCTTTTCTATTTCCTGGAGGTAAGCACCAATGAAGTCTTTTGCTTCAGCAGGATTCCAGTGTCTCTTGTGGTTTTCAATCACACCAGCAATACACATTTTCAGTTTCTCCCATTTACTAAAGAGTGTTTGCTGGGGACACAGAAGGAAATTCATGATCCTTGGAAAGACACTGTAGAGCTGACGGAGAAAACAAGACAGTCATGAAGACAAGGGGGTGCCAGTTTTCCACTCTTGAAGACTAAGAAACTATTGTTTCTTTATATATTTTTTCTTTGCTTGCACTTAACCCTTTGAGTCACCCTTGATTCATCTTTTCTGTCTCAGTCCTCTTTTCTCTTGGCAAAGTATTTTAGCACTTCTTCCAAAATATAACCAATTTCAGACAACTTCTCACCACTCCATGTATTTGTCATTCTAGTACAAAGCACCAACATTTCTCACCTGGATGCTGTAAAGCCTCCATCATTTCCCTTGATTCTCTCCTTAACCCCCTTCCCAGGTGATTTTCCACTGAGGTGCCAGAGGGACACTTTAACAGTTTAATAAATCATTTCACTGCTTATCCCTCAATACTTCACTGACTTTCCATGACATTTCGACAAATTCTACATTCTTTTCCTGAACTAGAGCTCCACATGAGCTGGCTTCTCACCTGCCTGTCCCCTCTTCTGCTGTCACTTGCTGCCATCGTATTCTTTCTAGTCCAGCCCCTTTGGTCTCTGTGATAACCTCAAGGATGATAATGTTTAGTCCTTTGCACTGACTATTATTCATACAATCAGATTGGTCTTCCTCTGAAATCTGTACAACACTAGCCTTTTACTCCACTCATGTCCACATATGTATCACTTATTTGGACCTGTCTTACCTGGTATCCTCTAATTAGCAGCACCCCTGGGACCCTCCTCCTATTCCCTTACATTGTTTTACTATTTGTTCATGGCAATTGTCTCTAGTGTGTGTGTGTGTGTATGTGTATCTTTGAGTGTGCATAAAACAAGAATATTCATGGCAGCTTTATTCATAGTATCCCTCAAATTAGAAATGCGTTTATCAACCCCCAAGCCTTTGTTCAAGAGAATAACAATCAGTGTCACATTCATGAAGTGGAAAACTAGGCAGAGTAAAATAAGAGGAACTAACAAATTAATCAAAACAATGTGCTGAGGGAGAGTCAGGCACAGACACACACATCTGAGGATCATGGAGGTGTGGAGCTAGGGAAGAACGTGCAGAGGAGAGACTCAAAAGTGATGGCGATACTGTTTTTTAAGGAAAAGAATATAAGTGCATACGTGTCTGTCATAACAAATTCTGTACTTTAAATGACCGTAAGAAATGTTTTTTATCGATAGTAAATACTTAATGTGTGTGTGTTAGTAGTTCAGTTGTGTCCGACTCTTTGCGACCCCTTGGACTGTAGGTCTTCAGGCTCCTCTGTGCATTAATTCTCCAGGCAAGAATATTGGAGTGGGTTGCCATTCCCTTCTCCAGGGGATCTTCCCAACCCAGGGATGGAACCTAGGTCTTCCACATTGCAGGTAGATTTTTTACCATCTGAGCCACCAGGGACAAAAACACTAAAGTCAACATTGATTTTAAACAAGTTTGTGGTGAAGTCAATTTCAAAGGTTGCATTTTAGCTTAAAACAAAAGGAAGACCACCTCATCTGTATCTGACATTAGCCCAATGTCTTTATCCAAGAGAGGAAGTGAGAAGGGGCTCAGCTGGCAGCACACTGATGTCCTCAGATGCATCACCCCATCTAACAGCCTCAGCATCTCCTAGAACTGATCATCCTGGTAGTCAAACTGCTCCCCAAAGGTGATGGAGCAAATAATATTGGAAACTGCATTGCTGATTGTGAAGTGAGGGTCAAAAGGCTGTACTGGAGGCAGGAGAAGAGATAGAGCCTTTAGATTGGTTTCTATTTTCCAGAAAACCTACTCTATGTGACATGTGACACACTGACTACAGAACCACATCTGAGACCGTGTCCACAGCCCCCTACACAGGCTCTGACACACAGCAAATACTTAGTCAATGTCTGGGAAGTCAAAGTGATGACCAGGATTTAAAACCAATAATAAGTTTTAACACCCCTCTTCTTCTTAATTCTCGACCCCCACGAGGGCAGGTCATGGTTAGCTGTTCACTGTCATTCTCTCAGTGTGCCACACAGTGCTGGGCACAGGACAGGCTCATAGGCTCTAACTGAGCATCTGATTAGTGAATGAATAAACCATAGTCACTGCACCTGTCCTCGGACCTGATTACCATTCTCCTCTCCTATTTCCTGGATGAGGTAGGCAGCCTCTTCCTGAATGCATACCTCTAAGCTCTTCTTTCCAAAACCAAAGTTCCTCAGAGTTGTCAAAGCAAATCTTCTTTGTTCTTTCCATACATGGCCATTGGACATGATCAATCCTGGGAAAAGAAATCTAACGTTAAAAAAAGCCAACAAGAACCTATTGAGGATAATGTACCAGATGCAGGAAAGGAGAAGGGCTTTAAGGTGCTTGAAAACTATTCAGAGAAATAATTCCAAAGCAATAATCACTTGAATTTACTGATTGCTTGTCATGATGGACATGCTAGCATTTTTAACGCATTGTGTAATTTAGCGTTCACAGAAACTTTTGGAGGTAGGTACAATCATTAGGCCAAACCAGCCGCCTAATTTTGATGATAAGAAAAATGAGGCACAGGAGATAAAAGGAAACTCTGCAAGGTCACAGAGTGAGTAAGCAGCTGAACAGGCATTCAAATTCAAGTCTGCTTGACTCCAAAGCCTGTCGTTTGATTACTTATCTCATAAGAATAATTACTGGTTATGCTACAAATCAAATATGAACTTATGGATTAGAAGGAGTCAATACTCATAAGTAGAAAAGATCTTAAACATCTTAAAAAGATAAATGAATCACTCTAGATAACAAACTGTGGACACTGTGCAGAATGAATACCACAGGCAAAGGAAAACTATCTGTATGGTGTGTGCAGTTGAACTTCAGTGATTTTATAACACAGGAGAGGCCACCATCCTCCCATTTCTTTATTCCAGAGCACTCTTCAGCTCCTTGCAATGTCTCCTTTCACTTCCATCACCTTAGTGAAATGGCCCTCCCTGCTGTTCAATTCAGGATCCTTTTCAACCCCATCCTAATAAGTCAGCAGCATGAGATCCTCTCTGAAACATTATCTGCCAGTAGAGCCCAGGACACCACACTCTCCATAATTTTCTGGTAATTCTTTGACTTCAGAGAAATTATCATACCTTAGGCTAACTATCTTCTACTAGGTCTGAAGCTTCTCTTTAGCCTATTCTCCATTTCTAGGAAATCTTAATTTCTAAAATTTCAAATCACATCTACGGACAGTAAACACCTATTTTCTGCCTCTCAGCTCCAGACAGATGTATAATTCTCTGCGTGACTCTCTTGGCTTCACACTCAGCATATTCATAACTGAATTCATGATTTGCTCTATACAACTCCCTACCCAGCCCAGCCAACACTTTGTCCTCCTCCACATCTCCCTTCTTTCCTTTACCTACCCACTTGGTTGTGTACCTCAGCACCTCATTCTCCCACTCTCTAGGTCATCATGTCCTATTGGAGTTGCCTCCTGAGTAGCTTAAATCCATATATCTTCACAGTCACTCTCCTGCTCTAACCTACTGGACTGACATTTCCTGCCACTGACCTCTTCTAGGCCAGCACCTCTTCTAACTTAAAAGGCTGCAAGAGTCTCCTGCTTCCTTTATTCCATTCTTGACACTGCAGCTTAGAGAAGTCTTTAAAATGAATGACATAAATATGATGATTCCTTTCTCTACTTAAACCATTTAGAACCACCATTGTTATTAGGATAAAAAGCAACATCTTTAAAAACAACTTGCATGAACTATTTCTGGCCAAACTCAGCAGCTTCATCTTCATTTAATTATCTCCATTTAATCCCTGTGCTTCCCGCACTGGCCACCTTTCAATTCCTCAGTTCACTGTCCATCTTCCCATCTTGGAAATTTTTATATTTTATCCCCTCTGCTGCATTGTTTCATCACTTTATTAAATGCCATTTACTTACATAAGTTTTTCCTGAGTCTCAGGATTAGATTCAGTTCAGTTCAGTCGCTCAGTCGTGTCCAACTATTTGTGACCCCAAACTGCAGCACGCCAGACCTCCCTGTCCATCACCATCTCCCGGAGTCTACCCAAACTCATGTCCATCGAGTTGGTGATGCCACCCAACCATCTCATCCTCTGTCATCCCCTTCTCTTCCTGTCCCCAATCCCTCTCAGCATCAGTCTTTTCCAATGAGTAAACTCTATGCATCAGGTGGCTAACGTACTGGAGTTGCAGCTTTAGCATCATTCCTTCCAATGAACACCCAGGACTGATCTCCGTTAGAATGGACAGTTGGATCTCCCTGCAGTAAAAGGGACTCTCAAGAGTCGTCTCCAATACTACAGTTCAAAAGCATCAACTCTTCAGTGCTGAGCTTTCTTCACAGTCCAACTCTCACATCCACACATGACCAATGGAAAAACCATAGCCTTGACTAGACGGACTTTGTTGGCAAAGTAATGCCTCTGCTTTGGAATATTCTATCTAGGTTGGTCATAATTTTCCTTCCAACGAGTAAGCGTCTTTTAATTTCATGGCTGCAGTCACCATCTGCAGTGATTTTGGAGCCCAGAAAAGTAAAGTCTGACACTGTTTCCACTGTTTCCACATCTATTTCCCATGAAGTGATGGGACCAGATGCCATGATCTTCATTTTCTGAATGTTGAGCTTTAAGCCAACTTTTTCACTCTCCTCTTTCACTTTCATCAAGANTGGAGCCCAGAAAAATAAAGTCTGACACTGTTTCCACTGTTTCCACATCTATTTCCCATGAAGTGATGGGACCAGGTGCCATGATCTTCATTTTCTGAATGTTGAGCTTTAAGCCAACTTTTTCACTCTCCTCTTTCACTTTCATCAAGAGGCTCTTTAGTTCCTCTTCACTTTCTGCCATAAGGGTGGTGTCATCTGCATATCTGAGGTTATTGATATTTCTCCTGGTAAGCTTGATAATGTCTAAATCACAGAGCAATTTTTAGGATGAAATGAGACAGCCCTTGGGTGGCACTTATGATTCCAAGTATGTAAGTGGTAGCCACTAAATCATTATTATTGATTAGAAATGCCAATATTTGATATTGAGTCTTGTCCTGGAAATCTAGAATTAAGTTTGTTGTGACCATATGCTAAAGCTTTTGGCCAATTTCTAAAGAAGAAATAGCCATTAAGATTTATTTTATTAAGTCTGTGATAGGCTGAATAAAGGGTCTCCCAAAATGTCTACATCCTAAATCTGGACTCTAGAAAATTCATGCTGCTGCTGCTAAGTCACTCCAGTTGTGTCCGACTCTGTGACCCCATAGACGGCAGTCCACCAGGCTCCCCCGTCCCTGGGATTCTCCAGGCAAGAACACTGGAGTCGGTTGCCATTTCCTTCTCCAATGTGTGAAAGTGAAGTCGCTCAGTTGTGCCTGACTCTTAGCAACCCCATGGACTGCAGCCTACCAGGCTCCTTCGTCCATGGGATTTTCCAGGCCAGAGTACTGGAATGGGTTTCCATTGCCTTTTCCAAGAAACTTCATAGGAGTGATTAAATTGAGGATCTTGAGACGGGGTGATTATCTAGATTATCTGGGTGGGTCAAGGCCAGCACAGGGTCTTTATAAGAAGGAAACAGGAAGGACAGAGTTAGAGAAGCAGATATGATAATGGAAGCAAAGTTTAGAGAGAGAGAGAAAGATTTGAAGATGATTTGCTGCTAGCTCTGAAGGTGAAGAACGGGGCCATGAGCCAAGGAATGTGGGTGCCTCTAGAAGCCAGGGAAAGGCCAGGAAAGAGATTCTCCTCTGGGGCCTCCACAAGGAATGCAGCCTAGTCTGGACCTGTGACCTGTAGAACCGTAAGGTGATAAGCTGGTATTGTTTTAAGCCACTAAATTTGTGGTAATTTGTTAGGCCACAGTAGGAAATCAATATAAGATCCTTACCAAAAAGGCTGAATCCAGGTGATACCACAGCAGAAAGATCATTTAGGAGACTTGGTTGGGTCTAGCTTATACTTTTGTCAAATCTTACTGTACCTTTGTTTGAAATAGACTATTTGACTTTCACTGGGATCCTGAGTGTCAATGAATAAATGATATTCTAGTTTTTCTGAATAATGATAGTTCAGTTTTTCCACACACACAAAATTACAGGATCCTTATTTAATGTCTTCCATTCAGATTTCACAGGTAACGATGAGCACCTCCTCCACAGACCAGGCCCTGTGACCCTGCATTTCTATAGGCAGGGTGATGAGTGCATTTGGAGAGTGTGGGCTTTGATGTAGAAGATGCGAGCAGGAATACCAGTCTTACTGCTCATGAGCAATGTGACCTTGGGCCGGTCACCTGACCTCTCTGAGCCTTAGTTTACAAATCTGTTGAGGAGGGTTCAGCACATGAGAAATACTTGACATGGGCCCAGCACTCAGTAGAGCTTGACCCAATTAATGTTGCTTGCCTCTCTCAGCCGTGGGTGCTCCGCATCGCTCCCCAGGAGAGCGCTCTTGTCCGGTGTACGCCGGCACTAGGCGTTGGGCGCGTGAGGTTCAGCACCTCACGCTTTGCGGCTCTCCTAAAGAGAAGTGGCCTGGCCCATGGACAGGGCCAAGCAGTGGGAGAACTCACCTGCAGCCAGAACTTTCCAGAGGTGGAACCAGCTCCTTGTTTTCAGGGGGACCCGGGGGTTAGGACTTTCTGTCCCATAGGGGCCTGGGAAGGACACTGGCTCAGTCCAGACTGTGAAGATGTGGACGTTGGGTGCCATCCCCTCATGGGGTCACATGTACAGTCACAGAGCCCACTGTTGGGACTGAAGGAAACAAACAGATATGCATCATCTTGGAGTCTTGAACTCATGTTTCCTTTCTGGTCTTTGCTATCTCTAGTGCTCCATACTTCTCGAGATTACGGGCTTTATCGAGGTATTGGCACACAGACATGTATCGATCAGTGGAACAAAATGGAGAATCCAGAAATAAACTCACACACCTGTGTTCAGTTAATCTACAACAAAGAAGGCAAGAATATATAATGAAGAAAAGCACATGGTGTTGGGAAAGCTGGACATGTAAGTCAATGAAAGGAGAACACTCCCTCACACCACATATAGAAATATGGCCCCAAATGGCTTAGAGGCCTAAATATAAGACAGTACCATAAAACTCCTGGGCTTCCCTTGTAACTCGGTTGGTAAAGAATCTTGACTGCAATGCAGGAGACCCGGGTTCCAGCCCTGGGTCGGGAAGATCCCCTGGAGAAGGAAATGGCAACCCACTCCAGTATTATTGCCTAGAGAATCTCGTGGACAGAGGAGCCTGGCAGGCTATAGTCAGTGGGGTTGCAAGAGTTGGACACGACTTAGCAACTAAACCACCACCACCATAAAACTCCTGGAAGAGAACGTAAGCAAAACATTTTCAGACAGGAACTGTAGGAGTATTTTCTTTGGTTAATCTTCCAAGCAAAAAAAAAAAAAAAGCAAAAATAAACAAATGGGACCTAATCAGACTTAAAAGCTCTTGCACAGCAAAGGAAACCATTAACAAAAAATGATGTAAATGACAAGGGGTTAATATCCAAGATATACAAATAGCTCAGACTACTCAATATTTAAAAAACTGAACAACCCAATCAAAATAATGGGGAGAAGACCTAAACAGACATTCTAACAAAGAAGACATACAGATGGCCAAATGGACACATGAAAAGATGCTCAGCATCAGTAATGATTTGAGAAATGCAAACCCAAACCACAAGAGGCAGCCACCTTATGCTGATCAAAATACTCATCATCAAAAAGTCCACAAATAATCAGTATGGGAGGAACTTCCCCGGCAATCCGGTGGTTAAGACCCCATGGCTTCCACTGCATGGGGCGCGGATCCCATGCTTGGTTGGAGAACCAAGATCCTAAATGCTTACTGGAGCACAACCAACCAAAAAAAGAAAAAGAAATGCTGGAGAGGGTATGGAGAAAACAACCCTCCTATACTGTTGGGAATATAAATTGGTGCAGACACTATGGAAAACAGGATGGAAGTTCTTTAAAAAACCAAAAATAGAGCTACATATGATCCAGTAATCCCACTGCTGAGTATATACCCAGAAAAGATGAAAACTTTAATTTGAAAAAAAAAAAAAAAATCCATGAATCCCAGTGCTTATCACACTACTTAAAATAGTGAAAACACGGAAGCAACCTAAGTGTCCATCGACAGATGAAGGGATAAAGAAGATGTATGTGTATACACACACACACGCACACTGTGATATTACTCAGCTATAAACAGGAATGAAATATTGCCGTTTACAGCAACCTGGATGGACCTAGAGAATGTGCTAAGTGAAGTCAGTCAGAGAAAGACAAATACATATCACTTACATGTGGAGTCTAAAAAATATGGCAAACGAACCTATATACAAAACAGAAAGAAGCTTAGAGACATAGAAAACAAGCTTACGGTTACCAAAGGTGAGGAGGGATCAATTAGGAGTATGGGATTAACAGATACAAATGCCTATAAATAAAATAGATAACCAATGAAGATTTACTATATAGCACAGGGAACTGTATTCAATATCTTGTTGTAACCTATAATGGAAAATAATCTGAAAAATATATAGCTGAATCACTTTGTTGTATACCTGAAACTAACACATTATTGTAAGTCAACCATACTTCAGTGAAAAGAATACAGGGTTCATCTTTTGACTGGCAATCACACTGCATTGCATTTTGTTTCGGATTGGTGGGTGAAAACAATATTTTGCTAAATGTACATGTTAAAAATTCCCCTCCCCGCCTCAGCCCCCCACTTTTAAAATTCTGGCCCTGGCAATTCTTTATTTTTCACTCAGAGCTTCAAAAAATGGAATTAGCCTAACTTGAACTTAACTTCATGAAGACTTTGCCTCCAGCCAGTATCTGAAAAAGAAGGAAAAAATACAGAAATTACCCAAATCTGCAGTATTTGAATAGAGTTTTCTTCCTGTGAAGCCCCATCCCATTCATTCTCGCCTGTAATGCTTTCAACAGCCCTCTGAGGAAGGTACTCTTAGCCTGCTGATCCAGTGCTCAACCGGGGTGGACAGGTGAGGCCGGGGGGCATGCAGACCATACCGCCATGCCCACAGCTCTGGCCCTTTCCTGCCAGCACCCGTTCTGATTGGCGACAGCCCGAGCTGCACTGATGTTTACTTGTTTGAATAGTACCCCTGATTTTCCCCACTTCACAGGTGAAAACTCAAGATAGGTGAAGGATGTAAGCCAGGCTGCACGGCTGAACCTGGGGTCCCTGACTTGGAGAACTCATGAGCGTTCCCTGCTTCAAGCCGCCCCTCTTTGTGGCAGGTTAAATCATACCAGCTTTAAAGACCCCATTACAATACCTTGGTTTCTTTCTTTTTACCACCTCGGAAGCAGCAGTAAAAATATTAAAACCAATTGCCGTCATCTTTCAGACCGCTGCGTTTATGAGAGGTAGCCTTCAAATGAATGAAAATAATCGCGAACTCCCTCCCCGTTCCATTCTATGCGGACATTTCAGATTTACACAATATTTTTGAAAGCTATTATAATAGGGCATATGCACTTAGGGCGTTAATGAAGTCGGCTCAGTGCTGGCTGGTCTCATTTCATGGAGCTAATTGTTAAGTGTTTTGCATACTTACAATTGAACTAAATTATTCCAAGCTCACTGGTTTCAGGAAGTGTTAATTATATTTCAGTAAAGGAAAATCAAGGCTAAAAAATCATCCACTTAGAGCTTATCTATTTATGAACATCTTATTCTGGAGATCTCAAACATATATTTTAACACCATGTGAATATTGAGATTAATATTTCTTCACCAAAGAAAGCTTTATTCCCCCTTTGAATAGGCCCCCTTCTCCCCCATTCCATCCTTCTAGCTTTATTCAGCAGTCTGGTCTGAAAGTTGAAAGAGGCCTTCTTGTGTACTTCTGGCGCCTTGAATCTTTAAGTTGGGTGCCAAGACCAGCATTAGCTCCATTGATCTTGAGACCAACTGGCCTTCTATAAATGATATTAATTCATTTAGGGGTCCTGCACGGGCCATTTCGGACCAAGTGCTCCCTTGCTCCTGGGGTTCTTTCTCGAGTAAGTTGTTTGGATGGGAATTTTCTCCTCGGACATGGGTTGGAGAGGGTGAGTGGCCCAGCATTGTCACTCAGGTCTCAGGACAGCAGGGATGGGAGTGAACAGCTGGAGAGGAGGGCTGAGGGGTCCACAGCGCCTGCATTGTCCCTTCACACTGCTCTTTCTGCCCACTGGTCAGAAGGACTGAATGGATGCCGAACAAGAAGCTCTCAGTTTCTCTTGCATCTGTTGCTCAGTTTCTTTTCTACTTCTTCTTAACTTTTTGTTCATTCACTCCCTGCATGCATTCATTGGTCCATTCAGTGCACACGTATAAAGCTACGGAAGGCCCATCACTCGAGAGCAGTGGACCAGGGGCTGGGCGTGGAGAGCTGAGGATGGCAGAGCCCCTGCCTTCAGGAGTGCTCATAATAGGTAAATAGACCAGAGCCTCCTGGAGGGCTTGGTAAAACAAAGGCCTGGGCCCCACCGCAGAGCTTTTGATTGAGCAGGTCTAAGGGGAGCATCGACATTCTAGGAATCAGTGAACTAAAATGGACTGGAATGGGTGAATTTAACTCAGATGACCATTATCTCTACTACTGCGGGCAGGAATCCCTTAGAAGAAATGGAGTAGCCATCATGGTCAACAANCAAGGGACTCTTAAGAGTCTTCTCCAACACCACAGTTCAAAAGCATCATTCTTTGGCACTCAGCTTTCTTTAAAATCCAACTCTCACATCCATACATGACCACTGGAAAAACCATAGTCTTGAGTAGATGGACCTTTGTTGACAAAGTAATGTGTGTATACACACACACGTGTTTATACATATATGTATATACACACGTACATATATACACATATGTATATATACACATATATGTTTATGTATATGTATGTATACATGCGCGCATGTGTGTGTATGTATGTTTAGGGCTTCTCAGGTGATGCTAGTGGTAAAGAACCCATCTGCCATGGCAGGAGACATAAGAGACATGGATTTGATCTCGGACTCAGAAAGATCCAATAGGAGGGCATGGCAACCCACTCCAGTATTCTTGCATGGAGAATCCCATGGACAGAGGAGCCTGGTAAGCCACAGTCCATATGGTTGCAAGGAGTCCGACATGACTGAAGCAACTTAGCACACATACACATTATATATTTAACTGGGTCCCTTGTCTATATACTGGGAACTATCACAACATTGTAAATTATTAATACCTCAATCAAAAATTCTCTGATTGCTCAGCTGATAAAGAATCTGCCTGCAATGCAGGAGACCCTGGTTCAATTCCTGGGTTGGGAAGATCCTCTGGAGAAGGGATAGGCTACCCACTCCAGTATTCTTGAGCTTCCCTGGTGGCTCAGCTGGTAAAGAATCTTCCCGCAATATGGGAGACCCAGATTCGATCCCTGGGTTGGGAAGATTCCTTGGAGAAGAGAAAGGGTACCCACTCCAGTATTCTGGCCTGGAGAATTCCATGGACTTTATAGTCCACGGGGTCACAAAGAGNCAGCTGGTAAAGAATCTTCCCGCAATGTGGGAGACCCAGATTCGATCCCTGGGTTGGGAAGATTCCTTGGAGAAGAGAAAGGGTACCCACTCCAGTATTCTGGCCTGGAGAATTCCATGGACTTTATAGTCCACGGGGTCACAAAGAGTCGGACATGACTGAGCGACTCTCGCAATTTAAAAAACAAGAGGGAATCATACACCACACCCCTGGCTTCCTAGGTGGCACTAGTGGTAAAGAACTCAGCTGCCAATGCAAAAGACGTAAGAGAAGCAGGTTCGGTCACCGGGTCAAGAAAGATCCCTGGAGTAGGGCATGGCAACTCACTGCAGTACACTAGCCTGGAGAACCCCACTGACAGAGGAGCACAGCGGGCTCCAGTCTGTGGGGTCATGAAGAGCTGGCTATGACCGACGTGACTGAGCACACACGCGTACACCGTGATCAAGTTGGATGCACCTCAGATTCACAAGGATGCTTCAAACAGATGTGAATTAACAAACATGACTCAGCACAAGGAAAAGACAAAAGCCGCATGATCATTCCCACAGACAAAGGAAAAGCATTTCATACAATTCAACATCCATTCATAAACACTCTTCCCAGAGCTGGGATGGAGGGAGCATATTTCAACATAATAAAAGCTACACAGGACCAACCCACAGAAAACATAGTACTCAACAGTGACGAGCTGATGGCCTTCCGACTAAAATCCGGAAGAAGAAAGGGAGCCCTCTTGCGTCCCTTTTATTCAACATGGGACTGGATGTCCTACCTACAATAGTCAGACAAGAAACAGAAATGAAAGGCATCCAGATGGGAAGCAAAGAGGTACAACTGTCACGGCACCCAGGTAACCTGATACTATACAGACAACACCCTAAAGATGCCACACATCAACTATAGGCACCAGTAAACAAATTCATCAAGGCAACAGGATATAAGATTGACATACAGAAATCAGCTGCATTTCTTTACACTAACACCCAAATATCAGAAAGGGAAAGTAAAGCAAAACAATCTGTTTAAAAATCATACCAAAAAACAAAATATGTGAACCTAAATCTGATCTAGGAGTGAGAGATTTATATGCTTACAACTGGTGGCTCAGATGGCAAAGTGGCTGTCTGCAATGCCAGAGACCCAGGTTCGATTCCTGGCTCGGGAAGATCCCCTGGAGAAGGGAATGGCAATCCACTCCAGCACTCTTGCCTGGAAAATACCATGGACGGAGGAGCCTGATAGGCTATAGTCCATGGGGTCGCAAAGAGTTGGACACGACTGAACGACTTCACTTTTACTTTCATAATAGACTGATGAAGGCAACTGAAGATGATTCAAAGATATGGACAGCTACCCCATGCTCTTGGAATGAAATATCAGTATTATTTAAAAGCCCTATTATCCAAAGCAAACTACAGATTTCATGCCATCCCTATCAAAGTATCCATGACATTTTTCATAGGACTAGAACAACAAAAAAAATCCTAATACATATATGGAACCATAAAAGACCCAGAATTACCTAAGCAATCCTGTGCAAAAAGAACAAAAGTGCCTCCCAACCAGGCGAAGCCCTCCCCTCTTCAGGACCACCTCGTCCTCCTGGCCCCAGCTACCCACCAGGGCTCCGACCAGCTCCTCCTGCTCTCTGCCTTGCAGGTTCCTCCTCCCTCTGGGCTTCTGTCCTCTGGAAACCCTTCATCCCTCCAGGGACTCCCATCTGCCCTCTGGACTGGGCTCTCTGCCCCTGGGTGTTCCCCTCTGACCTCTGGGCCCTCCCGTTGCCTCCAGAGCCCTCTCCTCCCTTCCAGGTCCTCTCACCCTTCTAGGTCGAGCCCTCCACCATCCGGGAGCCCCCTCCACTCTCCAGTTTCCTTCTCCCTCCGGGGTCTCCATCCTCCACGTGACCCCTCACTTCCCAAGGACCCTGTCTGACCTCTGGGTCTGGTTCTCTGCCATACAGGACCCCTCTACCCTCCGGTTCCCTTCTCCTTCTGGGGTCACCCTCTGCCCTCCAGACCGAGCCCTTCATGGACCCCTCTGTCCTCTAGAGACACCTCAGAGGGCACTTCTGCCCACATAGGCCCTGCAGGTGAAGGAGGGAAGGAAAATGGAGCAGCTGGTCAGGAAGAGGTCCCTCTGGATGAGGAGAAGGGAATCCATCTGTTGTCCCCCTACCCACAGCCCTGGGGAGCCTCCTGGGGGCTTAGGCCTTATCCTCTGCACCCCGAAGCTGGAGGCACTGCAGAGGTCCCCTTGGTTGGCTGGCTGGAGCCCAGGCTACCTCCTCACCCAGGACCTTTTCTGAAGTCTTGAGCCCTGAATCAGAATCCTACCCTGGCCTAAACTCACCACCTCTATCTAAACACCTTCACTGCCTAAGCCTTTCTATCCCTAAGCCCTGCCCTTCACAACAAAGGTTTTTTCCTACCTTTTTGTTCTGTGTTTCTACTATTTGCCAGTGCAGTTTGGTTTTACCCTCCACTGGTTGTTTCATATATATTCTTAACTTTTCTATTTCCGTTAGGTTGTAAACTTATTCTATTATATTTTAATCTAATTGTTCTGCTGGATTTTATTTTTTATTTTCTTTATACACACACATACACACATATACACACACATTTCTTTTCTTTTTTCTTCTCTTTCTCTGCTATTAGAGTTTGGTTTTACCCTTCATGGGTTGTGCTAGGCTTCAACAGTACATGAACCAAGAATTTCCAAATGTACAAGCTGTATTTAGAAAAGACAGAGGAATCAGAGATCAAATTTCCAACATCTGCTGGATCATCAAAAAAGCACGGGAACTCCACTCCAGAAAAACATCTGCTTCTGCTTCATTGACTACACTAAAGCCTTTGACTGTGTGGATCACAACAGACTGTGGAAAATTCTTAAAGAGATGGGAATAACAGACCATCTTACCTGCCTCCTGAGAAACCTGTATGCAGGTCAAGAAGCAACAGTCATAACCAGTCAAGGAACAATGGAATGGTTCAGAATTGGGAAAGGAATACATCAAGGCTGTATACTGTCACTCTGCTTATTTAACTTCTATGCAGAGTACAGAAAGTGAAGAGGAACTAAAAAGCCTTTTGATGAAAGTGAAAGTGGAGAGCGAAAAAGTTGGCTTAANAGGGGACGCCTGAGGATGAGATAGTTGGATGGCATCACTGACTCGATCGACATGAGTCTGAGTGAACTCTGGGAGTTGGTCATGGACAGGGAGGCCTGGCGTGCTGCGTTTCATGGGGTCACAGAGTCAGACATGACTGAGCAACTGAACTGAACAGAAGGGGAGCTGATAACTGGCGTATCTAACAGGTTCCCAGGTGATGCTGATGCTCTGGTCCATGAATTACCCTCTGAGAGCCAGTGCAGGAGTCTCATGGGATGTAGGAGGGCACATCCTGAGGCCATCTTAGTTTGTGTGTATAGAACTCTGGTATAACTCTTTTTGGCTGGTAGATGTGAGTGGCATTTTTTCATGAATAAAGACTTTTTCTTTAAAAAATTACTTTATCTTATAAATAACAGAGAATAACCAATACATGTTGAGAAATGAGCGTCAAGTGTCTAAGTTGGGCTTCTGAAGCAGCTGCACAGCTCCTCCTGCACACTAGCCTTCCAGAAGGATATCCAAACACATGCTTGTGCAAAATGACAAACACTGCTTTGTAGAGGCCTCCAGGAATGCTTGCATGTGCGTGGGACCTTGAGAGGCATTAATATTTAAATAGCAGTGGTATGGACAGCATCTCAGTGTTAAATCCCCACAGGTCCAGGTCTACCTAAAGCTTATGTAGGCCTGGGCTTGGGATCTGGGCACTGAAAAGGACAAGGGTAAGCTGGAGAGAGAAGAACAGGGTCATGGCAGCACAGGAAGCTGGTGAGGGGATGGTGCACTTGGGGCTCTGAGGGACGAATAGGAGTTTACTAGCACTGGAGTGAGCGTAGGGTAGAGAACCACTTTGGGCTGAGGGGACAGTCTTTGCAAGGCACAGAGATGAGAAAGGCAAGGCTTGTTCAAAGAACATTGTGCAGGCACTGCTGTGTGGAAGCGGGAGGAAGAGTGGACGATGAAGCAGGATTACAAAAACTGACTGTTAGGCTGAAAAGCTAGACTTTGTCCTGAAGTACAGATGAGAGAGGGTCACTTGGTGCTTTATAGTTGAGAGAGTGACTCAAGACTGCTGTGGTGAGGGCTTAGAAAGAAGTCTGGCAGGACTGAGAGACGAGCTGGGAGGCAGACTTAAGTCACATAAAAGCTTCAGTCCCTCAGCTGTAGTAGCCATGTTTCCAGGACTTCGCCACATGAAGCTAGTGGCTACCATTGGCCAGTGCCTATGGAACATCCCTGTGGAATGTTCTATCAGACAGTGCTAGTCAGGACAGGAAGCCTGATGTCTGGGTAGTTACATCTCCTTGGGTCTGTGGACTCCTTACCGCAGGAAAAGAGGGGTGTGATGCAAGAGGGCCAGAGTGGAGCCTTCTCAAAGTGCCAGTTCCCAAGTTCAAGGGTAGCACGTGTGTGGAGTGGAAGCCATGCCCAGAGGTTGCTAGCAGAGTATAAACAATGGAAGTGGCTGGAGAGGGATGGGCAAGGGTCAAAGGAAAGATGATTCAAGTCCTAGAGGCCAAGAAGGACAGTTTCAAGAAGTAAAAGCCATTGGTGAGCCTAGGAAGAGCAGGGATGTTCAGGAGACTCCACCTCGGCCATTCAGTCCTTTCTCCTGGAAATCTGAGTTGAGACACAGTGACTGAGCCCATTAACTGCAGGAGCTGAGTTGGAAAGTCATTAGCTTGGGGGACAGAGCTGAGACTGCCATGTTTGGGAGGCTGCAAGGAAGATGGTGTGCCGGAAGAGGAGGTGTGTAGAGAGAAAGGGAGCGGCCACTCCCTGGAAGAAATGGGCTGAGAGTCTGGCTCTGAGCCCCTGCCACTTCCCAGGAGACCCTGCCCCGCTCTGCACCTTCACAACAAGACTGCCTCCACTCCTAACCAACGGAGTTTCACTGGGTTTCTCTTTCTTACAACCCAGCTGTATCTAAGCGTGTCCTACTGCCTAGCCCAGGAAGTGGCACATAGCAGGTGCCCAATCAAAGCCTTTGCCTTTATTTACAAATTTATTTTTAAAATTGGAGTTTAATTGCTTTACAGTGTTTTGTTACAATTTCTGCTATACAATGACAGATGAATGATTAAAGATGCGGTACATATATACAATGGAATATGATTCAGCCATGAAAAGGAACGAAATTAGGTCATTTGTATAGATGTGGATGGACCTAGAGTCTGTCATACAGAGCGAAGTGGGTCAGAAAGAGGAAAATAGATATATTAATGCGCATATACGGACTCTCAAAAGATGGTACTGATGAACTTATTTGCAAGGCAGGAAGAGAGGTGCAATCAAAGCTTTTAAGGTGTTGAATCAGTGTGAGATTTGAACCATGGACAACATGAGAGATTCAGAGGCAAAGAAGAGGCTATGGGTTGCCTCTTCATCCTTCCTCCCACCCCCTTGAATGCAGATGGAAATACTGTGGGCAACTGAAAGATGGCCCCTTCTTCCTCATCCCTTTGGCACGTGGGATGTGGTGCCCCCTCCATCCTTGTTCCAGAAACTACATCTATGATTGGCGCTGCTTCTGATGTCTTTCCTTGCATCACCACAGTCTTGCATCAGTTTAGGTGGTGGTTTAGAGCCAATTAAAATGTGTAAGCCACAGGTAGTGAGTGGAACCCCTAGGATCAATTTGCTCAGTGGAGTATTAATCTGTAATGTCACAGGTACTCCTTCAGCAGACGCGGCAAGATGGGAATGGAGGTACATCCCCTCCCCGCGCTTTACTGTAAATGCTCTAATTGGCCCCGCTGGCCTGGGGCTGGGGCTGGGGTGTGGCTCCACCTCCTCTGAGCCCGTGAANTCTGTAATGTCACAGGTACTCCTTCAGCAGACGCGGCAAGATGGGAATGGAGGTACATCCCCTCCCCGCGCTTTACTGTAAATGCTCTAATTGGCCCCGCTGGCCTGGGGCTGGGGCTGGGGTGTGGCTCCACCTCCTCTGAGCCCGTGAAAGGGCAGAGTCAGCTGTTTGGGCCCCCAGCTGAGCTGCCAAGCATCCAGGCCCCCTCCTTTGTGCCAGCTGGTCCCCACACCCTCGCCCTGTGCCACATTTCCATGCTACCCCTGGGGCAAAGCAAGAGAAGGAGCTTAGCAGGCTGATCCTACCAGCCCCCAGGACTCTCCACTTTGCAAGCTTTGTAATTAGAATCCTTCTCAATTAGGAGGTGGAGTGAATCAGTATCCAAGTTAACAATATGACCACACCCATCTGTCTGACCAGCTACCTTGCCTTTAAGACAACCCCAAGAGCAGGAGAGGATTTTTTAGCGCCAAGGCTGCAGAATCAGGGCTGCATGGTTGAGGGGATGTGAACCTGTCTAGTAAGCTTAGGCGCCGCGGTTCAGGACATCTGGCTTCATCTCGTGAGCTCGACTCACGAGAACCCAGTCTTAAGGGCACTGGGTTTCCTCCTGGAGAGTCTGAACTTCACTGTTGCAGTGACCGTAGCTGGTGACCTTGGAGTCCGGAGGTGCTTAGGTGGTTGTCTAGAGACAGTGGCAGGACAGTGGGAAGCCTTTCAATACAATGGCCAAGAGTTCCAGCTTTGGAGCCAGACAGATCTGGATTCAAGTCCAGCTTCTGTGCTTAGCAATTGGAGGCCCTTAGGCAGATAACCTAACTTCACGGGGCTTATTTTCCTAATACGAGAATGTGTATCACAGTATCTGCTGTACAGAGTCGCATGATGTGTAGGAAGTGTGTAGCACAGAGCTTGCACAGTCAACTCTAAAAGTGGCAGTTTTTATTATTATCATTAATAGTAGTGATAATGGCATAAAATGCGCTCAGGTGCCTTTCCTATCCTTTGCCCTCCTCCTGCCTCCCCTGTCAATAACAAAGACCAGCCATGTCTGCCTCGACCTGTGCGCCGTGATAGTGAGGCAGGATAGTGGAGGCAACAGCTCTGAAGAGGACGTAATTGGTGCTCAAGCATAGAGATGATTATGGCCAATAAGCTAAGCTGAAGCCCTAGAATCCTCCAGGGCTGGTCAGCTCGTCTGATGACACGGAGACAGAAGTTCCTCTCAGCTTCAGAGGATTCTGATGTTGGGGTGAACATTGCCAAGTTCACTGTCGCCAGCAACGGAAATGGACTCTGGCTGGTTTAAATAGGAAAGGACTTTCTTGAAAGAGTATGATGTCTCAGAGAAAGCTGGGAACCCAGGGTAAGGGAGGAGGGGTGCAGAGCTGTGCTGCCTCTGGCCTCACTGGGCCTGGGGTCACACACGGACCCCTGCGGACACAGGAGCTGCCTCACCTCTGGCATCTGTTCTCTCCTGATCCTGCCTCTCTGTGTCTCTTGCACATCCTGAATATCTGATCCTTTCTTCCTGGGTGTCATACTGGGTTGCAGCTGCACAGACGAGTAGGGAAATACTAAACACCTGTCAGGCCTGCCTTGTTTTCTGAATGGGGAGGAGGGCTGTGCCTCCCCAAGAGTCACACAGGTGTTTATTACATAGTAAGAACACTTGGTCATGGGGCAGCCATTGATATATGTCAATGGAAAATGCTAGAGGCCTTCAAAGTCCCCATCCCGTGGACCGTGACACTGCTGAAACCTTACCTGGCACGTTTCCAGCATATTTCTGCATTGATAGCTGCTTCTGTCCTCCTGTCCTGTAGGGAAAGGGGCTTAGACTGCTGGAAGTCCAGGCCCAGATCTTCAGATGCCAGGATGCTTGGGAGCTCTGGGAGTGGGGGTGAGGGCAGCTGGTCCACAAGTTCAAGCCGCGAGCAGAGCCTCTCCGGGGCAGCTGCGAGTCAGAGCCCAGCTTGCAGGAGAACCAGAGGCGCAGCCATGGGGACACACCAGATACGACACCCCTGCCCACCAGGCCCCACTCGGCATGATGTGCGTGGGGAGGAGACTGGCTGAAAAGGCCCTTGTCCTGCCTTGACAGCATCATTCGTGTTCTGGGGCTTCACCCCCTCCCCTGTCCCCATTCCCTGCAGTGGGTGACCGCCATGCTCCAGGGAAATGAAAGGTAGCTTCCTGTCGCCAAATGAGAAGGCATCTTCATGAAATATTCCAGTTGTTCCCAAAAAACAGAGTTTAAACAGTCAAAACACCAGTTTTACAAAAAGCCAATCTTATCCACAGCACAAAAAATTACCATTGCTCTGTTAAAACCCTGGGTGAGTGGAGGGCTGGGTGTGGGGTCAGAATTCACACAGCCTCCCCCGTGTCACCTGAAACAACACCTGGCCTTAGGACAGTGGTTCTTACAGTGCGGTCAGCAGCTTCAGCGGCACCGGAGACGTTAAAGACAGCTTCTCAAATCCCATGCCAGCCTCGCGGAATCAGGAACTCGGAGTGGGGCCCAGCACTGCTGTAGCAAGCCCTTCAAGGAACGCTGATATTTGAGAACCACTGCCTTAGGTTTTGAGGAGGAATATCCTCCTTCCTGAGGGCCCTCCATTTCCCTATCAGTAAGGTGAAGAATCTGGATGGGGACTTCCCTGTGGTCCCGTGGCTGAGACTTTGGGCTCCTAAGCAGGGGCTCGGGTCTGACCCCCGGTCAGGGAACTAGATTCCACATGCCACAACTGAGACATCTGGTGTGCCACAGTGGGGACCCAGCACGGCCAAATAAATGCATAATTATAATTTTTTAAATTATTTGGATGATTTTTTTAAACTGCAAATTCAAATAATTCCTGGAGTGGAAAAGCCTGGGTTTCTCACTGTCTTATCAATCAGCTGAGGGTCACTGGGTAAGTCGCAAAACCTGGGCATACTTTCCTTATCCATCAAAGGAAAGATATTTGATGGCTTCATGGAAGAGGCAGGACCTGGGGAATGGACTGGATAGATGACTTCTGCAGGCTGACTGTGGACCTGGCGTGTGCCATGATGTGTTTGCAGTGGGGGTTTCCTGCAACTCTGATTTTTTAAAAAAAATTATTTATTTTTTATTGAAAGATAATTGCTTAACAGAATTTTGCTGTTTTCTGTCAAACCTCAACACGAATCAGCCATAGATAGACATATATCCCCTCCCTTTGAAACTCCCTCCCATCTCCCTCCCCATTTCACCCCTCTAGGTTGATACAGAGCCCCTGTTTGAGTTTCCTGAGCCATACAGCAAATTCCCGCTGGCTATCTATTTTACATATGGTAATGTAAGTTTCCACATTACTCTTTCCATACATCTCACTCTCCCCTCTCCTCTCCCCATGTCCATAAGTCTATTCTCTATGTCTATTTCTCCACTGCTGCCCTGTAAGTAAATTCTTAAGGACCATTTTTCTAGATTCCATATATATGTGTTAGAATACAGTATTCATCTTTCTCTTTCTGACTCACTTCACTCTGTATAATAGGTTCTAGGTTCATCCACCTCCTCAGAACTGACTCAAATGCATTCCTTTCTATGGCTGAGTAATAATCCATTGTGTATATTTACCACCACTTCTTTATCTGTCGAGGGACATCTAGGTTGCTTCCATGTTCTAGCTATTGTAAATACTGCTGCAATGAACAATAGGATATGTGTGTCTTTTTCAATTTTGGTTCCCTCAGGGTATATGCCTAGAAGTGGGATTGCTGGGTCATATGGTGGTTTTATTCCTAGATTTTTAAGGAATCTCCATACCATCTTCCATAGTAGCTGTATCAATTTACATTCCCACCAACAGTGCAAGAGCATTCCCTTTTCTCCACACCCTCTCCACCATTTATTTTTTGTAGATTTTTTTGATGAGGGCCATTCTGACCAGTGTGAGGTGATATCTCTTTGTAGTTTTGATTTGCATTTTTCTAATAATGAGAGATGCTGAGCATCTTTTCCTGTGTTTGTTAGCCATCTGTATGTCTTCTTTGGAGAAATGTCTGTTTAGGTCTCTTTCCCACTTTTTGATTGGGTTGTTTGTTTTTCTGGCATTGAGTAGTATGAGCTGCTTGTATATTTTGGAAATTAACCCTTTGTCAGTTGTTTCATTTGCTATTATTTTCTCCCATTCTGAGGTGCAGCTCTGATTTTTAAAGTACCAGACTGGTCAAAGTATTGGAGTTTCAACTTTAGCATCAGTGTTTCCAGTGAATATTCAGGAGTGTAGAACTGCCTAAAACAAGTAATAGGAAAACAGAGATCTTCTCTTTTTACTGGAATGGTGATATTCTGCAGTTGAAGCTATAGAGACAGAATAGGAAACATATAAGGATTGTATGTTGGTGGATTCATGGACTAAAGCATCAGTTCATGCCTTCATGAAAACAGAAACTAAGAAAAATAGGGAAGATTGAGTCCAGAGGAATGGATAGGGCTTAAGGAAAGGTTGAAGCTCAGCAAGAGATAAAGATTGAGATAAAGTTCAAAATTAGTTAAGTGCTCAGAGATGTAGTGAACTATTGGAATAATAATCAGGGATGTGTGTCTACTATCTTGGTAGTGATGTGCTATTGTGAAGAGTTCATATTGAAATTGCTACCTCCAAACATGCATTGGGATGTTCTTTTAGTCAAGAAATATCAGTGCTGAGGTAGAGGACCGTGTTGGGATCAGAGAGGATTTTCTGCATAGAATCAAGATTCAGTATAAGTTTTTTGTAGGAAAAAGATATATCAGTTGCCCAAGAAATCTGGCAAAAGAAACAATTTAGCATTTGTACTCAAGTCCAGGTGGTGCTAGTGATAAACAGCCTGCCTACCAATGAAGGAGACGTAAGAGACACAGGTTCGATCCTTGGGTCAGGAAGATCCCCTGGAGGAGGGCATGGCAATCCACTTCAGTATTATTGCCTGGAGAATCCCATGGACAGAGGAGCCTGGCGTGTCCATAGGGTCACAAAAAGACACGACTGAAGTGACTTAGCACCCAGACTGGAAACAGCTATAGATCCACAAATAGATACGTCCATGCAATCAAATATCCTGCACTGTCAAAAAGAATCCCTGGAGAAGGGAATGGCTACCCACTCCTGTATTCTTGCCTGGAGAATTCCATGGACAGAGGAGTCTAGCAGGCTACAGTCCATGGGGTTGCAAAGAGTCAGACACGACTGAGAAATGAGGCGAATGTGCATGCACTCATTTGGGCTAATCTGTTAGATACGGTAAGTGAAACAAGGTAGAGAACTGTATATAACATGTTAAAATTTATATGAAGAAGATATAGACACGTCTGAATATATGTAAGATGTGTCTGGCTATAGGACGTGCCCCTGGACAGGGCATCTCAGGGACTGGTGTTGAAGTTGGATGGGAGTGAGACTTATTGGTTACCATACCTGCTTTGGTACCATTTGAGTTTTTAAAGCATATACATGTACTACTCAGAAAATGAAAACATAACAGAATGCAGCAAAAACAGAGGGCCACAGGCCGGCCTGGCCCTCTGGTGGTCTGGTCCTTGAGAACGGGCAAGCCAGGGCTGCACGCCAGAGATGAGCAAGACTCCTGTGGTGCCCTGAAAGAAAGGAGGCAGCAGGTGTGGGCCGAGTTTGCTGTTAACATGCTCACAGGCATTCCAGCTCTCCAGGCCTCTGTCTGCACCTTGCCAAAGAGGGGGAGGTGTGGAGGCCCACCAAGATAGGTGTCCCTGCTTACAGGCTGTGCAGTGAGCCGAGCAGGGGAGCTCTGGAGGGCAGAGCTGTGCTTGCCAGGCAGTCAGGGCACCGGTCTTACCGTGGACTCCAGCTGGGCACGTCCCTGCCGGCTCCCAGGACCACAGAGGCGCTGGGGGTGGGAGGCTGGGCTGGAGCCCAGGGCTTTGCCTTCCCAGCGCCCCTCTCCATGTGTCATCTGCACGCCTGTGACGGGGGAGTGTTGCTAACCCCTTTCTGCACATGAAGAATCGGAGGCTTGTTTGTTCCAAGGACCTGTCCAAGTTCACCTCACTGGTACACGGCTAAGCTGGGGTTGGAACTCAGTCCATGTCCCATGCAGTGAATGGTGGGAAGAGGTTGCTGGTGACTTGGGCAGGAAATGGGCATCACCCTCTTCTGGCCCAGGCTGAGCGAGCTCAGGGTCCCAGGTTTGAGAAGCAGGTTTGGTAAAGCAGACAATTCAGCTGCAGCTGCTGACCTCGAGGAACTTCCTTGAACTAGAACCACCACGGCTTCCTCACAGGGAAGAGGAAGGTGATGCCGGGACCCTGTGAGAGGCTGTGCCACGGCCTAGTCCCACTGCCCTCTTCTCACTGGCAAGTGCCAATCAGGCTAGATAAGTGGATAAAGTGAACATTCCTTGCCTATTGGGAAATCCTATCATCTCTCCAAGGTCTGGCCCAAACGCCAATCCTCCACAGAGATTCTTGGATTACTCCCAGGGCGCTGGATCTCTTTATTCTCGCAGAGCAGGTTCACACACAGTTCCCTCCTCAGGACAGGGTCCTTGAGATTGCCCGCGCTGTGGCCAACTTTGGGTTCACAGGAAGGTTTGGTGAAGGTTGAAAGGTGTCTCATCTCTCCTCTCCACAGACAGAAGTCATTTACAATGATACCTCTCATATGGCTAGGACAGAGGGTGTTTAGCAGTGAATGACTCAGAGTTGAGGCTGGCTGTGAAGGCTGCAGGGAGATTTTCTCCTGGAGGCCCTAGGACCTTCAGAGTTGCTGAATTCACCTGTGTGGGTGCTGGCAGTGGTAAGGTGGGAAGCTGGGGGTACAAGGAGAGGCTGTATGTGGATGATCAGGCCACTCAGTGGGCCTGGGATGTGGGATAGGTCTGAATGAGGCAGCTGGGGAGGGGCAGCCAGAGCTGGAATCAGCAGTTAGTGGGAAAGAGAATGAGGAGGAGAAAGAGGAGGAGAAAGAAAGGGCAGGAGCGGACCTATATTGTCTGGTGGGCCAGGCAGTGGATAAGACATAATTTTAGTAAGAAAGAGGGGTCAAAGGAAGTCTCAAAAGCCCAGGGAACACCCTTCTAAAAAGAAGGGGTAATGGCCAACTTCACAGGCTTCAGAGGAGGTCAGTCTGTGCAGGGCTCGGGGAGGTGGCTGGCACGGGCTGTTAGGAGGCCACGCAGCCTGGGCTGATGGCTCTCCAGGCATGATGGTGGAGACGCTGGATGGCAGTGTGAGGCGGGCAGCGAGTCATCGCTTGTGGGTTGGGAAGGGGCCCAGCACAGGCTCACTGCATGATTGATTCTGCTGCTTGAACCAAATAGCTGGCAATGTAAACACTGCCCGATCCCGGCACAGCTCTTGGCATTGCTAATTAGCCCTGAGATTACTCCTTGCAAGGGAGCAACTACATCACACCTCAGTTACGGCTGAACTACCGGAGAGGGAGGCAGGTCTGCTCATTGGCTGCCTCTGCCCCAGTTCGCCCTAAGAAATGCTCCAGACAGTCATCTGGCCCCTGCCTCCCGGCTCTGCCTCCTTCCCAAGGTGCCACTGCTTAGGTGTTATTACTTAGGAGAGGGACTAGTTTGTGTAAGGGAGAAGTCACAGGGAGAGACTGTGGTGTAAATGTTAATCGTTTTTTTAACTCCGCATTATGTGATCCGTTAACATTAATATTTAATTTAATGCAGTCAAAAGATTAATGCTTGTGTTTATTTCTAAAAAAGGCAAGAATGCTTCAGGCTGCTTTNNNNAATCAAGTCCAGGAAGCACAGAGAGTTCCAGGCAGGATAAACCCAAGGAGGAACACCCCAAGACATAAACTGACAAATCAAACTGACAAAAATTAAAGGCAGATAAAATATTAAAAACAACAGGGGAAAAATGACAAATAACATACAAGGGAACTCCCATGAGGTTATCGACTGATACCTCAAGAGAAACTCTACAAACTAGGAGGGAATGGCATGATATATTTAAAGTGATGAAAGAGAAGAACTTACAACCAAGAATATTCTACTCAGCAAGACTCTTGTTCAGATCTGATTGAGAAATCAAAAGCTTTACAGACAAACAAAAGTTAACTAAATTCAGCACCGCAAACCCAGCTTTACAACAAACATTAAAGGAACTTCTCTATGCAGTAAATACAAGACAAGGAAAAGACCTACACAAATAAGTCCAAAACAATTTTTAAAAATGGTAAAAGGATTATACATATTGATGATTACCTTACATGTAAATGGATTAAATGCAGGAACCAGAAGACATAGACTGGCTGGGCAGATGAAAATATCTGCATATAGGCACTCCACTTACCACATCACTCTACTTAATCCCCCAAACTGTATGTGACTATTTTATACTGCTAGGTTAATCATGTTTCCATTATGGCTTGCATTGCAACTATAATGATTTTATTTTTTGTGAAGCTATTGATTGTGAAAACTGATAAATGTCTTCTACTATTGTGATTTTTTGCTAATGAAATAACTATCATGATTGGTCAATAGGAAAATAACGGAATTCTGTATCACAAAAACTATCATTTAATAGAAAAACCTGTAATTACTTTTTAAAATCCAGATGCAAATCAGACTTATCTTGGAACTTTTTGAAAAATACAAATGCCCCGGTACTGTTTTTCTTCAAAGCTCCAGATGTGTTTCTAAGAAGCAGCCATGTTTAAAAAAAACCCAGACTATATGATGATCTTTTATCTAGTTAGTTTCATTTTTTTCTACTTCATTTTCAGTGCTCCCATTTCATTTAGTTTCTGTTTTCCAATTTGTCCCTTTCTTTTTTCTAATGTTCTTTATGTATGCAAATATATAAAATATGTATATATATTTTAAAATGTATGAATTTTTGCTAGCTAAAAGTGTATTACATTTTGATTCCACTTATTTGACTCAGTGTAAATAGAATGCTATATTTAAAATTTATATTCACTCAAAATTTTTATATACTTCCATGTGTTTTGGCATCTAGTATTGCTGACTTCCCTGGTGGCTCAGATGGTAAAGCATCTGTCTACAATGAGGGAGACCTGGGTTCAACCCCTGCGTCGGGAAGATTACCTGGAGAAGGAAATGGCAACCCACTCTAGTACTCTTGCCTGGAAAATCCCATGGACACAGTAGCTTGGTGCAGGCTTCTGTCCATGGGGTCAAAAAGAATCAGGCACAATTGAGAGACTTCACTTTCACTTTCACATGGCTGCTAAGTCTAGAAAGTTTTCTGTCTTAGTGATTTAAAAAAAAATTGAATGACCCTTGAAACTTCTAATCTTATATTCTGAGAATATAAAGAAATATTATGCTGTAAAAAAAAACAACAGAAAATTAATATGTAATACAGCATTATTAACTAAAGTACAGATTTTGCTCAAATCTCACAAAATTTTATGCCAGTGTACATTATTTGTTTTCATACATTACTCAAGACTTCACATTGTATTTAATTACATTGATCAGCTTCAGCTGCATACAACAAATTCTGGTAAATTCTCTTTTCATTTTTCTTCTATTGCAAATATTTTCCAATTTTCCTTGTTATGGCTTCTTAGATATATCCCTCATTTTAAAAGCAGGCATTTAATTTCCAAAAACATAGGAGTTTTAAAAATATATTTGATATTAACTTTTCATTTTTGATGCTAATTTCTCATTCAAATGCTCTCTTCTCTGCAATCACTTTCTGTGTTTCTGCAGTCTTCTAACTTTATTGAGACTTTCAATGGCTAAGCCATAGATCTCTTCTGGTAAATGTCACACTGCACTTGAAAATATGTGGGTCATTTTCAACTATCTTTTGATACTGATCTCTAACATAATTCCACAGTAATAAGAAAACTCTCTGTATAATTTCAATACCTTTAAAGTATGAAATTTCTGCACCTGGTTTTATGTCTTTGGATATGTTCCAGTGTCTCTTAGCTTATAGTCTATGGGAACTTGAATTGAATTTGCATCCTACTATTGTGTGAAAATTGTATAAATCTGAATTATGTCGAATTAGTTCATAATGCTTTTCAGGTCTACTATATTCTTCTACTTCTCTTGTACATTCATTCTATTCATTTCTCAGAGTTTGATATTGAAGCTCCAATTAAAAATCTTAATTTATCTACTAAAACAAACAATTATAATGTACAGTGGAACTATATATAACTTTGTTCTGTATTTTCCAAGTTGTCTGTAAATGTGTTATCTTATTTTCGCAATTTAAAAAATAAAAAAGAAAGATAAGAAAAATATAACAGAGAAAAAAAACCAGTAGTTTCAAATTAGGATATAATAGTGGGGTTAAAATTCCAACCTCAGTTGTGTTTGCTAGCTAAATTCTAAGCTTTTTTGAGTTTATTGTCAAAAAGGAAATAAATGCATGTTAAGATGTTTGTTTCACTTAGTTCTTCCAAAAAGCTAATGACAATAGTACAATATAAAATTCTACGGGCAGTTGAGAACAGCTCCCAAAATGTAAAATCATAATGTTAATTCTGTTACACATTCGAGTCAAAGCAATTCTTCCCCAGCACCTATAAAAGAACGTGAAAATCAGAATGCTTTTCACTTTAAGTCACACACACAAAATCTAGTTCTTACAATATTTAGCCATCTTTATCTTTAGTGCCTCTAANATTCTGTTACACATTCGAGTCAAAGCAATTCTTCCCCAGCACCTATAAAAGAACGTGAAAATCAGAATGCTTTTCACTTTAAGTCACACACACAAAATCTAGTTCTTACAATATTTAGCCATCTTTATCTTTAGTGCCTCTAATTTAAGAAGCAATACTCAACTTAAAAGGTGCTTTGTAATTACCTCCTTTACCAATAAATAAGATATTCTTAAAAATAAAACAAAGTATCTCATTTTAAATTATGTCCTATGTGATACTTTGACATTCTAATTAGAGATACAGAATTAATTGGAATCTAGGCCTTTCACTTTAGCTCTTTTAGTAGATATAGTTTTCAGTATCTTGTTAACCACATGCATATATTCATATTATATATATATAATGACTAGTTATATACCAAAATGAAGCTTTTTCTCGTTTCTTTTAAAGGTTAAAAACACACAAGAAAGACACCATAAGACAGACCATTTTCACCACATATTGAAAAAAATAATTCACTTTGTGTAGGAATTATCAAGTGACATTTCCATCACAAGTTTCTATAAAACTAACACTGTTTAAATCTAAAGAGCAAAATTACTTAATGATGACTTATTCCTTCATCTCCTATCTTCATTGAGATAATGACTTAAGAGTATATTCCTTTCTCAGTCTTTCAGTGATAACAAGCATGTTGTTACTAAATCTTCGCATCCCCTCCTCCCTTCCTCAGTAATACTTGGCCCAGTGCCTTGTTCAAAGCAGTTGCTCAATAAATATTTGTTAAATAAATTCCATAGCACAACTTATATGAATACAAATGAGGATAAATGAGCGAAATGCAGAGAATGATTCAGCTGAGATGGTCCTAAAATAAAGGACTTTGCAGAATTCATAATCTGTAATGATATTATAGCATTATGGATTGGATATAAAAAGATCAATATCATAAATTGCATAGTAGTGCCAAGAAAGTAATTTTACTTTCAAATTAGAACTTGAAGGAACAACAAATATCAGCATCAGGAACAAGATGTTTTTCTTTTGTGCAAAGTACATTGTCAACCAAATTTTACTGGTATAAAAGTAAACTATCTGAGAAATGAAATAAATATGCTATATTATGCAATTAGAACAAATTTACCCTGTCTAACTTGTTCAGCTTTTCAGACTGAAAGATAATTGGACCAAATTTTTGAACTGACTGGTGAATAAAGAACTCTAACAGAACTGCTCCTCTAGAATATGAATGATGCTAAGAAAGGAGCTGAATAAAAGATGAAGAAAATAAAGTCAGAAAATGTTTACCTGAAAATAATATATGGGCCATTCAAATTTGTTCTTTTGGTAAATAACTATAACATATGTAAATAACATATGTAGTTGAAAATCAAAAAGAATCAGAATATTTTTTAAAAATAGGATATAAAAGAACTCCCCTGTTCCCAAAGTTCAAGTTGGCATTTCATGAGATTTTCCTCTTATCAAACACTGTAAGATATATGTCTGGCCACTAAGCAAAGAAATGCCAAGAAATAACTAACCTGTGGGGGGGCGGGGGGAGGGAATCAAGAACAGCTNGTGTGTGTGTGTGTGTGTGTGTGTACTTGCTGGAACCAGCCTCAGGTTTCTACATTTCTCTTCCTTGGCTGCACTTCATTTGCATTTTTCTCTAGGGCTGATTGTTGGCTGTCAGCTCTCATATCAGCCTGCTCCTTGAACACTCACTTTTTTCCCCCGTGTCAGAGCCCTGCTTAGAAAATCAGCTTACTGTCCCCCTGTCCTTCAGATACCTTTTACTCCCCTTATACCTTCCAAAGGAGTGGTACTTGCCCCTGCTTTCAGCTCAGAAGTAAAGATGAAGTGAGTGCTGTTATCTGGGGGATACTTCCTGGCATAGCAGAAAAGAGCCCTAAGTGAGGATCTGCCACTGATTTGCTGGGTGATCTTACCTCAGTCCCTTGCCATCTCTGGGCCTTAGTTTTCCTATCTGAAAAGTGGGTCTTGGGCTGAGCTTCTTGGTAGCAGCTCAGCAGAGTCTCATTCGATTGGCTTCTTCTTCGTGTCCTCTTGAAGCTGATGGGGACACCAGAAAGAAGGGGGCTTTCTGAAAATTACACGGGATGTTGGAGGCAGAGTCAAGATGAGACCTTTCAGACCCACTTCTCATGACCCCTCTGTCTTCTAAGCCAGAATGTTTTATCTTTGCCTGCACTACAGTCCACGAGGAGCATTTCTGAATCTTTAATTCCCATCTGAGCTCTCACTCCTGGGTCAGGTGACTTGGGTTGCCTCCTGGGATGTGTATTCCTTTCTATTTCCAAGTCTCAGCTTCCCTACCTACACAAAAGAGCAGTTGGGTGAGGTGACACTCAGAAGCCACTTATTTTAATTAAAAAAAAAAGTATTTGGCTGTGTTGAGTTCTAGTTACAGTGCATAGCCTCTGTCATTGTGGCACGTGGGCTTAGTTTCTCCAAGACATGTGGGATATTAGTTCCCTGACCAGGGATTGGACCCGAGTCCCCTGCATTGCACACTGGCTCTTAACCAGGGAACCTCCAGCCAAGTCCCAGATGCCGCTTATTTTAGCTTTGACATTCCTCACTGTCATCTACTTTCTAAAGGCCCTGGGTGTGTGTGAGGTGGGTGATGCTCACTGAGTCCTGCTTTGTGATTGGCCCTGAGCCTCATTTCAGTGTAACTTGATGGAAGTTGAGAAGTTCTACTTGGAGATTAAGTAAAAGCCAATTCATTCATCGACTGCTTTTTTGGGCACTTGCTGGGTGTCCATCCCTACACTTGGCATTGTGTAGAATAACAGTAACATATGAATACAGACTATGTACTAAGTACTGAACTAAACACCTTACATGTTTAAGAGCATGATGAGTTGCCTGAGAATGGGCCATCATGAGGGCTTCCTTGGTGGCTCAGCAGTAGTGAATTGGCCTACAATGCAGGAGAAGTGGGTTCAATCCCTGGGTGGGGAAAATCTCCTGGAAGAGGGCATGGGAACCCACTCCAGTATTCTTGCCAGGAAAATCCCATGAACAGAGAAGCCTGGTGGCCTACAGTCCATGGAGTCGCGGAATTAGACACGACTGAAGTGACGGAGCAAGCACGTGTGGGCCATCATGAAATAAAGTTAGGGTAAGAGGCAGAAAGCACCTGTATTATAAAGAACAGCCAAAGCAGAGAGGTGTAGACCCCACGGCACCCCCCACCCCAGAAGCTACTGAATGGGCCCTTCTCCCTCCACCCTTCACTGTAGCCTGGCCCCTAGGCCCCACATTGTCCCAGCCTATACAAATGGAAGTCTAGATCTGGTGCTGCTCAATATGATAGCCCCTAGCCCCAGGCGGCTATTCAGTCCAGACTGAGAAGTGTATACTACACACTGGATTGGAACAATAAGTACAATTAAAGGATGCCAGGTATTCATTAATAATTTTTATATGACTAGATGTTGAAATGGGCTTCCCTGGTGGCTCAGACAGTAAACAGTCAGCCTGGAGTTTGGAAGACACGGGTGTGATCCCTGGGTTGGGAAGAATTTGACCTTTTGGAGGAAGGAAACCCACTCCAGTATTGTTGCCTGAAAAAATCTCAGGGACAGAGAAGCTTGGCAGGCTACAATTCATGAGGTTGAGAACAGTTGGATGCGACTGAGCCACTAACACTAATAGATGTTGAAATATTATTTTGGATAAATTGAGTGAAATGAAGTATTATATTAAAATTAAATTCACCTGTTTCTTTTTCCTTAATGTGACTGGTAGGAAATCTAACATGATATATGTCTTATATTTTATTTCTATTGGAAATAGAGATATTAAATATGGAAATAATTTATCTCATGGGAATAAGGAGTCCTAGGATGGTGGTACTATGACTTTCCCCTTCCATTTCTCATGGGGGAGACTAGAGGGGAGTTTGTCCCTACCCATGTAAGGGGTTCTAAGAGAATCACTCAGAGCAATGGAGGAGTGCTGGATGAAGGAAGACTGACATCTTATCTATTGGCTTAATTTATCAGGAGAATTGTTGCCCTGCTCCCTCTGCTGGTCTGAACAGGGGGAAAAGATAATCAGGGAGCATGGTAGATGGAAAAATCCACACCCCACCTCACCCCACAGATGTCTACGTCTTCATTCCAGCAACCTGTACATATGTTAACTTACATGGCAAAAGGGACATTGCAGATATGATTAAGGTTAAAGATCTTTCGATGTGATTATCCTGGATTATCCATCTGGGCCTAATCTAATCACAAGAGTCCTTGAAAATGGAGAACCTTTCCTGGCTGCCCTCAGAGAGAGACGGGATGACAGGGATGATGGAAGAAGAGGCAGGAGAAATCAGAGTATGAAAGAGAACTGACTTGCCATTGCTGGCTTTAAAGTTGGAGGAAGCGTGTTGTGACCCAAGCAATGCAGATGGCCTCTAGAAGGTGGGTACACAGTGAAACATGCTCCCCTAGAGCCTCCAGAAGTGACACAGCCCCGCTGGCACCTGTATTCTGGCCCAGTGAGATCTGGGTTGGACTTCTGACCTCCAGAACTGGGAGGTCTTTGTGTTAAGCCACAGTTTGTAGTTATTTGTTATGACAGCAATAGGAAGTGAATATAGAGAAAGACATGAGGTTCGAGAGAGGGTAGAGCATTTGGTCCAGTAAACTGCATGAGTTGCTCATGAGTTGAGTGGACATCCTGGAGTACAGCCAGGCTTGAACCATTCTGCCAAGACATCTCCAAGTGCCTAGAGGCAGGGGAAAGGAGCTTAGCAGTAAGAGGCTTTGGGGTAGACCACCAAGGGTGACAGTTGAGAAAGATCAAATGAGATTAGGTTGGAGCGGATGTGGGGGCTGTGTAATGGAGAGTCCGCCTTCCTGTAGGGTCTCCTGGAGAGCTCATGCATGTGTTCCAGGATCAGTTTGGGACCTGTCACACAGAGATTATTAGCAGAGACAGTGAAGATTGGGCCATGGAAGAGCTATTTGTATCAGTTAGTTAGACTATGCTGATGCTAAGTAACAAATAGTCCACAAATATTGGCACTTTGTAGCAATGGAGTATACTACCCATGCGTTCTCCATGTCCATCTCTACCCATCCTTCTGGGATCCATGCTAACATGTCATCTGCTAAAGCATGCCACATGGCCCCATCTAATTTCAAGGGGAAAGGAAAATGTAATCTTACTATATGCCTGGGGCAATGATTGGGGATAGTTAACCACCAGAACCAATGCCCACCAGTCCTCTTTTCCTTTCTATTCTTTCCAGGCCCAAAAGCTCCTGAGGAGAAAGGATCCCAGGAGAGGAAGGAGAGGAGGGAGAAAGAGCAGAACATGTAGCCTCCCTCATGGTGTGACTCTCAGATTGATGCCTGACTAGTATGGGAGGAAGGGTAGCTTGTGACAACTGAATTAGTTATCCAACTGAGATTTCAAGCCAGACTGGGCTTTTCATTTAGATTTTGAAAGGATATAGGAGGTTCTTCCTGTGATGTCATTACAAAACAAGAAACTGAGATTCATCAAGGGATGGATGAAGGCAGTACTTAGAAAATAAAGTTATTTTTTTATTTGGCCCACTAATTTCAGACTCTGCAAACCAACTACCAGTGCATTTAATCCTCAAAATGATCCTTTGAAGTAGTCACTATTATTACCTTCATTTTATATATTACCAGACTCAGGCTCAGAGAGGTAGAGTAACATGTCCAATGGTACACAGCTCTAGCAGTGAGCCAAAACTCAAACTCAGATTTGTCTGCAAGTGCACTTCTGGGCATCTCCAGTGGTAAAGATTCTGCCTGCGATGCAAGAGACATGGGTTTGATTCCTTGTTGGGAAAGATCCCCTGGAGGAGGGCATGGCAACCCACTCCAGTATTCTTGCCTGGAGAATCCCATGGACGGAGGAGCCTGGTGGGCTGCAGTCCATAGGGTTGCAGAGTCAGCCACAACTGAAGTGACTGAGCTTGCACAGGCATGCAAGTATACTTTTAAAAGTCACACTTGCTTCCCTGTGCCATGGTACTCTGATATGAGTGACCCTTCTAAGGGAGACAAGAAGAAACTCACTTATACTGGAGTTATCCCTTTGTGGGTAGGAAGGTAAATTTAGAAAGATCTTCAGGATGTAGCAAAAGGGAACCCATATTTCTGGGACACCTGCTATGTGTCAGGGCTTACCACATACTTGGCATGTATTATCTTATTTACCTCCTGGGCAACTCTATAAGATAAGGAATTTCATTCCAGTTTTGCAGGTGAGTCAAATGGAGGCATCAAGAGGTAATGTGACTTGCCCTATGTCAAGTAACTAACCCGCAAGATTTAAATCCAGTTCTGTCTGTTTTGCAAAGCTCTCTCCACCCATCAGCAATTCCCAGTGAATGGATTTTGGAGGAGTTAGAGTTGGAGGGGGTGTCTTGGTGGAACAGTTGAGAAGGGCTTCCAGAATGAGAGTGTGTGATAAAACAAGAAACATTGTAAGTGAAGGTGCAGAGATGAGAGTTTGGGGGCTCGGAGTAGACAGATCTGGTTGTCACCTGGAGTGTGTAAAAACAGTGGAGGTGAGAAAAAAGTCAATGCAGAGCCAGGTGGGGTCTTCTTTGGGATGTTGGGATGAAGAGTTGGGCTTTGTTCCTGCGGGTCTTGGGAGACCATTTGCAGTGAAGTCTGGCAAGTTGCTGGAGAGGACTAGGAAGCTCCAGGCCTTAGCGCAGGGGCTTTCTGTACATAGAGGCATAGTCCTCAGGACAAGTGGAAAACAGGAAGGGATGCTTTAGGCAGAAAGGACTACCTCAGGGCAAGGCATGGCCAGGGTTGGGAGAGATGGTGGGAGAAGATTCCAGACACAGAAGGACAGACAATGGAAGGCCCCAGAGCAGGCAGGATGCCTAAGGCAGCAGGAAGAACGTGTCTTTGGCACATGACAGGTCTCTTTCTGGTCTCGGCTGTCTTTTAGTGTCTTTGCAACACGGGGCACGTAATTCTGCTTTTATGACACTTAAATTCAGTGATATCTGTGTGGTAGAAGCTGTATGTTACTGCACTCGACTTGCTCAAAAAGGCGGCCTCTTTGATTTACCTGACCTTCTTGCTGAGCTTCGCTTCTGCAGGAGAATAGGAAACCCACTAGGCCAGTGGCAGCCTCTGCCGGTCTGTTCAGTCTCTCCTCAGGGCGGATGTCCCCGTTCATCATTTTATTCTGTTCTCAGAGCTGATTTAATGGTCCCTCGTGGGACTTCCCTGGTGGTCCAGTGGTCAGGACTTCAGCTTCCACTGCAGAGGGCATGGGTTTGCTCCCTGGTACTAGGATCTCACATGTTGTGTGGTACAGCCAGAAAAAAAAAAAAAGGTAAAAAAAAAGAAGTCCCTCCTGAATAGCTCTTCAAGTCAATGCTCGGTCTTTCAGCCTCTTTCTTTCTCTTGCTTTTCTCCAGGATGGCACACAGGTATGTGAGGGTTACAGTTGTCCTCATGCCCAAGAGCTGGTCTGCTCTGCCCCTGGACTGCTGGCCACTAGGTGTGACTGATCCCTTCCAGACTTCTAGACGATGTTCTGGTGATGTCTCTGGTTTTGGCCGTTTGTCCTTGGGTCGCGTAATTCTGTCCACGGTGGCCTCTATCTCTGGATCCTGGGGGGCCTCTGCCCTCTGAGTACCCCTGTGTGCCCTCTTTGGATCCCCGTTTTGGTCAGGGGTGCTGCCTCAGGCTCAGGCCTCTGGCCATTTCCTGCAGACCCTGCTGAGCCACCACGCTTTGCTGGGCTGAATTCTCTTGTGAGGGGCTTTTCCTGGAGGCTTAGAGACTCCTGCCAGTAGACACGGGGAATGGGTCTTCAGTTCTTCGAATGGTCTTGACTTTCCTCTTGACCCATCTAATTTATCACTTCAAAGTGAGATTGAAGTTAGAGGGGAAAGGTAGAACCTGATAGCCAGCTTCCTGTCAATTCCTCTCTCCTTCCCTCCATCCTTTTCTTTCTCATCACTTCTTGAATGTGAAAGGATGAACACTTTGGCTTTTACTCTGGAGAAATACAGCATCCTAGACCATGCATTTTGGGGTGCTGACTCCATGCCTACACCCTAAGGATGGACAGATTCCTTAGGTCTGGACAACCAGGTTAGTCCATTCCCCTGCCCAGGCACTGGTTCATGGATAAACAAGTGACCACATTTGTGTAATGAGATACAGCTCTGGGAACTAATTAGAATAGAGAGGCTCTCTTTTAAATTTTGTAATTTTGAGATATAATTTATATAGACTGAAAGGTACAGATCTTCAGTATTTAGTTTGAAGAGTTTGAATTTTGACAAATGTTCAGTTGACCCTTGAAAGACATGGGTTTGAACTGCACAGGTCTTCTTACTAACGGAATTTTTTCAATAAAAAATACATAGTGTAGTACTATAAGATCCACGGTTGGCTCTGTGGATGTGGCATTGTGAATACAGAGGGCCGACTGTAGGGTTATAGAGGATTTCTACTGTGTGGGGTGACCCTAGCCCCCGGGGTTGTTTAAGATTCAACTGTATACACATTTGTGTAACTAACACCCAAATCAAGGTGCAGATCATTTCTATCACCTAAGAGGGTCCCTTTGGCTCTTTTCCAGTCAATCCCAGAAAGTGTCCACTTGCCCCTCTCGGTCAGTGCCACTCTTTCCCCAGCACAAAGCAGAGGCAACATGAGTCTGACTTTTTATCACCATAACTCACTTTTCCTAGAACTTTCTTACTTTTCTAGAACTTTACACTCTGTTCCACTCCTCTGTCTTTCCTTTATCCACTATCACACTGCCTTGATATACTGCCTTGAAGTTGCTGCTCCTGCTGCTAANCTTCACCAATATAATTCCTAACCAACCCACTATACTAATAATTTCTAACTTCCCCAAAGAATTTGCCTTTAGTAAGTCTAAAACATCTCGTGCCTCTCATGGTTGGGAGGGTGTAAACAATCACATGTGGCCGGACGAACCTATACAGGCAGGCTAGATAACCTTCAGAGGAGTTCATAAGTTGAAACACTCTTGTCATGCCCAGGGATTTTTATTGACTTGGAGCTGCAAGTTAACTCCTTCTCCGAGAGAAATGGTGATGGGGGAGAGTTCCCCATAAAGTCAGAGGTGTAGGTGAGAGCATAACAGGCGGTTTCCTGAGGCTTGATCACACCTTTGCGTATGCCAAGCCTCCTTCCTCATGACTTTTGCCATGGGCAGAGTTCCTCACGCTGGCTCCCGGCAATGGACTGTACAGACAATCGGGTTGCAAAGAGTCGGACATGACTGAGTGACTTTCACTTTCTTTCACCCAGCAATGCCCAGAGAGCTTCTTGCCTGTGGGTACCAGTGTTTTAGGAATGTTTCTAGGAGCATGTTTGGTATAGCAGAAAACTGCCAACTCAAACAACTTAAATATCTGTAGACAGATGAATGGATATATAAATTAGAATAAATTTCCACAAAGGAATGTAATGCAGCAATGAAAGTGAATGAACTTCAGCCATTTGGAACAGCATGAATACATCTTAGAGGCATATTAAGTTAAGTGAAATAAGAAGATACAGAGAATTTGATTCCAATTTTATAAATCATTCACGTGAAAAAATTACACAAAAAGCAAATGAATGATAAACCCAAAAATCAAGATTTGGCTGCTTTGAGTGGGGCAAAGTATGACAGTGGGATAGGCAGATACAACTTACTGGTGATGTTCTAGCTTGCAGATAGGGTGGTAGATTGGGGAGGTCATTTTCATATTGTGTATTTTACATATTTGTTACATTCTTTTGTGTCTATCAAATATTATGTTCAAAATGGAATTAGAAGAGAATGCAAAAATAACAGCTAGGAAAAGTAATAATTTTTTAAAAGATGAGTTGTTATGGAAAAGTGCTGTCATAAAAAGTGGAATTCCTAGAATCAAATTTGGCAAATACACGCTGGGGCAGAATTCCGGGACCAGGATAGAAGGTGGGTCCTCTCAGCGCCCACCTTAGACTGTGGGCAGCTCACACCATCAGCCCTCCCCACGCCTGGGGGATGACCCGTGTCCTCATTGGCCCCAATATCATGCTCTCTAGGCCGCTTCAGGGACTCAGATGCATGCAGGGACCCTGCCTATGGGCCCAGACATTCCAGGTCCACAAAGAAAGGTTCACCCCTGTGGATGAACACAATTGACGATTGGGTTTGTCAAACAGGGGTCCTGATTTAACTGTCCCTGAGTTTGGTCCTCTGTGGGTACATAGAGAAGGCTCCTTTTGGCCTTGTAAAGTTGAGGAGGCCACACCCAGACAGCTCTTGGTCACCCCCATGCCACCCTGACCACTTCAGTGAGGCAGCATTCTGCTGGAAGAGGCCCTGATCTGGTCTCCAAGCTCAGGGCAGGAGAAGGAAGCTTCAGACTGGATATTATGGATCTCTGACCAAATAACCCAAGAGCACCTGCCCCCAGATGCTTCAGCCTCTTCCTAGTCAGAGCGACTTACATTTCTGAGGGGGACTGCCTGCTGTGGTCACTCCAGGGGTCCAAGTGGCATCCGAGTCTCTTCCATCAGCGAGAGAAGGAGAAGGGTGCTACGGGGCAGCTTGGAGATGAGCCAGAACCGAAACCAGAGCACGGGCGAGACCTCCCCAACCTCTGCATGAGGGGAAGCCTGCCCACCTCAGCTCTGCCGAACTTCCTTGCCCACCTGTGGGGCAGAATGAAAAAGCTACCAACTTCTCCCTTTTGGGGGCGGTGCCTGCTTGCCAGTCTCTACACTCTCAGGCTCATTTAGCTCTTTTTAGTTTGGTTGCTTCTGGTTGCAGGTAACAGAAATCCAAAAAAAATGTAATTTTTGTCTATTAGCATTTATATAGGAGTAGATATAACGTTAGGTAAAACTTGGTCCAGGATTCAAAAAAATATCACTGAGCCCTCTTTCTCTCTCTCATCTCTTTTTGACACAGCTTTCCAGGGTGGACTTTATTTCAGAGAGACTTCTCACTACTCCTAGCCCTAAGGGTCTCCCAGAGCTTCTGGGACTCCACTAAAGTCCAGCAGGAAAGAAGTAACTTCTCAGCCCCCATGCCCATTAAAAGCCCTGAGATTCATCCTGTTGGGGGCACGTGCCCCTTCCAAGCCAATCACAGTGACTGGGGGCTGGGAGGCATTGATTGGTGTAGTCAGGTCACACGATCTCCCCAGGGCTGGGGATGAAGTCAGCATCCCCAGAACTTGTGGGTTTCAATAGAAATCCAGGACTGCGAGGAAGAAGGAAGGGGGACTGGATGCTCAGAGAGTAATCCACAGCCACCTCCTGTCTGCTGATGCTTGTTGTTCAGTCACCAAGTGAGTGATGCCAGCCACTCAACCATCTCATCCGCTGTTGCCTCCTTCTTCTGCCTTCATTCTTTTCTGGCACCAGGGCCTTTTCCAGTGAGTCAGCTATTCATATTAGGTGGCCAAAGAATTGCTGATGCTTGTTAGTCGTTTGGAGGAACATTTTGCACCTTAAAAATAACAGTGGTTTATAGGCCTCATGGATGTTAAAAAAGTATTTTTCTCTATGGTTGTTTGCTTTTTAAATTTATGTTTTTTAAAAGCTTTTATTTTTAACCGTGGTCATTTTCAAAGACACACAACAGCAGAGTGAATACAGTAATGAATGCATCTCTGTATCCATCAACCAGCTGCAACCATTGTCTTATGTTGATTTTTGACTTGCAAAGTTTCAAATTTGTTCAGAGTTCAATCTTCATCTTTTCTATTGTGTCTCTTCCTAATAGATGTGATTGTGTTCAGAGGGAAACGAGATACACAGTCACTCACATTTTTTCTAGGTTTGTTTTATTTGGATATATGCTGCGAAGTGAGATGCTAACAGGATTTTCCCCCAGGTCTCCAGTTTCCCCAGGTCCATTGATTGAGTCATCCATCCTGTTCTCACTGGTTTGTGGAGCATCCTTGATTTGATATTAAGTTCTCGCATGTACCAATATGTGTTTCTGGCTACATATTCTGTTTTATTGACCTATGTGTTCTTACACCAATATCAATGTTTAAAATTTAATAGATGTATAAATAAGTTTTCATATCCAGTATACCAAGTTCAACACTAGGCTTCTTTTTTCAGTATTTTCTTGCTCAACTTTATCTATTCAGTCTTCCAGATGAAATGTAGAATGATTTTTCTAAGTTCAAAACATAATGGCCTTAGGATTTTGATTAGAATTGGTTAAAGTTCTGCGTAAAGTTGGAAAAAGAACATTTTCTTCATAGCCAGTCTTCAGATGTATAACTGCAGCACGTCTTCCCATTTCTTCAGGCCTGGTAAATCCCTCTGTAAAATGCATGGTGTGACCTCCTATGGGGGCTGTTCCTGGGTTGTTGATGTATTCTGCTTTGTTTATGGATGAAAGATTTAAAACTCCCCATTTTATTTTCTTTATTCATTCCCTCTGACTTTTTATTTCTATCACGTCTGAGTCACTCTGAGAGGTTTAGGCCATGCTTTCTAGGAGCCCACCACCCAGCCGGCCAGAGTTTCTATTTGCTCTAAAAGTGGAGTCCCCTGAGCTCCACGTTACAGCGGAAAGAGCGTGAGACCTGGCCACAGGGTAGGCCTGAGTTCAGGCCCCTGCCCTGCCCTTTATCAGCTGTGCATCCTTGGGCAACTGATCATTTTGCTTCTCCAAGTCTCATTTTCCTTACTGGCAAATGAATGTGGGTTGTTTTCCCCATTTTTAATCTATTTCCTTTTATTGTGTTTGTTTCCAAACTTCTCTTTCTTCTCCAGGGAGGCCAAGCTTTCTGGGAACACAGGTTGTGCCTCCTCCACGGTTGCAGGTGGAGATCGCAATCAGGAAACAGTAGGTGTTTGGTGCTGCCAGGCTGCACTGACTTCAGAGTCCAGCCCACCGACACCACTTTGGTTCATTTGAAATAGAAGATACTCCATTTATTCATTTTTATTTTCAGTAGGAGGATAATTGCTTTACAGTGTTGTGTTGGTTTCTGCCGTATAACATGAATCGGCCATAAATATATATATGCACATAAATACAGATATATACCCCCTCTCTTGAGCCTCCCTCCCATCCCCATCCCCATCCCACCTC
This sequence comes from Neotragus pygmaeus, assembly GCA_006410875.1. NCBI lineage: Eukaryota > Metazoa > Chordata > Mammalia > Artiodactyla > Bovidae > Neotragus > Neotragus pygmaeus. The sequence goes on along the minus strand of SJYV01039069.1, from coordinate 140,848 downwards.
TCTAGGTCATCGCAGAGCCCTGAGACGAGCTCCTTATGTTACATGGCAGCTCCCATTTGTTGTCGGTTTCATGCTTGGTACTGTCTATATTTCAAGGCTGCTCTTAAAGTCTGTCCTACCCTTTCCTTCTCCCACTATGTACACAAGTCTCTATATCTGCATCTCTCTAAATAAAAGATACTTTGAAATAACCTGGAGCCCTCACCTGGATTATGGTTCTTTAATAAAACTTTGAAATATGGATAATAGTCTTCAAGAGTAAAATAGTTGGCGTTTATTGAGTTCTTAGCATGTGCCAGGCACCAGGTGATCACGGTCCAGGTGTGATCTCATAAGACTACACAGAACTCTGGTGAGGAAGGTATAATCCCCATCTTAGTTCAGAGATGCTAGAAACAAAGATCATGCAACCCAACTATGGTGCTGCTGAGACCAGCTCAGTGCCCCGAACCTGTGTACCCTACCATCTTCCCAACCACAGTCAAATGGTGTGTTAATAGTGCCTCAGGCCTTGGAGGTAGCCCTCTGGTGGTCTAGGTCTTGCTTTTAGCAAAGTAGTGAAGTCAGGGAGCCATTGATCGTGTTAGTTGCCTTCTCTTTCTCCTTACATTTTAAGCATCCTCAGAAAAAGACTGTGATCAATGCTTCTCACTATGGTGTCGCACTCTTCCTCACCCAGTCTTTGCCACCCCTTGCTCTCCTGACTCGTGAGTGGCAGGGCAGTATGGCCCTGTAGGACTGCTGGGTGGGAGAGAGGGCATGGAGCATGAAAGGCGCACAGAGCATGGAGGGGAAGGACCCACGGCCTGGCAGGATGGCAGCGGGGAAGAGCTCTGGGTGCATTTGTGCGTGGGCGTGGAAATGGCAACCCACTACAGCGTTCTTGCCTGGAGAATCCCAGGGACTGGGGAGCCTGGTAGGCTGCTGTCTATGGGGTTGCACAGAGTCGGACACGACTGAAGCAACTTAGCAGCAGCNTCTGGGTGCATTTGTGCGTGGGCGTGGAAATGGCAACCCACTACAGCGTTCTTGCCTGGAGAATCCCAGGGACTGGGGAGCCTGGTAGGCTGCTGTCTATGGGGTTGCACAGAGTCGGACACGACTGAAGCAACTTAGCAGCAGCAGCAGCAGCAGTGGGGTTGCACGGGAGAGAGAATGTAGCCATGTGGGAGTATGTGCTTAGGTGTGAGTCTGTGCATGTATGTTTGACTACATATGGGTGTAGGTTTAAGCACATGTGTACATACAGTTATGTTTATCTTTGTGGATGGGTTACGCGTGAGTGTGTGACTACATATCGGTGCATAAGTATGTTCGTGTATGTGTGTGCAGCTGTCATTTGTGTACACTTATGTGTTCACATGTAGGGGAGGAAGTGTATATGTGTAGGATTTTATGGGTATGTGTGCATGGGTGGATGTCAATATATGTGTGTGTATAATTGTGTGTGTGCTTGTACGTGTGTGAGAGTGTGTGAGTGTATGTACAGCAGGGCCCTGGACTGCAGAGCTGGGTGCCTTTCCTTCACTCTTGACAGATGGTCCAGCTAATGAGGGCCCCTCTGCCACCTGCCTGCGTGCCCCCCTCCCCAGGGCCTTGCTCCCTCCCTGGAGTCCTGCTGCCTTCCGGCGGCTGTCTCTCCTCTCCCGCCCCCTCCCTGACGTGAGTGCCTCTTTGGCTGCTGTGTGGGGTAGGTGGGATTAGGACAGAGCTGACAGTCAAGGCTGCCCCGGCCTGAGCCTACGGTGACAGGGCCGGGAAGTAGGCAAGGCTGAGAGTGTGTGCGCGCGTGTGCCTATGCATGTGCATGCGCACGCACGTGTGTGTGTGCACGCATGTGGTGGTTGCCATGGCAGGGAGGCAAACCCCAGGCAGCCCTCACCAGTGCCTGGCCTCATCCGCAGGGTGGGCAGGCGGCCCAGGGTAGAAAGGCCTGTGCTTTGCAGACAAAAATGCCAGATGGTGGGGGATTTAGGGGGGCCTTCCATGGCCTGGCTGCCAAGGGCAAGGAGGTTTTCTGGAGCTCTGGAGAGTGAGCTGGGGGGTTGCTTATGTGCTGCTGTGAATTTTTTTTGGTGAGTGTGTGTGTGTGTGTGTGTGTGTGTGTGTGTGTGTGTGTGTGTGTGTAGCCTTGTTTTTGCATATTTTAGAATATATTTCCCTTTTGGATTTCTATCAGTTTGCTAAAAAATTTGATCTTTAAGCTTTAGGGTTTTTTTTTTTTTTTTATATATAAGAGTACATGTTCCTGCAAGGAAGTCAAAACATCTTATTTAAACAGAAAATATTTATTGATGGGCTATAAAAAGCAGCACCAAATAAGGCAGACATTTAGACTGGGTGTTTCAGTTGTGAGTGAGCCTTAGGGCCGTGGCGAGTGGCTGGGTTCTGTTCATGTTGTGAATGGGTTTTGCCTCCTGCTGGCTAGTTTTCTAACTTGGTCTTTAGTGCAAGTTTTCCTGGGTGGACCCACTCATTCTCGATGATGTATGCTACCTATTCCTATTGGAAAATGCAGAGCTTGCCCAGGTGCAGGCTCAGACAGGTGTGGGGGTGGCTCTGCTACTCCACCCTGAACCAACACGGCATCTCCATGGAGACCACCCCATGCACTGATCTCACTAGGATAGCCACACCTGCGCACACAACCTTGGGTAGAGACCAGCTTTTCTTTTCTTTTTGGAAAAGAGAAACAGTGTGGGAGAAGGATGATTTCATATGAGTGAAATACTTCCTGGCCCTCACACAGCCCAAGTACTAATGTCTGCACAGGAGGGCAGTGGTCATGGGAGCCTTGGGGATGATGGGTGGACATTCCAGTGGAGCTTGCCTTGGAAACAGGTCTTCCCAAGCCTCAAGGAAACAGCCAGCTGTCTGCCTCTGGCTCTCCTGTTCCCTCATCACCAGGCTTAGAAACCCTCCATGGTGTCATGCTGAATAAAGTCCAGATTCCTTAACAGGGCACTGCAGGTGGTAAGCACAGCCTCCTTCCCAGGGCACCTTCTTCTTGTAGCTCATCTGTTGCTACAGCTTTGGTATCCTGCTGCAGGCTCAAGATGCCATTTTCTTTTTAAAAAGTGATTTTCTTTCTTTCTTTACGTTTGCTGTGCTGGGTCTTCGTCGCTGTGTGGGCTTTTCTCTGGTTGTGATGAGAGGGGGTTACTCTGCAGCTGCGGGGTGTGGGTTTCTCAGTGGTGGCTGCTTTTGTTGTGAAGCACAGGTCCTAGACCACGTGGCCTTCAGTAGTTGCATCTCACAGGCTCTGGAGCACAGGCTCAGTAGCTGGGGCTCATGGGCTGAATTGCCCCATGGCATGTGGGATCTTCCTGGATCAGGGACCGAACCCATATCTCCTGCATTGACAGGTGGATTCTTTACCAATGAGCCATCAGGGAAGCCCTGCTTTTCATTTTTAAGCAGGAAAAATATGTATTAACATGCTATAAAAGCAGTACCAAATACAAATGAAGACAATAAGACTTTCACTCACCCTGTCTCTCTCCCCAGGATGCCCTTCCTGCTCTTTTTCCTGCCTGAATCCCATCTTTCTTTCCAAGCTCAGCTAGCTGCCACTTCCTCCTTCCTTTCCCTGTGCTCCTTTGACATATCATAAATTAAGGAGAATCTCATGTGATTCCTGTCTGAAGTGGCCGCTTTCTTTTCTTGAGGTCAAGGGATTGTATTTAATCTTGACACTTAGGAAAGCTGCTGGCAGGTAGGAGGTGCTCGGTTGGCTGAACGAATGAACAGAAATGCAAGGAAAACAAAAAAAAAATTTGAAATGTGTACCACTGAGAACACGCTTTATGATTCTGAACACCCNATTGTATTTAATCTTGACACTTAGGAAAGCTGCTGGCAGGTAGGAGGTGCTCGGTTGGCTGAACGAATGAACAGAAATGCAAGGAAAACAAAAAAAAAATTTGAAATGTGTACCACTGAGAACACGCTTTATGATTCTGAACACCCATCTACTCATATCACCATCATCATTATTGTTATTGGTGTGTGTGTGTGTGTGTGTGTGTGTGTGTGTGTGTAACTGCATGTGTGGTGACACTGGCCCATTCAGTGGACACAGAAACAGCACATTTACAAGTTTCACTCAGGAAATAAGAGATGATGGACAGAAATTGTTACTCATCTGCCCAATAGCCACAGTTTCTTCTTCCAGCACTTTCTGTCTTGAGCATAGCCTTCATCAACGTCATCTTGCATATCACCTTTCCCTCACCATGATTATTATCAGCCTCTCTTCCACCTTCCGACACGCTCCTGATTGAATACATTTATACCCTAGTGGGAAAGATGGGCCAGTGATTATGGGTCAAACATATGCTGGGTGCTGAGGATGCAGAGATGAAAGAAGCAGGACCCCTCCAATAAGGAACTCACATGCTCGGAAGAGACTTGTACAGATACAGACAAAGCTTAACTAATTCTTTAGTAGAAACGGGAACAAATTTGCTTCCGAAGCATAGGGGAGAGAGAGATCTTCACACTGGAGAGCTCCTACTCATTCTGAAAGTTCCAGAGCATCTGCCCCCTACTCTAGAACACCATTCTGTCCTGAAATGTGGGGATTCAGATATATAATTCAGCCCCTTCCCCCCACAACCCTCCCACCCCTGCTATATCACACACAGACATAGATAGACATTTGTGTGTAGAGTCCTTCACTAACGGGGAGGAATTTCTCTTGCAAAAACACAAGCAACTTAAGATTTAAGATTAGATGTTGCTTTTATATAATGTCCCTTGATTGTTTCCACGACTTGAGTTCAACTCTTCCATTGTGTTACTTGATCCTCCTCCCTCTCCGCCTACTTTTTCTCTCTCTCTGGATCAGCACCCCAACCTTCTCCATTTCTTGGGAGAACAAATGCTCTGTCCATAGCTGATAGCCCCTGGGATGTGCCTGGCTGGCCCTATGCTGGTCCATGGCAGGCGTCTGCCCTGATTGGTCGGTGCTCATGCCATACTTTGCTGTTAGCTATTTTGAATGTTGCCCTGGCTTAGCTCCATTCTGGGCTCCGGGAGCCCCACTGCACATCAAGGACTTGGCTTGGCTACACTTTCCTGTTGGGTCCTCCGTCTGCTTTTGTGTTTTGTTAGGTGTGGGTGTATTGAGTAGGGGGAGCCTCTAGAAGCTACATCAGCCTACTTGCCCTCACCCAACTGCTCCTGGGAATGATCTGCCCTAAGTGCTGTGAGGCGACACCCTCACTTTGGGCTCACACTCCTGGCTGCTGAACCAAGTGGCTGGGAGCAGGATTGCTCCTCAGACAGTGTAGGGGTAAGGGGAGCACCACCAATCCTCCAGTGGAAAATAAAAAGGTCAGGCAGTATTAATTCCTCTGTACAACTCGCTGGGCTTAAAAAGCACAGCCTGAAATGGCTTCCTGATTGAGAGAAGATGCTTCATTAATCTTGGCCCTCTCATTTAAGAGTGTGAAGAATGGAGAATAATGGCTGGCATTTCAGTCTCATCGATGGGACGCAAAAGCAGAGACACTGGACTATAATTGCAGAGAAATCACAAGAAGGAGAAGAGGAGTGAGCAGGCCAGGGAGATGAGCAGGGAACTCGGTATCCCGAGGATGGTGGTGGTGGGGAAATGCGTATGTATAAGTCCCTTCATGTATACGTTGCCTGTTAATTCAATATCCTGAATCATCCTGGAGACAGTCCTCCAGGTCCTCAGTGTGAGAGCTCTGGGCTGGAAGCCGAGTTCTGGGTTTGAGTCTGGTTCCTCCACCGCCTGACTGGGTGAGTGAAGCAGGGTGGTGCCCCTTGCTGTAAAATTCGGGGAGAGATGACTTCTCCGGTCCATCTCAGTGTTAGGCCGCTTGAAGCTGTGACAGATACCACTTGGGTTAGGCCTTGTAGCCTAGGTTGAAGACAATGCCTCTGCCTTTGTGGGGTAGCCACACCTGCTCATGAGATCCAGTGTGCTAACAGACCTACACAAGGACGGTGTCAGGAAGTTAATATGCCAGAAGAGTGTCATTGAGGTAGAACTCCAATAGGGAAGGGAAGGAGGCAAAACTTTCTGCAGCTGGGTGTGGGAAGGATCCTAAAAGGCCTCATGGAAGAAGAGGGCCTTATGGCTCAGGACAAGCTCTGGGAGGCAGAGAAGACAGAGGTGGAAAGTTTTGACTTGCAAGTATCAGATCCGGGGCCCAAGGAGAACTATGTATTTTCTGTAGGATTCTGGGATGAGGGAAGAGAAACAACTAGCCATGGCCTGATCACCTAGAAGGCACCCTCAGTAGCCTTTGAGCCGCACCAAACCTCGTTTCACACGTCCCATGTTTCCACCCCAGGGCAACCATTCCTGAGACATGAAAGATTTTTCTTGGTTGCTTACCCACGTTGTGACTTTGGACCAGTGGCGTAGCTACTCTGAGCCTTATTTCTGCATCAGTAAAATGTGGATAATAGCAGAGCTTGATAGGTAGATAGGTGGGATTGTGTGATTTAATATATATAAAGTGTTTACCATGGTGTCTGGCATGGGATAAGAGCTCAAAAGCGTTGTTGTTGTTTAGTCACTAAGTCGTGTCTGATCCTTTTGCGACCCCATGGACTGTAGCGTGCCAGGCTCCTCTGTTCTCGGGACTTCCCGGGCAAGAATACTGGAGTGGGTTGCCATTTGAGCTGCTATCCTATGGTTGTCTTAATGATATCATTCCTGAGTACCTACTATCTGCAGGCACTACATTCTAGTAGTAACTAACGCATAGTGATAACCGTTCTACATGGGCAGCATTGTTATCATCCCTTTCAGAGAAACCAGAGGCACAGAGATGTTACGTGACTTGCTCAAGGTCACACAGGTGGTACGTAGTGGAGGTATAATTTGATTCCAGGCACCTGTGCTCTAAACCACCCTGTTACCCCTGCTACTAATTCTCTTGGAATTAGTATTATTATTTGGCTTTCTAAAATCAGGCTGCAGATCCAGCCGACCAGCCTGGGGAGAGGGGTGAGCAGAAGAGGGAGTCTGAAATAGTTTCCTTGTTTCCAGTCAACCTAAGGAACTGAGAAGGGGATGGTGACTCCTGGGGATAGGGGATGATAATCCTGCATATACACAGTAGCAGGAGCTTGCTGTATGGGTGTGTGGTCAGACAGGGATGGTCTAGACTAGAACCTAGGTCAGAAGGCAGCATCTTAGAAATGTGGTTGAATGTGCTGAAGGGTGAACTGGGGGCAGATCAGAGGCAAACTTATCTCATGTCTGTGAGGATTCACCAGCTTTGGGGAGGTGGTGAGCAAATGTGATCAAATTGCCAATACCCATTGGATCATAGAAAAAGCAGAATTCCAGAAAAACACCTTCTTCTGCTTCATTGACTATGCTAAAGCCTTTGCATGGATCACAACAAACTGTGGAAAATTCTTTAAGAGATGGGAATACCAGACCACCTTACCTGCTTCCTGTGAAACCTGTATGCAGGTCAAGAAGCAACAGTTAGAACTGGACGTGGAACAATGGAGTAGTTGAAATTGAGAAAGGAATACTTCAAAACTGTATATTGTCACCCTGTTTATTTAACTTATATGTAGACTACATCATGTGAAATGCAGGGCTGGATGAAGTGCCAGCTGGAATCAAGATTGCCAGGGGAAATAATCAATAACCTCAGATATGCAGATGATACCACCCTTATGGCAGAAAGTGAAGAGGAACTAAAGAGCCTCTCGATGAAGGTGAAAGATGAGAGTGAAATAGCTGGCTTAAAACTCAACATTTAAAAGCGAAGATCATGGCATCTGGTTCCATCACGTCATGGTAAATAGATGAGGAAGCAATGGAAAAAGGCAGACTTTATTTTCTTTGGCTCCAAAATCACTGCAGATGGTGACTGCAGCCATGAAATTAAGACGCTTACTCCTTGGAAGAAAAGCTATGACAAACCTAGACAGCATATTAAAAAGCAGAGACATTACTTTGCCGAAAAAGGTCCATCTAGTCAAAGCTATGGTTTTTCTAGTAGTCATGTATGGATGTGAGAGTTGGACCATAAAAAAAGCTGTCATTTAGTTGCTAAGTCGTGTCCAACTCTTGCGACTCCATGGACTGTAGCCCGCCAGGCTCCTCGGTCCATGGGGATTTTCCAAGCAAGAATGCTGGAGTGGGTTGCCATTTCCTTCTCCACAGGATCTTCCCGACCCAGGGACTGAACATAGGTCTCCTGCACTGCAGGCAGATTCTTTACCAACTGAGCTACCAGGGAATTCTCTAGTAAGCAAGCTGATCACCAAAGAATTGATGCCTTTGAAATGTAGTGTTGGAGAAGACCCTTGAGAGTCCCTTGGACTGCATGGAGATTAAACCCGTCAATCCTATAGGAAATCAATCTTGAATATTCATTGGAAGGACTGATGCTGAAGCTGAAGTTCCAATACTTTGGCCACCTAATGAGAATTGACTCATTGGAAAAGACCCTGATCCTGGGGAAGATTGAAAACAGGAGGAGAAGGGGATGACAGAGGATCACATGGTTTGATGCCATCACTGACTCAGTGGATATGAGTTTGAGCATGCTCTGGGAGTTGGTGATGGACAGGGAGGCCTGGTGTGCTGCAGTCCACTCAGATACGACTGAGTGACTGAGCTGATGATGAGCAAATGTGATTCTTCGGTCCTTTTATAAGGTTATTGCCTCAGACTTGTAGAGCCACCCATCATCCCTTGGAGAGGGCCTAGCTTGATATTTCCATAGACTCTTCCATGGAACATGAGGCCCTGGAGCTGTTTTCCTCAGAGGGTTGTGATTGAGTCAGCCTTGAAAACTGCAGCTTTCTTCCATATAGTAGATATTATTGGGGTCACTAATATAGACTGGGTCTATAGACTGGGTTACCACCAGTCACTCCCATGTTTGCCAAGCCAGTGCACTGGGCTGGACTTCCAGCTACCAGCATCTGGAGGAGCAGCCCCTCTGAAGTCTTTCTTCTTGTGCTTGGGAAACAAGAAATACTGGACCTTTAATGACGATTAATGACAGCTCTCCCTAGCCCAGCTCAGTGACTGGTCATAGTTGGGGTATGAATACCCCAGCTCCCTCACTCCTGATGGGATAACTCTGAGGCACGTATCCCCCACCATGTCCCAAAGATCCCCAGTGGATGAAGCTCCTGCTGCCCACAGTGATACCTTGCTTGGTAACTCCTCCTTCATGGCTGCCTTCCTTTTCCTATCTCGCTTCTTTTGTAAAAATAATATTTATTTATTTGGCTGCACCGGGTCTTGGTTGTGGCAGGTAAGTTCCATAGCTCAGTAGTTGCTGCGTGAGTTGAGTTGCTTAGAGTCATGTTGGGACTTAGTTCTCCCACCAGGGCTTGACTCAGGTCCCCTCCACTGCAAGGCAGATTCTTAACCACCAGACAACCAGGGAAGTCCCCCATCTCATTTCTTTATTTCCCTACCAGGGTTCCCTGACATCACCTCCCAGATAAACTGCTGGCACTCAAACTCTTGCATCACAGCCTGTTTCTGGGGAAACCCAAGCTAAGATAGCTGCTCTTGGAGATTTCTACAGCATGGTAAAGCATTCAAGGCTCCGAGTAATCTTATAGTGAGACCTAACTAACTTAACCACCTAACTAACTTAAAACTAACTTTTCCAGACTTGTTTGACCAGAGGATTCCTTTTTAACCTGGTACCCAGTAACCGCCCATGGAACATCGCTCAGCACACACGCTCATGGCTTAAGGCTGCGTTATCCGAGGCCCAGAGAGGGGAGTGAGTAGCTGAGCCTGCTCTTGGCAGCGCTGGGGTTAGGGCTCGTGGCCACTCCACTCCTGGCCCAGGTGCATATTCTAACTGTCGTAACTTCCTCCTCATCTGTGATATGCAGAGAATAATATTTCCTGCATAAGAGCTAAGGTAGCATGTGTGAAATCCAGAGTGAGCTGAAGAGGATTATATAAATATGTGGAATGATTATTCTGACAGTGGGAGTGGGGGTCGGGAGCCCTGGATGTAAGAACCCTGTTAGTTCAGTGGCTCGGGGGCATCTGAGTCATTCCTGGAGGAGACAAGGTGCCTGGAATTCTTAAACCCACCAGGCTTCCTGCAAGAGCACTCCCCCGACCCTTCTCCACAACCTGTCAAACCCAAGGCTGACCAGAAATATCAGCTTAGAGGAAAGTCGGAAAATGGCTTAGAGAGGGCCAGCATCCATCTTGGAATGTACTTATCTCATTTTCACAGTCACTGGAGACAGCCAGGGAGGAGAACCAGATGTTCAAGCATCCCTTTCTTGCTCTCACTCACTTGCTTGCTCGCTCTATCTTTTTTGTAAATTGAATTTAAAGGACCTGTTTCTTAGCAACAGCAGCAGCCCGTGATTACAGAGTCCTCCTTGGCCATTTCAATGCCCAAGGTTTCAGTAAGCAAATAAACCTCTCAGTACAGGCTGGGGATTGGGGACAGACAGCAGGGCCACAGTGGAAGCCAGCGCATCCAGTGGTGTCTTTAGAGGGGCTCCTAGAGGACCCCGGTGAGGGCAGGAGGGCCTGCAGAACCCTCTGTGGCTCCCAGGCACACATGGTATGGCTTTGTGAAAGGAGCAGTAGATGAAATCTCAGGAAACTCAAGTCTGGCAGAACACTGCAGGGTTACCTTGGGCAAGCCGTGGCATTTTTCTAAGCCTTGGCTTCTGTACCTGTCAGACTGCTGGTAACACCTTTCCAAGCTGAGGTGTAAAAGTGATCAGAGCATGCAGATGTCTGAAATGCGTGAGGAATGATGATGGGTGTCAGGGGTTAGGAATGTTTCCTTCCTTGGCCTGTAATGCTCTGCCCCCTATCGCTGAAGAAAGCAAACCAGATCCTGAAAGCTGTGAGATAACCTTCCCTCCTTCCCAGCCTTGACGATATCTTCAGGCTTGTGGACATAACAATTGTGGGGTAGGAGGAGGTCCTGCCTGGGAAAGGGGAGGAGAAGACCTCTTGGTGCAGTCCGGATGATTAGAGTGATGGCAGGCCTTTGGGGCCCCTCTGCTTATTTCAAACCTTTCTGGTCCTTGTAGGCACTTGAATTTGAGATCTCTGCTTTACTGGCAATCCCTTGAACATTTATAAGATGGGGATGTTAATAAAATCTATTGAAAATAATGATTATTAGCTACACTGCCTGGCTTGTGGGATCTTAGTTCCTTGACCAGAAATCCAACCTGTGCCCCCTGCAGTGGAAGCATGGAGTCCTAACCACTGGACTGCCGGGGAAGTCCCTAAAATAGTATTATTACGGTGAAATGATGTAATGCATGTAAAGTGCCCACACATGGCAGGGGTTGAGAGATGTTGGTTTTTGTCCCCCTAAAGCTTTCAAAGCTTTGAGTCATTTGTATTAATGTGTCAGCCATAGGAACCTAGAATGGTTCTTTCTAGAGACAACCTTTGTTTAGGCATGCATTCCTTCTGCCATTCATTCATTCAGGCACTGCTGTATCAGAGTTTGGTCTCTAAAGATCAAGCTCAAGTTCAAATCAAGGTCAAGGCTTGGCTGCTCAAGATGTGGGTGATCTTGGCCAAGCACTTGACTTCTGAGCTGCCCCGTTCCATTCATTCATGCATGCATTTATTTTTTGCTAGGCATCATGGTACTTGGTGATGAGGCTTTAGTGATACATAAGACAGACAAAAGAAAGTCTTTGTCTTGTTTTCTAGAAGCAGAGCCTGAAGCAGAGTTCAAGTGCACGTGGTTTATTAGGGAATGTTCTTAGGAAATGCCTTTAATGGAGAGAGTAAAGCAGCTTAGAGAAAGCGAAAAGGCTGAGCTCAAATCTTGCCTCGACCTGATCCACAAGGAGGTGATTGGGTCCTGAATTGTAAACCACACTGTAAAATATTCCCCCTTCAGGCAAGAGGAGCAGCATTTTATACTCCCAATTCAATGAGGCTTTGGCTATGGACCAATGTGTGGTTGTGTGATCTCTGGGCAAAGCAGCTCCTGCCAGCCAAAGACAGTTCTCTGGAGAAGGGAGGCAGCTGTGACTGTTAGCAGCCAGCATTCACAGCAGTTGGGAGATGGGTATCCTGGCCAGGTAAGAGCATCTGTGCCGGGCGCTGACTCTGTCTACCACAGCCCACCACTTGCACCATTGAGATCCTCCTGACTCTCACATTCAGTTCATTCCACCTAGTGCCAGCTTCTTGAGAAATCCGTGGTTGTTAACTCCTGGGGAAACTTTAAAGAGGATTAGTGGGACATGCTACAGTTCCTGTTGCCACAATCTCAAGACCACAGTTGGTCATCATTATCTTCCTCCTCTTCTATTTGCTTTCGAGTCCTCTTATCCTTGGCTAGCACTTTTGCTGGTCTGGATGGCTTGCCAGGTGGGGTGGCCCAGGCACCCATCTCTAAAGGAGTCTGAGCACCTGGTTACTACGCCATCCTCAGGCTGTGGTTGGGGCACCTGCTGCTTATACACAATACTAGGTATGGGAGTACCAGACACACTCCAGTGAATCACACGAGTTCCAAACACATTCCTCTACGTTCCTATTATATGGACGCAAGCCACGCTGTATGATGACCAGGGCCAGTGATCCCTGACAGTAAGAAACTCTTTCTGTGCCTGCTGATCTAGTAACCCAGGAAGCAATGATAGGACCTTGATCAGCCTGGCTAATTAGAAGCTCCTGCTGTTGGGTTTATACCTGACTCAGTCCCTGCCACGGTGGTTACTTTGCTTATGAACTCATTGTACACACTCCTGGTGATCAAGAACTGAGACTAGCTAGCATTGTCTGGCTAAGTCATCCTGTTTAGTCTTTCACAGAAGGTGCTCCCTGGTGTATGTTAACATATGATACAGGGATCTTCACACTTGTGTTCACTCCCATGAGCCCATTCCCATGCTTCTACACCAGACCTCCTCGTCCCTGGACTTCAATCTCCTTCCTTCCAGACTCCTGGCTAACAAGCCCTGTTGTTCACTATGGTGCATCAATCTACATATGTCCTAACTTTAGGCCACTTCTTTCTTCATACAAAGTGGATGATCAGATGCCTTGCCTGAAGCTTTTGCACTAGAAGGACCTCTTCTCACTATCATCTGTTAGGGCCCCCTGAGTGGGGCTGTGGTGCAACGGTGTCCATTTTCTATGTGTACCAACATCTGTGAACCAAACCTGGGCTCCTTCTTCCTCTGTCACCTGGTTGTGGGGAGCCTCTCATAGGACTATAGGGGTGAGTTGAGGGAGAGACATTGGTGCAAACATGTTTGGTGACATGGAGTGTGGGACCCCTGTTTGTTCAGTTACTTCTGCCCTTGGACCTGTTTGAACATGATCCTGGATGTGCCATGTCCAATTTCTGATGGATTGCTGACATTCCTGGATCACAGTGGGTTGTTTTGGTCTCACGGTTACTTGGTGTCCCATGACCAAATACTCTTGTTACTGCTTCAGCTCAGTTCAGTTTAGTTGCTCAGTTGTGTCCAGCTCTTTGCGACCCCATGAATCGCAGCACGCCAGGCCTCCCTGTCCATCANTTTTGGTCTCACGGTTACTTGGTGTCCCATGACCAAATACTCTTGTTACTGCTTCAGCTCAGTTCAGTTTAGTTGCTCAGTTGTGTCCAGCTCTTTGCGACCCCATGAATCGCAGCACGCCAGGCCTCCCTGTCCATCACCAACTCCCGGAGTGCAGTCAGACTCATGTCCATCGAGTCCGTGATGCCATCCAGCCATCTCATCCTCTGCTTACTTACTCATAAAGGTTTGATGACATTGATGACATGATGTCATAAGTATAGTGAACCAGTGATGTTCTGTGGAAGATCTAGATGTTTCAGGCCCCCCTGGATATATGATGACAGAGTGAAGGAGAATGAACAGAGTCCTGTGAGAGTATGAAGAGAATTGTGGATGAATACTGCTGTTCATCCCTTGTGAATACGAACTGTTCTGGGTACTCCTTTCTGCTGGGTATGGGAAAGAAAGCATTTATCAGATCAAAAGCTGCCTATCATTTATCTGCAACTATACTAATCCACTCTGGAGAAGGCAATGGCAACCCACTCCAGTATACTTGCCTGGAAAATCCCATGGGCGGAGGAGCCTGGTGGGCCGTAGTCCATGGGGTTGCTAAGAGTCGGACACGACTGAGCGACTTCACTTTTGCTTTTTACTTTCATGCATTGGAGAAGGAAATGGCAATCCACTCCAGTGTTCTTGCCTGGAGAATCCCAAGGGTGGGGGAGCCTGGTGGGCTGCCGTCTATGGGGTTGCACAGAGTCGGACACGACTGACGCAACTTAGCAGCAGCAGCAGCATGCTAATTCACTCTAGTTAAGGTAACACATCAAGCTGAGAAGCTGCATGTGGGGCTACTATTTGAGTAAGTTTGGAGTAGTTCACTGTAATCTGCCATGGCACAGGCCAGACTAGTTGTATTAAATGGGAAATATGATAGGGACCATCTCCTCTGCACTTTTAAAGTCTTTGTGGATGACACTAATCTGCCATTCCTGTGGGAAGGGGTAATGTATTTGATTTACCACTTTGGTCCAGGAATGGGGGCAGCTTTAGAAACTTCCACTTGGTCCTTTGTACTAAAAGAGATTTTACTCTGCTTGTCAAGGAACCATTGTTAAGTAGATATATTCCAATTATACACTTGAGAACTGATAAATGACCACTGATCCTGGGCCATGATTCAATATTATATTTGACCGCCATGTGCTTCTACTATAATGAAGGAATCATCATACGTCTTTGGGTCTCAAGGTACCCATAGTAGCTTAGATCCTGTATCTAACATCCCTTAAAGAGTCTAGATATTTCATCTCCCCATTGTAATTCTCCTTTCCCTTGAATAAATGATAATAGTTCCAGTGGCAAATGACTTCCATGTGTTATTTACTATCAAGTTGCAAGATCTGTCTTATGGGGACTGGTTAATGAGTTCTGGATCTAAGAACTGGCTCAAGTCTAGAAACTGGGCAAAGAACTATAAACCTCCCCTGGAGTATCTAATCTTGGCGTTGGACTCATCCGTTCATCTCATTCGTTTCTATGTTAATACCCTCAGCTATTGGGAACCTTATGTTATTATTAACCATCTCAGTGCAGCAGAAACCAGCAGATTTTTTTCTATAAAGGCCAGAGGGCACATGGTTTACTCTTTAAGGGTCATATGCCCTCCACTGCTGGTCGAATAGTAGTCTCACTTGAGCCTTTGGATCCCTTTCCCTACAAGCCTGTGACGGCAGCTTCCGAGGGCCATACCAGCAGCACGTCAGAACTGCCCTCGAGGCTTCTTTGCCAGGGACTTAAATCCTGTGCTCTAGGAGTAAACGTCAGTAAACGTTAGCATCCAGCTTTCTATTCTGCTTTCCTCCTCAGCATCCACTTCCAGATACACTCTTCAGGTTTGTGCTGGCTCGTATCAGCTGGGTCTTACAGCTGCTCTGGTATGTAATCACTCTGTGTCTCTGAGCAGGCTGAGCACTTGCCCAGTGAGCCATCTGCAGTGGCCCCGGTGGCCAGGAAAGGAGATGGGGGCGCATCCTGAGGAGGTGTAGCGTTGTCCTCTAAGCCACCGGCCTCATCCGAGTCTGTAAAGACTTAAAGTGGGGGACTGGGGGATGCGCAATCAAAAAGTAGGGAAAAGACCTAAGAAGATATTTCTCCAAAGAAGACATGCAGATGGCTAACAAGCATGTGAAAAGGTGCTCAGCATCACTCATCATTGGAGAAATGCAAATCAAAACTAAAATGAGGTACCAGCTCACACCAATCAGAACAGTTCTCATCAAAAAGTCTACAGTCAATGCTGGAGAAGGTGTGGAGAAAACGGAACACTCTTGCATTGTTGGTGGGAATCTAAACTGATACAGTCACTATGGAAGATGGTATGGAGATTCCTTAAGAAGCTGGGAATAAAACCACCATATGACCCAGCAATCCCACTCCTAGGCATATACCCTGAGGAAACCAAAATTGAAAGACATATGTTCCACAGTGTTCACTGCAACACTATTTGCAATAGCTAGAACATGGAAGCAATGTAGATGTCCATTGACAGATGAAAGGATAAAGAACTTGTGGTACATATACATGTTGGAATACTACTCAGCCATAAAAAGGAACACATTTGAGTCAGTTCTAATGAGGTGGACAAACCTAGAGCCTATTATACAGAGTGAAATGAGTCAGAAAGAGAAATATAAATGTCATATACTGATGCATATATAAGGAATCTAAAAAGATGGTACTGATGAATTTATTTGCAGGACAGCAATGGAGAAACAGACATAGAGAACAGACTTATGGACACAGGGGATGGGAGGAGGAAGAAGGGGAAATGTATGGAGAGAGTAACATGAAATTCACAATACCACATGTAAAATAGATAGCCAATGGGAATTTGCTGTGTGACTCAGGGAGCTTAAACAGGGGCTCTGTGACAGGCTGAAGGGAGGATGGGGAGGGAGATAGGAGGGAGAGTTGGGAGGGAGGAGAAATGGATGTACCTATGGCTGATTCTTGCTGATGTATGATAGAAAACCACACAATTCTGTAGTGCAATTATCCTTCAATTAAAAAAAAGATGGAGTATAGGTGTTTTCAGTACACTCAAAGTTTAGGGGAGATGGGGAGTCAAGGGATTCAAGTGTATCTACTTTCATGTCTTCACCCCCAATCCCAGGGTCCCATTTCTTCCTTTCAGGGCTCTGCCTTGGTGTATGAGAACTGCTGGGCCTGAGAAGGCAACCTTCTCCGAGTTCTGCTACTCTTACGACTGTGTCCTGGATCTAGCCCCAGGTCTGTCGTCTAACTGTGGGAGGTAGGGGCCTCTAACTCTGTAAATGCCATTGAAGAAGNTCAAGTGTATCTACTTTCATGTCTTCACCCCCAATCCCAGGGTCCCATTTCTTCCTTTCAGGGCTCTGCCTTGGTGTATGAGAACTGCTGGGCCTGAGAAGGCAACCTTCTCCGAGTTCTGCTACTCTTACGACTGTGTCCTGGATCTAGCCCCAGGTCTGTCGTCTAACTGTGGGAGGTAGGGGCCTCTAACTCTGTAAATGCCATTGAAGAAGTTGTCTGCCTCTCATAATTGCTTTAAATTAATGCTTGATTGTCCCAAACTTGCTATTTTCTCTTCAAAGGGTTGAGTGTTCTGCAGCAGCTACTGATTTGATGGCCCTTATACTTACCCTTTCTCCTTTTTGTTGTTGTTGTCACTAAAGTCATGTCTGACTCTTGCAGCCCCCTGGACTGTAGCTCACCAGGCTCCTCTGTCCATGGAATTTCCCCGGCAAGAAGACTGGGGTGGGTTGCCACTTCCTTCTCCATCCTCTCTTCCGCATCACTCAGGCTCCAGAGGTGCTGCGTGAGTCTGTGCTTCCTCCTCTGCCCGTGTCCCATCCCAGGCGCCGCAGGTGAAAAGCAGCATGTGCACCGCCCCTCATGCTCCAGACTCCCGGTTCTTACCTGCCTCCTGGCCCTGAGGGATGTGCCCTACAATCCCTTCCTTGGATCTGCTTCCTAGGTCCACCCCTGATACCACCTATCTTTAGCTGATTTCCCAGAGCCTGAAAAGGGATACAGGTTTCTGTGATTCATTCAGGAGGTGCTCTTCAGTACAGCCTGGGTGGGGTGGGGAGTAAGGCTAAGAAAGCAGAAGAAACTGATGTGCTTGTGAATAGTCTACCTTCAACCTGACCCATGGTGGTGGGGCTCTGCAGCAGGAATCATCTGTTCTTGGAGCAAGGGGGCTAGACTTTTGTATCCCTGTATCAATTAGTCATTGGCTGTTGGTGTCCCTGGGATGGAGCTGCAACCTCCCTGGCAAGGTGACGTGGCTCAGCCAAGTCTCCGGAAGAGGGGCAGCTGTGAATTGCCATCAGTCAGTTAGCAGAGTGGCTGGGGGTGGGTGGGTGGACCTGCAGAGCAGGAACCTTGGCATCTTCCTGAGAGGATGGAATATTCTGGAAGAGGAGGAATTTCAGCAGGGCTGGGGCCTACAGAGCAAGGCATCCAGGTAGCTGTAGCCTTTGGATCAGAGTGGTTGGCAGTGGAGGTTGATACCTCAAATGGTTGAATTTTGGATATTAAAAAGAAAACCCCAACCCCCAATAAAACAGCTTTATTGAGATATAATTGACATACAATAAACCACATGTACAGGATATAATTTAACATGTCTTCAGTTCAGTTCAGTTGCTCAGCCATGTCTCTTTGCGACCCTGTGGACTGCAGCATGATGTAGGTAAATATTCATGAAATCATCACAATAATCAAGATAATGAACAAATTCATAGTTTGAAAAACTCTCATTTTGTCCTTTGTAATCTCTGCTTGCCCATTCTCATCATACCTTGCCTACCACCCATCAAATCCTAGTCAACTAC
Organism: Neotragus pygmaeus; assembly: GCA_006410875.1. NCBI lineage: Eukaryota > Metazoa > Chordata > Mammalia > Artiodactyla > Bovidae > Neotragus > Neotragus pygmaeus. The sequence continues at coordinate 122,468 of SJYV01039069.1, read as the reverse complement.
AGAGCTTTCTGTCACTATAGGTTAGTTTGCATTTTCTAGAATTTTTGCATAAATGAAATCATACCAAAAAAAGTAGGTACTCATTTATTCTTGTTCTACTTCTTTCACTGAGCATTTTTATCATTATTTTATTGAAGTATGGTTGACTTACAGCATTGTGTGAGTTTCAGGTATACAACCAAGAGATTCAGATATTTATATATAGAATTTTTCAGATTCTTTTTCATTATAGGTTGTATAAGATATTGAATATAGTTCCCCGTGCTATGCAGTAGGACCTTGTTGTTCATTTGTTTTATATGTAGTAGTGGATATCTGTTAATCTCATGGGCTTCCCTGGTGGCTCAGTGGTAAAGAATCCATCTGCAGTGCAGGAGACACAGGTTCAATGCCTGGGTCAGGAAGATCCCCTGGAAAAGGAAATAGCAACTTACTGCAGTGTTCTTGCTGGGGAAATCCCATGGACAGAGTCTGCTGGGCTACAGTCCATGAGGTCACAAAGAGTCAGACACAACTTAGTGACTGAACAGCAATCTGTTAATGCCATACTCCTAATTTATCTCCCTCACTCTCCTTTCATAGCCACAAGTTTATTTTCTATGTCTGCAAATCTGTTTCTGTTTTGGAAATAAATTCATTTGTATTAATTCTTTTAGATTCCATGTATAAGTGATATCATCTGATCTTTGTCTTTGTCTGAGTTACTTCACTTCCTATGATAATCTCTAGATCTATCCACGTTGCTGCAAATGGCGATATTTCGTTTGTGTCTATGGCTGAGTAATAGTCCATTATATTTATGTAACCATGTCTTCTTTGTCCATTTGATTTGTGTTTCTCTAATAATTAATGATGCTCTCAGCTTTATTATTTTGTTGCAGCCATGTTGCATGCATCATTTATTTTGCTGTTGCATGCTCATTCCTTTTTATCGCTGAGTAATATTCCATTGTATGGATACACCACATTTTGTTTACCCATTCTCCTGCTGACAAACATTCTGATGATTTTCAATTTGTGGCTATCACAGATAAAGTTGCTGTGAATATTTGTGTACAAGTCTTTGGGTGGACATATGCTTTCTTTTCTCTTGGTTAAATAGTTGTGAAATGATTGCATTATATGCTAAGTATATGTTTACCTTTGTAAGAAACTGCCAGACTGTTTTCCAAAGTGATCAAGCCATTTTACCTTCCCACTAGCAGTGTATTCAATTCCCCATATCCCTACCAATACTTGGTGTGGTCAGTTTTTTAAATTCAGCCTTTGTAATAAAGGTTTTGAACATTTAAAAAATGTTTCTTTAAAAAAATTTTTTTTAAAATGTTTATATGTTTCTAANAGCAGTGTATTCAATTCCCCATATCCCTACCAATACTTGGTGTGGTCAGTTTTTTAAATTCAGCCTTTGTAATAAAGGTTTTGAACATTTAAAAAATGTTTCTTTAAAAAAATTTTTTTTAAAATGTTTATATGTTTCTAAAAAACATTTAAAAAGATGTTTTCCTTTTATTCTTTTTGACCACATCATGCAACATGCAGGATATTAGTTCCCTAACCAGGGATCGACCCCTTGCCCCATGAAATGGAAGCCCAGAGTTCTGACCACTGGATTGTCAGGGAAGTCCCCTGGATGTGTTTTGGAGGCAGAGCCTATGGGGATTTTAATGGATTGGATCTGATATGAGAAGAGGAAACGGAGTTATTTATTAAACAAACACGGAGTGCCTTCTCTCTTTAGGGATTACTCTAGAGGCTGAGGGGATAGTAGAGAATAAAATACATGTGATCTCTTTCCTCTTGGAATTTACGGTCTATATCTCTTCTATGCCCATTTGAGGAAGACTGGGATGGTGTGGGGCTCTAGCGGGGATGGGATGAGAAAGTGAAGCAGGGGCAGGTGCAATTGATGAAGGAGCTGAAGAGAGAAGGGGCAGAGGGTGAAGACAGGCTATGAGCTGTAAAAATCAGTGGATCTGGTTGAAGAAGATGCAGTGATGTCCTGACTCCTGTTTACTATTAGCATGACCTTGGCCAAGTCATGTCTTCTCTATGAGAAGCTTCAGTTTCTTCATCTGTAAAGTGGGAATAACCCAAATGCTTAGTGAACTTCCTAAAGTCAGTGACGTCGATTCATTCACTCACTGAGCTCTTTAGACAGGACCACGAGTGTTGCAAATGTTCCTAGGAGGGTCCTAGGAACCCCAAAGTCCGCCTACAGTCCACCACTTCCTCTCCACCCTCTCTGCCAACCCCTCAGAGGCAGATGCCAACTCGTGGGCCCCGAGCAGCTGAGGGAAGTATGAAGCTAGTTTGCAGCTTTATTTTTAGAGCCGCCCCTGGAAGATGGCTCTGGTTGCCTCTCCGTGGGGAGCTGGATTCAGGCTATATTTAGGAGGCACAGCTGCGGTGCTCTATCCCTCCTGTGTCTCTGGGTTTTAGTCATCATGGTGATCGAGGGCACATATCACTCTGCCTAAGCTGTCCATGTTGTCTGTGGGTCCCCGGGAGTGGCAGGCCCTCCTGACTCAACCTGTGTCTCCAGCTCTCCGAGGCGGTGGAGGCAGCAGGGGACAGTCTTCCTCCCCCTGAGTCCAGTGGTTCCTGCCTGGTCACCACTCAGAGATGGGGTGTGGCTCCCCTCAGCGCCCTGTGTGTAGCCATAGCAACTACGGTGATCCGCTTTGATCAGTGTTTACATTTGCTGAGTGCTTCCACAGCTGTCACCCAGGGTGCTCGCCAGGTGGGTGTGGGATGCGGCATCGTTGTCACCGTCCCTTCTGCTGAGTCACAAGCTCCCTTAGGGCAGGGCTCATGACTCATCACTCCTGTATTCCCCATGTGCATATTCACCGAGTGTAGACTACATGAGCACACAGTAGGGGCCTAAGAGGTTCTGACTGAATTGAATTCCAATCAAATGCTGCAACTGGACATACTTCACAGGTCAGTTAGACCCTTGAACTCATAGCTGGGCTCTGCCATTTGCTGGCTGGCTCATAACAAACATCAGGCCTCAGTTTGTTCAACTTGTAATGTAGGAATAATCATAGGAATTATATCTCATGGGAGTTAAAAATCAGAGTATAACTCATAAGGTAGGTATTGTCTATCCCGTGAGGTTGTTGTGAGGATCAAAAGCCCTAATGCAAATAAAGACCATGTGTGTTACACAGCCTGGTGCATAATGAATGCTAAAAAGGATTTATCCACAGGAGATTCTTGTTCTTTTCTCGGCAATCTTGTCCTATTCTGCTGGCAGGACCAGGGATCTACTGACATGTTACATCAGCCAACACTACAAAGAATAAATGAACGGATATTCATTAAGCATCTGTCATGTGACATTCTTTCATTCATTCTCTCATTCTTTTATCCATTCAGAGTTGATATGACTCACTTGGGCATCAGAAAAAGGTGGAAGCTCTCCCATGTCTTCCCCGTCTCATGTCAACTCTGTCCTCTGACTGTAGAAAGGGGGACTTCTCTGCTTTACTAATAGAGAGGGTCAGTCATTTCCCTTCAGCCTCTTTTTATTGTGAACTTGATGAGTGTAACCTCCAGATGGACCAGGAAGTAAAAGGAATAAAATCATATGAAAAATTCCCTCAAAGGACGGACGGGCTGTGAACATGCCCCTGTCTCCACCTGTCCCATAGCCCGCCAGGACTGTGGGCTGAGGACCAGACAAGAGGGAGGGCTTTGGTAGCCTGGAAGGAGGATCTGCCTTGGATGGTTGCCAGCTGAGGCAGGGAGATGGCCAGTGTGTGTTGGGAGCCTCAGGCTCTTCCGGTGGGCAGACACCTGCCACTGGCGGGGGTAGGAGGAGCTGGAGGCAGGGGTCTGGCCGCAGCAGCCCATTTCAGTGGCGGGTCTAGTCACTAGGTGATTTGGTTGGGCTAGAAGTAGAGAATGCCCAGGTGGCATGCAGCTGGGGACCAGTCCTGTCAGCCCCATGGCAGTAGGGGTTGGCGTTGCTCTGAAGCTGGGGCTGGCTGGGTTGGCTTAATTTGGAAGTGGCACCAACTAGACACTTTTTTGCCATGAACGAGGGCTTTGTTGACCTTCCACCAAAGGCTGATGACATTGGCCCTGTGAAAGGGGTCACTGATGCCCTGTTGGCTTTCTTACAGAGAATAATCCTATGGGGGACAGTCTGGCTTTATGCTAAGGAAATAAGGGGATGACTTAGTTGACTCTGTAGATTGGAGAGCAGGAGTGGGGGGTCTCCTTGCATGTGGCCGAGACCACGGTGATCACATCACTGATAGACTATTTGCTTCTCCAGAGCCATGTGATTGCTCTGGCCATGGGCGGTCAACTGAAGCTGGGGGAGTCCCTTCTGGAGTGAACACGGAAGATCTTACAGCTGCCCCTCCCTCTGCTGCAGTGAGGGAGGAAAGGCGAAGACATTTTAGGTGGCTCACCTCTAACCTGGAGGAGACTGTTGGCCTGGACTCTACAGTCACTGTGTGGAGCAGAGTTCACCTGAGACTTCAGTCCGTTCTTTGTTGTTGTTCAGTTGCAAAGTTGTGTCAGACTGTTTGCAGCCCTGTTGTCTTCAGCATGCCAGGCTCCCCTGTCCTTTACTATCTCTCAGGTTTGCTCAGACTCATGTCCATAGAGTCAATGACGTGCTCTAACCATTATGTCTTTTGCCGCCCCCTTGTCCTTTTGCCTTCAGTCTTTCCCAGCGTTAGGGTCTTTTCCAATGAATCTAGGCACAGCAACAGCAAACCTTTGTTTTGTTGAGCCGTAGAGACTTTGGAGTTGTTTCCACAGCAAAGTGAACACTCAGGATGCTTGAAGTTCGTGGCAATGATGTGGGAGGCTACTGATGTTTCCTAGACTCAACCAAATATTTTTGGTCAAGTACCATTTATATTGTATTCTAGGTATAAACTCCTGCCCTAGAGCTCAGCTGCCTTACCAATCCTCTTGACCTCACTCAATAGACAGGGAAATTAGGGCCCAGAGAGGTGATAAGCATGAGTCCACATGACTGGTTTAGAGGCAGAGTCATACGTAACAAGTTCTGCCTTAATGTGTTGTCTGTAAATGGATGTATTTTTGCAAAGAGAACTTCATTTGCCCGCTGGCTTTATTCAGTCCTCTCAGAGGTGCTTCATCATCATTTTGATTAGGCTTAAGTGAAGTTTACAGAACCACAGCCAATGGAACCTTCCTTACCCTTGTATTCAAGCAGTTAAGGTTAATGAACGAAACCTCAGATATGGTGGGAGAACCCACTCTGAAGGGAACCCTGGAATGACTCCTTAAGTGAAATAAGAACTCTTTGAGAAAGTGAATAACTGCTTTCTTACTTATGTTTGCAAACAAGAATTTTTGTATATTGGAGATAAAAAATCAGTGATGCCACATCTATTTGTGTGTCCATATGTATGTTTGCAAATTTATGTGTGCTGACTCCAAGGGAAGAGAATGAACTTGCAAAGGATACATTCTTAACCAATACATACCCAATGAACTGGGCTTTTTAATTAGGGGTGGCTCAGTGATAACAAATCTGCCTGCCAATATAGGAGATGAAGGACACTCTGGTTTGATCCCTGGGTCAGCAAGATCCTTTGGAGGAGGAAATGGCAACCCACTCCAGTATTCTTGCCTGGAGAATTCCATGGATAGAGGAGCCTGGTGGGCTACAGACCATAAGGCTATGAGTCAGACATGGACTGAGTGACTGAGCATGAACACACACACAGTAATTTTGTGAGAGGGAAGAAAGTAGTGAAAAAATCAGGAGTTTGTCTTTGAAAATGAAAAAATATTTACTTTATGGAAGTCTCGAATTTTCCTTGATCCCAGGCCCCTAAACATTCAGATTGTATCAAGAATGAGTGTTCAGTTTTTTAAAAAAATTGAAGTATAATTGATTGACGAATTATATTAGCTTTAGGTGTACAAAAAAGAATGAATGTTCATTCATTTAAGGAACAGTTATTGTGCACCTACTGTATCCCAAAGATGGAGAAGCTCTATTCAGGCAGCAAAAACAAGACTGGGAGCCGACTGTGACTGAGATCATGAATTCCTTATTGCCAAATTCAGACTGAAATTGAAGAAAGTGGAGAAAACCACTAGACCATTCAGGTATGACCTAAATCAAATCCCTTATGACTATACAGTGGAAGTGAGAAATAGATTTAAGGGATTAAATCTGATAGACAGAGGGCTTGATGAACTATGGGTGGAGGTTCATGACATTGTAGAGGAAACAGGAACCAAGACCATCCCCAAGAAAAAGAAATGCAAAAAAAGCAAAATGGCTGTCTGAGGAGGTCTTAAAAATAGCTGTGAAAAGAAGGGAAGCGAAAAGCAAAGGAGAAAAGGAAGGATATACCCATTTGAATGCAGATTCCAAAGAATAGCAAGGAGAGATGAGAAAGCCTTCCTCAGAGATCAATGAAAAGAAATAGAGGAAAACAACAGAATGGGAAAGTCTAGAGATCTCTTCAAGGAAACTAGAGATACCAAGGGAACATTTCATGCAAAGATGGGCTCAATAAAGGAGAGAAATGGTAGGGACCTAACAGAAACAGAAGATATTAAGAAGAGGTGGCAAGAATACATGGAAGAACTGTACAAAAAAGATCTTCATGACCCAGATAATCATGATGATGTGATCACTAATCTAGAGCCAG
>SJYV01039069.1:18180-115783 GCA_006410875.1 Neotragus pygmaeus | reverse complement strand
TGGGAAAGATTGAAGGCAGGAGGAGAAGGGGACAATAGAGGATAAGATGGTTGGATGGCATCACTGACTCAATGGACATGGGTTTGGGTGGACTCTGGGAGTTGGTGATAGACAAGGAGGCCTGGCGTGCTGTGGTTCATGGGGTCACAAAGAATCGGACACGACTGAGCGACTGAACTGAACTGAACTGTACCTGAAGGCTTATGTTACTGGCACTGGGGCCTTAGAGGCAAGGCCCTGACAATGATCTACAGGAGCGCAGAGCTTCCAGAGGGAGAGAAGATCAGAATGTTTTAAGTGCTTTATAAGAGTATTCTCCAAGGATGGGAAGATTTCCCCACCGGAGGCTAGCAATCTGAGAGAGTCTCGTGCAGGAGGAAGCATTCAAATTGACTCAGAGCAGAAAGAACAGGTAGAATTTTGCTAGAAAATGCAGGGTAAGGGAGGCCATTCTTAACAAAGACACTAGCCAGGGCTCTGGCATGAATGTAGAGGTGAAACTAGACTAATGGACTTCCACAAGCAGAGTGAAAAAAAAAAATCGCAGGTTATTCTCTAATTAACCGGAAACCACTAAGTGACCAGAACCGCTTATGGGAGGTTGTTCCATTAATTAAGATTTTCCTGCATGTGTGAGACCGCACAGTCACAGATGCACACACACGAACACACACACACACACACACACACACACACACACACACACACACCTGTTCAGTCCCATACTCCCCTGAGCACCTTCCTTATGCAGCCGAAGGGTGCTGATCTTTGCACCCCTTCAAGGCCAGGGCTGCTGGGGGTGGGGGTGCTTCCTATCAGCCAGGAAGACACATTCTCGGCAGGCTGCGCTGCGGCCCCATGGAGGCCCCAATCCGAAAGGACTGGAAATGTAATCACAACAGTTTTTATTAGCAAAAGAACAGCAGGAGCCCTTCTGCTGTCCATATGGACAGATCCCGATGGGTATTCATGAAGCACTTTGCTGCGGGAATAGCCGTGCTTAAAACTCCTCGTCCAATTACCTTTGAACTTGGCTTTTTTGCTGCAGTGGCTGCTGCCCCTGCATGCGAAACATCTCACACACTTGTCTCTCTCCAGGAGGGCCGGGTCTGTCTCACCCCGTTTGGTGTTCCTTTGCCCAGAGACTGGTAGGCCAGAGAAGACCCAGGAGTTTGGGACCTGGTCTCCTCTCCTGGATGTCCTGGAGGTTGGTTTGGTCTCATCTGCCCTGTGTCATACTGTCCAGTTCACTGGAGCCAACAGCAGCTTTAGGAGAAGCCCCTCAGGCCTGTTGGAACTTGGGACAAAGAGTGATTTTGCAGGGACACCTGGCGAGGGGTAAAGGGCTGCCTAGCCAAGCATTGCATCCTGGCCTCCTCCAGATGCTCCTAGGTAGAAGACAGTGGACACAGTGGCCATACAGCCTGGGTGCTGGGGACATTTCTGGTTCCAGCTGCCCTTCTCATTGCCACTAGTCATGCACATCACATTACAGGTCCAGATTCTGGGAGAAGACACACGATTTCTATGTATGGAGGACAGACATGTATAAATCTGAAATAGGGTCATCATTACGGCAGAAAGAAGCCCATGCTTTCTGAAAGATGTTGGTGCCAGAGTTGGACTTCATTGTCTGGAAGAGGACAAGGAGGAGGATTCAGCAGCTGGAAGTAGATACATGCTTCTGAGTTTGTGAAGATCCGTAACAGAAGGGGAGCCCGGAAAGGCAAACACAGTGTTATGGGTTGATGCCTTGTGAGCTGGGCGGGACTGCCCTGGACATTTGAGTCTGGGAGAAGTCAGAGCGCACATCTATTGTTCTGCCTGCTGCACCGACCATCTTCTGGCAACGGTCCCTCCACTTTCCTTCAGGGCTCTTTCACTCTTCTGTTCCCTGGCAAAGTGGCTTGACTGAGTTGGTTCTCATCCAGTGACTCAGGAGTGACATGGAACTTCAGAACTGATCCAGTAGTGTGACATGGATAGGTTCTAGAATGATCCTACTGTTTGTGACCCTATGAACTTTAGCCCACGAGGCTCCTCTGTCCATAGAATTCTCCAGGCAAGAATACTGGGGTGGGTAGCCATTTCCTTCTCCAGTGAATCTTCTTGACCCAGGGATCAAACCCAGATCTTCTACATTGCAAGCAGATTCTTTACTGTCTAAGCCACCAGGGAAGCAGAAAGATCCTACTTGAGTCAATAAGAGTCTGACTTGAAATTTTTGCTAGAACTCTTTAAGAGAGGCTTTTGAGCAGGGGAAATTAACCCTGGAGGTGTGGATGGCTACACAGCTGCCGTCTGGAGAGAGCCTGCTGCGAGTGACTCCCCTGGTGCATAAAGTCAGAGCATCTCTGCCCACCCAGTGCCACGACTCCTCTTTTGTGCTTAAGCCAGTTCAAGAAGCCTCTGGGGTGAAGGCTCTGCCAGGTTACCCTCTTTCACAAGATACTGGCACCCCTAGGTCTTTCCTTTCTGTTTTCAAATCTGTCATGGAAGGCCTCCCCTCTCCTGTCAGGATGTGGCTTCCCAAGTTATCTAGAGGAGAGTCAGTCATCTTCCCTGCATGCATGTCACATATGGCTATATCAGGTGGTCGTGAGTACAGTCCTGGCTCATAGTAGCAGCTTATTAAATCATGCTTATCTGATTGTTCACTTCTATGGGGCTTTTCCATCCCTCATCCCTGAAGGCAGAATCATCCTGGGGTTCAATCTAGAGTGTGGGCTTTGGAATCAGACAGACCTGGTTTTCTGATTCTGCCACTTGCAAGCAATGACTAAGGCAAGTTATTCAACCTCTCCAGGTCTCAATTCATTTGGAAAATGGGTGCTGGATGCTTTAAAGACTGAATGAAAAGGTTATGGAGAGCAAAGTTTAGCACAGAGCATAGCTTATCCTATGTAGTAGCTATTATTATTTCTAGAGAACTCCCCAAACTGCCTTTAAAGCTACTGAAGCAATGCCCAGCAATTGTTATTCCTTTGGATTTCGCAGTGAACACGCCCATTTACTCTTCTATCGCTTCCCCTTGGTGTCCACTGAGGGCTCACTTTTTTCTGTTCTGGACTCCATGGTTACCCAGATGTAGAAGCTGACAGCCTGGGAGCTTCTCAGGGTCAGAAACCACCGCAAACAACCAGGAAAGACTGGAGCAGAAGAGAGGGTGTTCTAGTGGAGGAACAAGAAGCAGTGCCCTGAGCCCAGAGGTGGGGAACAGGCTACGGAGAGCTCTTGTGGCCATGACCTTTGACCCTGGGATGCTTTGTTTGAAGCACAAAACCACCCTTGTTCTGTCCTGGAGACCGGGAGAACATTCCTTCAATGCAGTCAGTCTTCCTGAGTTCTTTCTTTGTTCGGAGCTGTGGCACCAACTCCACCTCAGTCTCTTTCCTATTTGTTTTCTTGTCAAATGGTTCACGGACAAGGAGGAGGTGGGTAGTAGCATAGAAATTGTAGAAACTGGCAAGCTGACTCTTCAATTCATATGGAAATGAAAAGAACTTAGAATCACCAAAACAATTTTGAAAATGAAGGAAGTTGGAGGACTAACACTGCCTGATTTTACGGCATATTATTAAGCTGTAGTAATCAAGACAGTGTGCTATTGGCATCAAGACTGACAAATAGATCCATGGAATGGAACTGGAAGTGCATAAGTAGTCCTACATATATGTGGACTTGTGACAAAAGTGCAAAGACAATTCACTCAGAGAAAGAATAGTCTTTTTCTTTTTTAAACAAGTGGTACTGGTACAATTGGATGTGCTGTGCTTAGTTGCTTAGTCATATCCGACTCTTTGCGACCCTATGGACTGCAGCCCATCAGGCTGCTCTGTCCATGGGGATTCTCCAGGCAAGAATACTGGAGTGGGTTGCTATGTCCTCCTCAAGGGGACTTCCCAACCTGGGGATCGAACCCAGGTCTGCCACATTGCAGGCAAATTCTTTACTGTCTGAGCCACCAGGGAAGTCCAAGAATAATGGAGTGGGTAGTCTATCCTTTCTCCAGGGGATCTTCCCAACCCAGGAATCAAACCTGGGTCTCTTGCATTCTAGGTGGGTTCTTTACCAGCTGAGCTACCAGGAAAGCCTAGTGCAATTGGATATCCATTAAAAAAAAAGAATTTTGACCCATAACTTGCACCATGTACAAAAATTAGCTCAAAATGGATGATAAATATAAAACCTAAAACTGTAGGCTTTCTAGAAGAAAACAGAAGTCTTTGTAACCTTTGTTTAGGCAGAGTTCTTAAATATGACACTGAAAGCACAGTTCATGAAAGAAAAATAATAATAAATTGTACTTAATCAAAATTAAAAACGTCTGCTCTTTGAGTGATACTGTAAAGAAAATTTAAAAAGCAAGTCACAGACAGAGAAAATAAGTGCAAATAATTTATCTTATGAAGGACTTGTGTCTATAACATACAAAGAAATTTCAATAATAATAAGACAAACCAATTAAAAAGAGACAAAAGATTTAAGTAGACATTTCACTGAATAAGATATGCAAATAGGTAATAAGCACATGAAAAGATGCTCAACATCATTAGTCATTAGGAAATGCAAATTAAAACCACAATGAAGTATTATTACACACCTTTTAGAGTGGCTAAAATGAAAAAGACTGACCAGACCAAGTGTTGGTGATGTGAGGGACCGGAAACTCCCATATGCTGCTGGTGGGAAGTAAAATGCTACAGCATTTTGGAAAACAGCTTGATGGTTTCTTATAAAGTTAAATGGACACTTACTATGTGGTCCAGTCAGTCCACAGCGAGCTATTTACCCAAGAGAAAAGAAAGCACGTGTCCACACAAAGACTGGTACACAGTTGCTCATTGCAGTTTTGTTCGTAATAGCCCCAGTCAGAAAACAACCCAATATCTTTAGCAGATGAACAGGTGTATCGTGAGGGGTGTATCCATACAATGGAATCCTACTCAGTAATAAAAGGGGATGAAATATTTGAAAATATATCTTTATTAATTTGACTGCTCAAAACCTTAGCTGTGGTATGTGGGATCTAGATCCCTGACCAGAGATGAAGCTCAGGCCCCCTGCGTTGGGAGTGCAGCGTCTTAGCCACTGGACTGCCAAGGAAGTCCCAGGAACAAACTACCGATACACGCTGTGACGTGGATGAATTTCAAAATAGGCTGAGTGGAGGAAGTCAGGGAAAAAGTGTAATATGATATGATTTCATTTAAATAAAATTCTAAAAATGCAAATGAATTGATAAAGAAAGCAGATTGGTAGTGCAGGAGGTTGAGGGCAGGGGCTGGCGGAGAGAGGCAGAAGGAAATTTCTGGAGGGGATGGATATGTTCATGATCTGAATTTCAGTGATCATTTCCATGGTGTCTACACATGTCAAAACTGATTAGAGTTTAATTATGTGCAGTTTATTGTTTGTCAATATGTGGTCCACAGTGTCGCAAAGAGTCCGATACGACTGAAGCAACTTAGTGCGTGCACACACACACACATCTTAATGATGATGTTTTAAACAGAAAGGGAAGACTTCCCTGATGGTACAGTGGTTAAGAATCCACCTGCCAGTTAGGGGGCATGGGTTCGATCTCTGGTAATGGAGGATTCCGCGGGCATTGGAACAACTAAGCCTGTGGGCCACGGTAGTCCACGCACTAGAGCCAGCTAGGGTAGCCGCAGCTGCCAAGTCTACATGCTGCTGCTCCTGAGGCCCACACACTATAGCCTGAGCTCTGCAACAAGAGATGTCACTGCAATGAGAAGCCCACAGACGGCAGAGAGCAGCCCCTGCTCGCCGCAACTAGAGAAAGTACGCATGCAGCAGCAAAGACCCAGAGCAGTCAGAAAAGAAAGGGAGACTAGAACTTTGCCAGCTTTCCCTAGACCAGGCAAGGCAGCCTGAGAAAGCTGCTGTCCTGTCCAGGCAACGGAGGCGAGATGGACAGGGATACTAGTTCCAATGTCTCCCTATTTCGCCTTTGCCTACTTTTCCTTCGCTGTCCCCTAGGTCGGGTCATGCCTTCCCAATCCACTTCACCTATTTAGAGTCTATTTGTCCTACATCTAGAGGAGAAATTGTCTCCTCCGTGAAGCCTTCCAAGACCACAACAAACTTTGGGTTTTTTTCATCTTGTATACTCATGCAGCATCTGTATTATATGTTACTACTCAGATCATTGATTGTGTTTCTTGTAATGAGAAAACAAGTAGGAAGGGTTCAGTCCAGCACCAGTAACTGCTCTCTCAGGCTCTGTTCATGCTTCACAAGGCCCCTACCACTCTTGTCCTGGCAGTGTCTCCACCTCCCCTCAGATAAGAATCAGCTGTGTGCATACTAGTAACTCTTTGTGCTGTGCTGTGCTTAGTTGCTTAGCTGCGTCTGACGCTTTGTGACCTCATGTAGAGGTCTCATGTAGACTGTAGCCTGCCAGGCTCCTCTGTCCATGGGGATCCTCCAGGCAAGAATACCGGAGTGGGTTGCCATGCCCTCCTTCACGGGATCCTCCCAACCCAGGGATCGAACCCAGGTCTCCCGTATTGCAGGTGGATTCTTTACCATCTGAGTCACCAGGGAAGCCACCCTCCCCCACCTCTTCAGTCAACAGCAACTCCAGTTACTCAGGGCAATGCCCACGAAAGCCTCCTCCTCTCCCCCATGCACGGTCAATCACAACATACTCCTGGCTCTCTCCAGATCTTGAATCAAGCTTCTCCTCAGTAGCCAGGACCCTAGTCCCAGGCATACCATTGCTTGTCTGGATCCCTGGAACAGCCTTGTCCCTGGGTTTCCCATGTCAACCCTTCTTACCATCCCCAACAGGTCTATTAACAAATTTTTTTTAATAAAAATTTTTAATTAAAAACTTTTTCTTTGGCCACACAACATGTTCCCTGACCAGGGATAGAACCCGCGCCCCTTGCATTGAAATCATGGAGGATTTAACTGCTGGATTACCAGGGAAGTCCTCCCCAATGGTTCTATTCTCAATCCAGTGCCCAGTCAGTCCGTCTGAAACCTACATCAGCACGTCTCACTTTTCTGCATGAAACTTTTATCTAAGTTCTAGTTGTGCTCGGATTAAAATCAAACCCCTTGCATGGCTGATACAGCTGGAGCTGGTCTGGCCTTGCTCTGTGCCTTGCACTGGCTCCCTTCGCACACTCTGCTCCTTGGACTGGCTTTCTTTCCATGCCGCAGGCACACCAGACTCTCTCCATCACAGGGCATCCCTCTCCCTGGACCACCCTCCCTACTCCATCCTCCCCGACTACCTGTTGCAGGAAGTCCTTGCCTTTTAACTTCTCTCACAGAAGCCAGTACTTTCTTAGAGGGCATTTCTATCTATAAGTGTATTTTTATTTGTTTGCTTTACTAATGTGATGACTGTCCAGCACTTGGCTGAAGGTCTTACAGGGAGCAAGCCCCAAGCCTGCATTTTCTGCTCTATGTGATGTCCCCAGTACTGGGCTCTTAAGAAATATTTGTCAAATGACTGAATGACTGAACCTCAAGGGGAGCTTTGGCGAGACTGGCTGTTTGCTGTATACTTTGTCTGAATGACTTTGGAGCATGAAGATAGCATTTCTGAAATCAGGGTGGCTCTTGTAGCTGTCACATAAAGTAGATTTTTTTCCTTCAGAAAACTGCTAATTTGGTGATTCAGTCTTACATTTGTTGTTCAGTCACTAAGTCATGTCTGATTCTTTGTGATCCCATGGACTGTAGCATGCCTGGCTTCCCTGTCCTTCACTATCTCCTGGAATTTGCTCAGATTCATGCCCATTGAGTTGTTCATTATGTTTGAGAAGTGAAGTAATAGAAAACCTTTGTGTTGTCCAATAGATGACATGTCTAACAACAGAGGAGGGCATCTGGAAGCTTTCCTGTTGTCTCTCAGCTGTGACGTGGGCTTTGTGACTTCAACTGTGCTGTGTTCATCAAAGATTTAGTTTTTACAGTTTTCATATAGATGTGCAGCTTCTCCTTAGCCCAGAATGTTAACTTCCTGAGGGCGGTCATGATGTTTCATATTCACTGTTCAAGGACTCAGATTGGGCACAGAAGGGAAGGGTTGGGGAGATGCCAGGTGATCACACAGACCACNCCCAGTACTGGGCTCTTAAGAAATATTTGTCAAATGACTGAATGACTGAACCTCAAGGGGAGCTTTGGCGAGACTGGCTGTTTGCTGTATACTTTGTCTGAATGACTTTGGAGCATGAAGATAGCATTTCTGAAATCAGGGTGGCTCTTGTAGCTGTCACATAAAGTAGATTTTTTTCCTTCAGAAAACTGCTAATTTGGTGATTCAGTCTTACATTTGTTGTTCAGTCACTAAGTCATGTCTGATTCTTTGTGATCCCATGGACTGTAGCATGCCTGGCTTCCCTGTCCTTCACTATCTCCTGGAATTTGCTCAGATTCATGCCCATTGAGTTGTTCATTATGTTTGAGAAGTGAAGTAATAGAAAACCTTTGTGTTGTCCAATAGATGACATGTCTAACAACAGAGGAGGGCATCTGGAAGCTTTCCTGTTGTCTCTCAGCTGTGACGTGGGCTTTGTGACTTCAACTGTGCTGTGTTCATCAAAGATTTAGTTTTTACAGTTTTCATATAGATGTGCAGCTTCTCCTTAGCCCAGAATGTTAACTTCCTGAGGGCGGTCATGATGTTTCATATTCACTGTTCAAGGACTCAGATTGGGCACAGAAGGGAAGGGTTGGGGAGGAGAGAAAGGGGAGGGGAGGGGAGGGAAGAAAGGGGAGGGGAAGCCACTAGAAAGAGGCTAGCAGCTCAGCTGTGAGGCTGAGACCTCAGGAGTTCCAGGCTGGATCTCTGAGCTCTCACCTCAAAACATCCTTGCTAGCAGGGCCCTCTCTGGCATGCTGTGCAATTCTAATAACAAGGGTTTACCTTGTCTGTTAGACAAATGCCGCTGTTTTATGACTGGGTCTCTCCCTTGCCCTCTGAATCCAGGGCCCTACACGGCTAACCTGAGCTGAGGCTTCAGCTCGCTCTGTGCGTCTCCTAGGATTTGGAGCTCAGCCTGGGCCACCAGCCTTCAGACCTCCATGCTGACGAGGAATGGTCCTGTCTTGTGGTTGGGAACTCTGGCTGGGCTCAGGCCAGCTTAAGCTTCATCTCCACTCTGCTTTGAGCTAGCCGTGTTGGGTTTTTTCTGAGCTCCAATTTCCTCATCTATAGAACAGGGGTGATAATAATACCTAACTTACAGGATAGCTATAAACACAGGGTATAGTAAACATACTACCAGCTTGTAGCGCATGAATGGCTGTCAGCTAGTGCTAGGAAAGCTCAGGCGCTGACTTTGAGTGGCCTCGGGAGAGGGGCTGGGGGCCAGGACGGAAGGAGCACACCCGGGGCCCTGGAGCAGGAGTTATGATGATGATGATGTTTTTAGTTTGTTTGCTTCTAACTGAAGGATAATTGCTTTACAATGCTGTGTTGGTTTCTGCCACGCATCAGCATGAATCAGCCACAGGTATGCACATGTCCCCTCCCTCTAGAACCTCCTTCCCACCTTCCACCCCCATCCCACCCCTCTAGGCTGTCATAGAGTGCTGGTTTGAGCTCCCTGAGTCACACAGCAAATCCCCACTGGCGATCTCTGGGGCAGCAGCTGTCTCCCAACCCAAATGCACGTGGTTTGACACTGTGGCAGCACACCTGCCGTGCAGGTGTGTGCCGCCCAGGCTGTCCCATGACAAACGGGAGAGGGCCAGCCTGATGCCAGGTAGAGAGGAACTGCTCGATTTAGGGCAGCAAACACCTGCAGTGTGCTGATACTTGCTTGTGCACACAGGCTTTTCAGGGGGGGAAAAAAAGGAAACCCAACTTTTATTAATAATATTTGCCAAATTCCATGGTGTAAAGACTACCAACATGATTCATTTCAAGAGAAGCACAGTAGCCACTATGATATAGAATTTCCACCATACAGATATAATCAATATAAATAAACTCAACAATATAGAGAAGAGTAAGATGTAGTAAATTAAGTAGGATGGAATAAGTTTTGAGTACCTTTTATCTTTGTTCTTAATATAATTTAATTATAGTTTTTATAGTTTGATTTTTACTCATGGCCGTGTTTAACAACTTCTGGTAGACGTCCTGAAAATTTAACAGTTGCCTTTTGACAACAGTATAAACCGTGTCAGCATCCCTTTGAAAGAGGATGGCTCCTGTGCCTACCTGCCTGTCCACTGGATCTCTGCCTATTCCCGTCTGAGACTTCTGGTCGCCCTCTTGCCCATTACCTGTAGCTGGCCCCACCCGATGCTCACTGTTGGCCATCCTTACCTACTGCCAATGCTGGTAGCAAGGCTAAGTATGTGCCCTGTGCTACGCGGCATCCCTGGTCTCTTCTGTCTCTCTGGCCACCCACCACTTCCTTGACCCCCAGCTTCCCTCCTGGGCTGGACCCTGATGGGACAGTGCTAATGGGTGGATGAGAAGACAGTGTGTTCTGGGGTGTGAAAGCAGAAACATGTTGCTTTTCTTCTCAGGGTGAAAGAGAACCACCTACCAAAGAGGGTTTGGCTCACGGTTGGCTGGTTTTCTGCTCCCTTCAACACTTGACTGCAGTTCTTGGTGCTTGGCAAATGAATCTCCCAAATGCATAGAAACCTCTCCTGCCAAATGCAACCCTCCAACTGGTGATAGATACTCACCACCGGTCTGCACGGGGGCAAACAAAGCACAAACCAGGAGCACGAGCTGTGGCATCAGCATGGGGAACTTACAGCACTTTGAAACCCTGCAGGTCTGCGCTGCACAACGTTATCAAATGAGTTAAAGGAGGAATAGATGCTGCTAAGAAAAGATGCCCTGCTTTGTTCCAGATTTTGTCAACAGGCAGATCTGTCATCAAGCCTTTATCTCGGGGAGAGCTGCTGGGGAGAGTTGTTTGAGAGGCTCGTTCAGAGAGAGGGAACATTGCCAGCACACAAGCCTGTCTCTTGTTTCCTGTCTCCGGGATGAAGAGGAAGAGGGGAGAAGAGGAAAGCTAGACCCGGAAGACGTTGGGAAAGACCAAGACTTGGGAGGCAAACTGTTCACGTTTGGGCTCCATCAGTTTCTCATTGTGTGACCTTGGCCAAGTAGGTCTATTTCTGAGCCTTGAATTCTTCCTCTATGAAAATAGGAACAGTGGTATGGTAACGGGTGCTGCTGAAACTTGGTTCGTGTCCCTGGGCACTCCCATCCCTGTGCACTCTGGCCTGGCTGCGTCTGAGGCGAGCACTCGGGGGCATCTGGCTAAGGGGCTGATCTGAGCACACACCTGGCATGGGCTGGATGCAGTGGGGAGTTAATGGCCCGGTGATTGCTGGGAGCTGAGGATCAATCCCTAGCTCCCTGGCCCCTCCGTGGGACGACTGTGGTGTTCTCCACAGAATGGAGCCTCCCTTGCCTGCAGGAATGGTGTGTTCCGTGACATGCCCTCTGCTGGCCTCTGTCCCTTGTTTCTCTTCCCCTCTCTCACATGGGTGGGTCCTGGAATCGCATCCCAAATAAACTGCTTGCATTTAAATGCGTGTCTCAGGGACTCCTGAGGGGAATCCAGCCTAAGGCAGGTTTCTCTGTCACGGGATCATTTTGAGGACCCAGTGGGCCGTCACTAAATATGCTGAGTTAAGGGCACAGATAGGGTACCTGGCAGGGGCTGAGCTGGGCCGACTCCGGTCCCCTGTGTCTCTCTTCGTCTTCCTATCTCTTTCCCGGGAAGCATCTGCCTCAGTGAGGACCTCTTCTCTCAGGGCCTCTCGCTGTGTGCCTGGCAGCTGTTTGAGTCTCCAGCAGGCAAGGGAGTGGGCGAGTGGCTGTCTGCAAGGCTGTCTTCTCAATGCTGGGGATCCCAAGCTTCAGAGAGTATGAAACTCCCCTCCCGTGGGGTACAAGCGGAGCCTCTGGGAGTTCTTTTGGGGGCTAAACAGACTCGAGGAGTAATTAGCTAATGCCTGTGGAGTGTCTTGGAAATGTCAAGTGCTGAATATGAAGTGGTATCACTTGAGACGGTTTCCCCTGGGCCCCTGTGAAAGATGCCGATTCCTGTGTGTGGAGGAGCTGTTGCTGAGTCTCTAGGTGGGGCTCTTAGCCAGGCGAATATTGACAGTTCCCATAGGTGCTCAAGGTTTGGTTTTGCAGGCCCCCAGAAGCTGGAGCTCACGTGGGGAGTGTTGGTGGGATGATGGCCCCTCCATGGCACCCCCCTGGGGATTCCTCTGTCCAGCACCCTCCAGTTCCATACCACTCTAGGACCCTCTAACCGATGCAGCCAAGCCCTGAGGTGGCTCACTGGTCTTTGACAAAACATCCATCCAGAGCGTGGGTCTGCAACTGTCGTCTTCCCCCTCCAAGCTGTCCCTCCTCCTTCTGAGGGTGCCACCATCCTCCTCCCCAGCATTGCTGGCATCTTTGTGATCACCACTGTCCCACCTCTACCAGGACGCTTGGATTGTTTCTCTGCGTCATGATGACATCTGTCTCCTCTTCTCCGTCCCATCTTCAGCGCCTTGGCTCAGGCTGTCATCCTGCTCCCCGGGCCTGTTGTTTCCATCTCCTGGCCAAGCTCCTGGCTGCCAGTCGGCTCTCATGTATCACGTGGAGACTCACTCCGAAACTCAATGCTGATGGAATCTCTCCCCCAATGAACATTCACTGGCTCCCTGTTGCTTACAGAATAAAATGCAAACCCTTCTGTTGGCTTACAGTCCGTTGTGATTGGGCCCTAATTGATCTCTCTCTCTCTTTTTTTTTTTTTTGTTTGAACTCACTCTTTCCATGTTCCCACCACTCTAGTCAACCTGGACTGGAGTTGGAGACTGCTCTCCTAATGGGCCATCCAAACCCTTCTGCTTTCTAGATACACCTCTATCTTTGTTCCCACATGTGCCTTTTTTGTGGGGAGGGGCATCCTTCTTGTACCTCCACGTGTCTATTTGTGCTACGCCACTTCAGTCGTGTCCAGCTCTTTGTGACCCCATGGACTGCAGCCCACCAGGCTCCTTTGTCCATGGGATTCTCCAGGCAAGGATGTTGGAGTGGGTTGCCATACTATTCTCCAACATATCTCTTTAGAGAACAGCAATATCACCCCCTTCTCCTCTCACCTTCTTTTGCTACAGAGGCTTTTTGATTCATGTTTCAGCGGTGAGTAAGAAGTCAGCCTTGTGTCTCATATTAGTGCTGTGTCTGGTAAAGATGTTTTTGACAGCAAGTCTGGTGCTGTAATATAATGATCCCTCCATCAACAGAGAAGACGGCTGCATTTAGCCCCAGATTGCCCGCTCCCTGGCTGTTTTCTAACTGAACGTGTGTATGCGTCTGTCTTTTCTCCTGGCCCTCAAGGAACTCCTTGTATCTAATATTTTTCCTCACTGCCAGCAAGTATTAGTTGTTCAATACTTGTTGAAAGAATATGAACTTGTGGCTTCAGAGGCCACCAGGTATGTTATTAAGATGTGGCGTCTCTTCCTCAGGATGTATTTTTACACGCTGAGTTGATGGCACTTCACTGCCAGTTTGGGATTCCCTGGGCAGAGGCCTGCTTGAAACTCTTTTGTAGTCCCTTCCAGGTCCTGAGGTCCTCACGTGACTTTGCTTGGAGGTGTCCCCTGCTGGGCAGTGGCGCTTGTATCAGGAAGGCAGGATTCAGAGACTAAGGCCCCGGAGTGCAGGAAGCCACTGTCTGGATGAGCAGGTAGGAACTCAGGTGGTGGAATCACTTCCTTGGCCACACCGAGGTGTGGGCGCCAGGAATCTAGGGGCATCATCTGGTCCTACTGGGCTGAGTGGCAGGGGCAGTGATGTGGTGAAATTTAGCAGGCTCCATAGGAAGGAGCTGGGCTGGAGTCAGCCTGCGTGTTAGATGGCAGGAGATCTGAAGGGATTGGGTTCAGTTTGATTTCTCTTCTCCACCAGTCTCCTTTTTCTTAAAACAGAAAGGGTATCTTTGCCCAGTGTGATCCGTCCAGTCCCAGGAACGGCACTTTCCACAACTCCAGGGCTCTGATGCCGCCCCGCCACCCAGGTGCCAGGCCAGGCCCTGACTTTACAATCTGAAAGCCTATCAAGCAGATAAGTCCCTAATAGGGACTTTGTTTGACCTGCTAGGGTAAGCAAGAAATTGAGCTAACATTTTAAAACTATGACATTTTGCCTAAAATGTCTATGTTTCTGGTTTCTTTTTTAAAAAAATTGGAAGACCTCATAAGACTGGGCTTTTTTTCCCTGTAAGGCAGCTCCAAGCTGGAATCAAGCACTGGCTGCTTCTCTGGACAGGGCAGGTGGGCACCTGTGTGGCATGGGGTTACCTGGCTTACTTCATTCATTGACGATCCTGACTGGTGGCCTGGCCTTAAGGTCACAATCCAGGAGAATATCATTGATACAGCAGAGAATCCTTTGTTATCAATAATTGATGCCAGAACAAAGCCACTGAGATATGTGAATCTGAAGCATAGTCAGAGTTGGAAAAGCTGTTCTGAAACTCTGTTCCCATTTCTTTTATTTGCAGACACAGACTTGAAACTCAGAGCTCAGAAGGGACTTGCCAAGGCCACCTGGTGAGTTGATGGCAGAACTGAGACCGAATCCCAGGTCTGCTTACCCATCTCTAGGAGTCTTCCCCAGTCAGAGAGCACACTTGGCTCCTGTTCCTCTGTGCCTCTCATTGCATGGCCATCAGCTCCATCGCGGACCTGTGCAGAAATCAAGGGAGGCTCGTGATGGAGAGGGCCTGGGAATAAAGGGTAGGGAGGCCCCAAGCTGCTAGGGATAAAGGCTGAATGCAGGGGCGTTCAAAAGCCACTGGGCACTGAGTGAGTTAAGCTGTGCCTGTCTCTGTTACCCGGGTACTCTAATTCCATTGTTCAGCCAGAGCCAAGAGCCAGAGTGAGCACTGTCTTTGCAGGTAGACATCTAGTGCCGGCTCGGCAGAAAGAGAGGGAACAGGAGAGGCTGAGATACTCCAGCTTGAAAACAGCCGCCGTATAATAAAGCCAGGCTGGTTCACCTCCGGGCCCCACTGTCCCTTCTCCCCGCCTCAAAGTAGCAGCATGAATCAGTTCACTGCGGCAATGGTCCAGGCGATGTGACTTGCATCCCCATAAGCTACCTGATTGCAGTCCCTGGATGCACGAGACACCGGATGTGCCTGGAATACCAAACTGCCTGCCTTGGTGCTGCAGCTGCCAGAAGATCTCTGGCCCCGCCTGGCCTTATGGACAGAGCCGGGCATCCTTCAAGGCCACCACTGGCCTTTTATCTTGCCTGGGGCTCCGGGACAGTCACTGCGATTCTGGGGCTGCTTTTGATGGGGGGGCAGGGTGCCACCAGCCTATCTCAAAGATGCTCTGACAAGCCCCTCCAGCCCTGGGCAGACAAAGGCTTGAAAGGAGAGGATTGCACATGGTCCAGACGCTGCTGTTTCTCATACGTTATTCTGACACACAATTAACTGCAAATTTGCTCTAAGCAAAGAGCTCGAGCCCTCGTGGGGTCTGCACGGCACAGTTCAGGCGGAATTTGATCTAGTGCAATCCTCGCCCTTCCCTATGGTCCAGGGGTTGCCTGGTACCCACAATGATGCCACCTGTCTCAGGACTGGTGGGTGTGGGCACTCATCAGAAAGCATGTACCAGCTTCCCCAGGCCCCCACTCAGGGCAGGGAGCCGCAGCCCGGGGGAGGCAGGGGGGAGCCTGCATGAGGCCTCCCAGCAGAGCAGCCGACAGCAGCCCTTCCTAAAATGGTGGCGATTATCCTCTGCTGACAAAAGGCTGATTTGAGTTCTCCCTGGAGGTGGGATGAAGCCAATGCATTGCCTTTTATCTCCCCGTCGCTTTGAGGGGGGAGACAACTGGTACCCAGCGTGGTGGGGAGCCCTGGAGAAGGCGCTCTCGAATGAAAGGCATAATCTCCAGCTCCCCAAACCAGGAGGCTTTTATCCCCCACCCCCCCCCTCCCCCTCCCTCCTGGAGGCATCTGAATGGGAGCAGGAGCTCGAAGGAGAGGCTCCCGCCGCTGCACAATGCCACACAATATTGCTTCTCCCCGGGAGCCCGGAGAAGGCCACGGGCAGACGGCATCTTACTTTGAAACCAATCCTCCAATCAGCTATTTAAATAAGAAATATAATCTCATTGAACACCGAGAACTGTCGGCCTGAGACGCTTCCATTTACAAGGCACTTGAAGAAAGTCCCCAAGCCCCTAGTTTATCAGGACAGCCAGCTTAGGGCTATTTACTGGGGGAAAGAGAGGCGCCAGAGGAGGAAAAAAGAGAATTGAAGTTGGCTATTAGAAATCAGCTACTCAAGGGGGGAACACACCCTCCCAGCGCTGGGGGCCTCCATGGAGCAGGCGCGAGCGTCTGTGGTTCTCAGACTCTCAGGGGCCAGGGTGGTGCGTGGTCGCTTGTCGCGGGTGGGGGAGAACAGGTTTGTGGTGGTGACCGCTGTGTCCCGGGGGTGTTCCTGGCATCCAGAAGCCTTGCCTGTCACTCTTTTGGAAACATCTCTGAGCGCCCACGAAGTTCATAGCTCCAGCAACACATTGCTCCAGTCAGAGGTGGCGTGGTCGTTAAGACCCAGTGAAAAAAATTTCCCGCATAAAAACAGGCCCAGCAAGGAGGGTGGGCACAGTTTGACCGAGTCCTGTGCTTGAGCTCACACATCTGCCTCCTGGACCAGCTGTGTTTCTAAGCTTCCCACTGTGGTTCCCTGTGGGTCCTGAGGAGAGGCTGGGGAACCTGGTACTGTGTTTAACAAGGTGGGCCTGGACCTGACGGCTTTGGTGAGAATCCTGGTTCTGCCACTTCCTAACTTTCTAATCCACATGCGACTTACCCCCTCAGAGCCTCAGTTTTCCTCCTCTGCCCATCAATTCATCCGAGTGGGTTGTTAGGGCCTGGCAGGCAGTCTGTGCCCTACAGAGGACAGGTATTACTATATTGTAATGGAGTGCCCCGTCCTGATGCACGGCTTGTCGGACATGGCCCCCTCCTCTGGTTCTGGTGTGCCACTTCTGGTCAATAGCTCTGGCCCACCTTGCCTCACTGTCTTCTGCCCAATCCTGCTCTACTTCACCTGTCCTGGGAGGGGCCAGGGAGAGGAGCGTCAGCTTGAGCTAGAAGGCTGCCTGGAGGAGGTGTGGACTGAAGGATGGGAAGGACTTGGGGATCAGAGGAACAAGGGATGTAGAGAAAAGGTTTGAGGGTAAGAATGAGCAAGAGGGAGGGTCAGGCAGCCAGTGTGTAGGGAGGGGAAGGGAGAGGAGGGTGGCGGATGATGGAAGTCAGTGCTGCCTTTCTTGATTTCTTTTCACCATCTGGGCACCACTGCTCATGAGAGGTTGAGTTCGCCTTAGAGGGAACCAGAATTGAGAAGGCCCTCTGGGTGAGTTCCTGTCGGTCATAGGCAAGCACAGCCCTGATTGTGTGCAAAGAGGAGCCTTAAAGCCCTGGAGGGGCCCTGGTGGACCAACACCCCAGTTTAGAGTGAAGAAACCTAGGCCCAGGGAGAGCGGGGAACTTACTCAGGGTCAGGCAGCAAGTCAGCTGTAGGGCAGGACCTGGCCCGGAGCACCTCTCACCTGTTTCTTTCCTTTGTTGTTAAACCCAGCTCCTATTGAGCGCCTACTCTGTGCCGGGTGCTGTTCTAGTTCTCCGTATATATTTCCCCATTTAACCCTACTGTAGCCCTGCAAAGTAGGGGTTATTATTATTATCATCATCTTTAGTTTAGAGATGAAGAAGCCAAGGAAGCGGGGAACCCCGGCGTCCGCCGTCGGAGCTCCTTTCTCGCCTTTGAGGGCACCTGGCCCAGCTCCCCTCTCCTTTCCTGAAGGAACGTGTCCTTGTCGAGGTCTCAGCTTCACTTGGTATTCCCTCCCTCCTCAGCAAAGCACCTAAGTGCCTTTCGCGCTCCCAGAACATCAGGGAACATCAGCAAGGCAGGCGAGGAGGCCCCCAGACCCGCGCCCCGCGCTGCGGGAAGGGCTGGCTCACTCCGCTGACTTCCATTAAACATTTGACGCGTCGCAGAGCTGCCGAAAGCCATCCATCACGGCCGCCTGCCTCCGCCTGCCTTTGTGACCTGCTCCCAAAGTGGGGCCTCCGCCTTCATGGCCAACGTCTGAGAAGCGGAGTGGGAGAGAGGGGACTTGGCCACATGGCCGGGTGCCTTGACCACCTCTTCCCCTGTACAGGGGCCCGAGGAGGAGCTTCAGGGTTGCCTGAGCCCTGATATTAACAAGAATACTGTCTACTGAATGCTCAGTGCGCCGAGCAGACCGGAGTGCCTCCTGTAGTTCATCTCCCCGAAACCCCACCCCTCCCCGCCACCGAAAGGCACACTTATCGTTGCCCTTCCTTAGATGCGGAGCCTGACGCTGGAAGGTTTGGTTACCGTGGAGGTGCTGGAGCCACACTGGGCCCCGGCATGCGAATCCAGTCCCTCCCCTCACCCCTTCTCTACTTGGGGATGGCTGGGAGGACAGGCCCTCAGCAGGGAGGTAGGGGATGAGCCTGCAGGTCAGGGCATCCTGGGTGGGCACTCCACTGGGTGAGCACTCTGCTCAGTGCCCGGTGGGGGACCCCAGCATTGGATGAGCCACAGGACAGCCTCTGTGGGTGGCGAGGTCCTGTCCCTCCCTCCACCCAGTTATTCCAGCCAGAACTGGGCTCCTCCTGGCATCTCGCTCACCCCTGGCCCCCAGTTCAGTCTCTCAGCTCCTCTTCCTAAGTGTTCTTTAATCCTGAAGACAGACCCCTTTCATATATCACGGCTGCTCATGGGGACTACTCCAGCCCCTGCTGGCCCCTGGCCTCATCTTCAGGTTCTGTTTCTTCTCCCCACTGGAGCCAAACAGGTCCAGATGTGTTCTGGACCCCATGTCTGCTCCTCACCCCTCTGCTTAAAAACCTGAACCCACTTTGGGGTAGAGCCCACACGTCTCACTTGGCTAGACTCGCAGAGCCGCTCAGCTCTCCAGGCCCCTCTTCCCCTTGCCTCTGCCCACACCCCAGGCTCATGCTGAGGTCTCTGCTCCTGCTTTGCTCTCAGCGGGTACACCATCTCACGCCTCACTGCCTGGCTGATTCCTGCCTATTACTCAAATCTCAGCTTAGATGGTATTTCTTCCAGGGAGCCTTCCCTGATTCGCCAGCCTGGTCTCAAGGGGCCCTTTCATGTTCTTCCCTCCGTTGTGCACAGTCCACACTGTCCCAGTGGCTTCCCTGCTTGGGTGCCACCCTCTGTTGACTGTCAGATGCGGGGAGGTTGTGAGTACCCCCTCCCAGTGTCCTCTGGGGTTTAGCACAGGGCCTGCTCTGTAGTAGGCACTACATGAGTGAATGACTCATGTGATGAATGAATGAATGATGACTGATAAGGCCATGGCGGGGCCCTGACGGTGTGGCACAGGTCAGGGGCTCAGACCCAGGGGCAGTCCCAGCCAGGAGGAGGCAATGTGGAGTTTGGGGGGTTAAAACCAGACCCCAAGGGGGGAAGGGGGGTGTGAGATTGGGATTGACATGTATACACTACGATGTATAAAATAGATCACTAGTGAGAACCTATTGTATAGCTCAGGGAACTCTACTCTATGCTGTGTGGTGACCTAAATGGAAAGGAAATCCAAAACAGAGGGGATATATGTATGCATATGGCTGACTCACTTCGCTGTACAGCAGTAACTAACACACCATTGTAAAGCAACTGTACTTCAATGAAAGTTAATAAAACAAAAGGAAAAATCACCAGACCCCCCTGTTTACAAGCTGTGTGTTATGGGTTTAGCCTCTCCCAGCTGCAGTTTGTTCATGTGCAACACAGAAATAATAATAATAGCTTCTTTGCTGGGACCTGGTGGAGAGAGGCCCTGGGCACAATGATTGTACAGTACCTAGCCCCGTGCTGGGCTTGGCAGAGGATGAAACAGGGCTCTTTCTGGGATGGAGCAGGGAACCTAGGCCTCCCCCTTGGGCATGAGACCAGGGCCAGGCTGGAGGCTTCTCTGAGACCTGAAGGTGGGACTGACA
The DNA here is from genome assembly GCA_006410875.1 of Neotragus pygmaeus. Lineage (NCBI taxonomy): Eukaryota > Metazoa > Chordata > Mammalia > Artiodactyla > Bovidae > Neotragus > Neotragus pygmaeus. The sequence goes on along the minus strand of SJYV01039069.1, from coordinate 95,723 downwards.
GGCCTGGGCTGTGCAATCAGGCAGACGCTGAGGCCCGGACTGACCAGGAGCATAAAGGAGAGAGCAGCGCTAGGCCTGGCAGTTTCTCCATGCCACCCGCAGGCTGCCTCCCATCCTTGGCTCATCCCTCCTTCAGATCTAGCCAGAGTTAGAACTAGCAGACTGAGGTTTTACGATGTGGTAAAGTGGAGGGTCTCACTCAGAGAGAGTTTGGAATGTTGGGGTGTGGAGATGAGGGAGGTGGGACGTAGAGAGGGGAGCAGATCACTAATTAATAATTGTCACTATTGCATTCAGACACTTTTAGTTCTATTTTACATGATGATAAGAGCATTGGCTTTAAAATGAATGTATTTATTTATTCATTGGCTGCATCTTCTGGTCTTACTTATAGCACAGGGGCTTCTCTCTAATTGTGGTGCGGGCACTCTCTATAGCTACCACACACAGGCTTAGTTGCCCTGAAGTATGTGGGATCCTGGAGAAGGCAATGGCACCCCTCTCCAGCACTCTTGCCTGGAAAATCCCATGGACAGAGGAGCCTGGTGGGCTGCAGTNTGAACAGACGTGCACACACACATGTTGGCCAGGCCCTGGCTAGACACTATCTCCTTGAAAGAAGAGGCAGGCCTGGTTGTTACAGATGGAATTAAGCGTCCCACCCCCCATCCCTGCCCACCCCCAGCCATGTGACTATATCTGGAGATGGGACCTTTAACATGGTAATTAAAGTTAAAGGAGGTTATAGGGGTAGGATCCTAATCAGATAGGTCTGATGTCCTTATAAGAAAAGGAAGACCAACCAGAGATCTCTCTTTCCAAGAGCACACAGCAAAGAGGCCCCATGAGAAGGGAGGAGATGTTGGCTATGAGCTATGAGAGCACCCATCAGAAACCAACTCCAGTGGCACCTTGGACTTCCAGCCTCCCGAATGATGAGAAGACAAGTTACTGTTGTGTAAGCCACCCAGTCTGTGGTACTTTGTAATGTCAGCCTGAGTAAACTGATGAAGGGGGTTCACGGTTTGGTGAGAGAGATTCTGAGGTTGCTGGTGATGACACAGCATGATACAGATATGCCCAGGGAGGGTGGCACCTGGCTCAGCCAGGTGGACATCAAGGTAGGCTCCCTGGAGGAGGCAGTAGTGCTGGAGCTAAGTGCAGAAAGAAAAGGAGAAGCTGGTCATAGGGAAGGGGGAGAGGAAGAAGGGAGGTTGTGTCCAGTGGAGAGAACAAAACGTGCAAAGACCCAGAAGTGTTGAAAGGATGGCAGGTTTGGAAGCACCGAGCGGAATTCTGTATAACTTGAGTGCAAGGTAGGGAGGGAATATGAGGGAGAGAAGAGGTCAGGGGACAGGCAGGGCCCACCAACCAGCAGAGGGCCTCTTGCATCTTTCAGGGACGGCCATGTCCCTGTGCCTTCCAGAGTCTCTGGCTACGAGGATTAGCAACTCACTTGCTGTGTGACCTTAGGCAAGTCACTTAACCTCTCTGCACAGCAATTTTCTCATTTGTAAACCAGGGAGAAGGATCCCTGCCCTGCCCGCCTCCTGCCTGCTTTGCAGGCTCAATAAGATAATGCCTGTGAAAGTACTCTGGCGAAAACCCCACAATAGCACCACAGACATAGAAGGTGTTATTATTGTGTACCCACGCTGACTCCCATCAGAGGAGCACAGAGTCAATGGGAGTCTTGAGGGCTGTCAGGGAACTGGCTGCTCTCTGAAGCTTGTCACAGAGACCTGTCTTTTCATTGTACTCCTTTCATATCACTGTTGGCTCGATGAAAGAAGGGGAAAGAATCTTTGATATGTCTAAATATTCCGTTCCCACCAAGACGGGAGGAATTCCGAGGAAGAGCTATTATTAGAGGCTGAGCTGGAAGCGGGCGCCTTCGGCGGATTGGAGCTGTCAGTTTGCATCAACAGCCTCCTGTGCTGCAGAGCTGGCCAGGCGGCTGGGGCCCAGGCACAGGGCAGGCGCGCCAGCCCAGCTGGTTGAATTTTGATGGCACTTACCTGGGAGGCAGGAGGACCTGCTTCTGGTCCTGCTTCTGCATTCACTTTGCTGGGCCACCCAGGGCCAGTTGCTCACCCTCTCTGAGCCAAATAATGACAGTATATAGAATTCTTACTAAGGGAGAGGACTTTTACGTGCAGAGAAAATAAGATGCTGTAAGTACAGAGGTGTGGGTAGGCTGAGAGGTGTCCAAGCACAGGCTGCCAACACCCTCATGTGTGGAAGACAGAAAATTTCCTCTCTGGGAAGGATACATTAGGATCTTGCATCAGAGCCACCTGAGGGTTTGAAAAATCAGATTCCTAGGCACCACTCCAGGCCCACAGAATCAGAATCTCTATGTAAGCTCCCAGGCGGTGTGAATGCAAGAAGCCTGACCCAGCATTCTGTGCTCCATACTCCTGCAAATCCTCAGACTGGGTCAGTGGTTGGGCTCTGGGATGCTGTGATTCCCTGAGAACAGTGGCACGGCATGACCCAGTGAATCCATCCTTTTCTCTGTTGGCCTCTAGCCCACACTTAGCCCTCCAGGAGCCTGTGGGTCCCAAGAACTGGACGGATGGTGGCCTAATGCTGGCTCCTGACTAGGGATATTGCCTTCCATACTGGTCTCACTGAGATTGTTATGTGCTGATAAGCTGTGGAGAGACCAAATGGGGAGGACTTCCGGCAACTGAAAAGAATGGACTCATTTTTAGTGACTGATGCTGCTGCTGCTAAGTCGCTTCAGTCGTATCCAACTCTGTGCGACCCCAGAGATGGGGAGCCTGGTGGGCTGCCATCCCTGGGATTCTCCAGGCAAGAACACTGGAGTGGGTTTCCATTTCCTTCTCCAGTGCATGAANTTTAGTGACTGATGCTGCTGCTGCTAAGTCGCTTCAGTCGTATCCAACTCTGTGCGACCCCAGAGATGGGGAGCCTGGTGGGCTGCCATCCCTGGGATTCTCCAGGCAAGAACACTGGAGTGGGTTTCCATTTCCTTCTCCAGTGCATGAAAGTGAAAAGTGAAAGTGAAGTCGCTGTCGTGTCGACTCTTAGCGACCCCATAGACTGCAGCCTACCAGGCTCCTCCATCCATGGGATTCTCCAGGCGAGAGTGCTGAAGTGGGCTGTCGTTACTAGTCACTTACAGAAAACCTCAGAGGGTCAGGCTCAGAGAGGGCTGATGTCACCTAAATCTAGTCCCTGTTTCAAAGGTAAAGACGTGGACTCGGCAGCCCAAGCCAGTTACTTTAACTAGGAACCCTGATCTATTAGGTCTGGCTCATCTAGGACCAGGTTTAAGTGAGAGAAGGCAGAGGGAGCCCCGTGGCTGTCCACAGCCTGAGAACGTTCAGTGTTCTGACGTAGGCTGACATCCTGGGGGCGTTTTAGAGCCTGTGCCTGTCCTGGCTCTAAGGGGTACATCTGAGCAGCCCGTTGTAGACACACTTGACTTGGAGACCACCTGGGTCCCTGTCGGTGGGTCCTCTGGAATTTCCTGGGAGTGGCTGCAAAATGCCATGAGCCTCTCTACTTCCTCTCGAGAGAACATAGTGAGATGGGGGTGAGGGTACCATTTGTAAAAGAGGTGAATCATTACAGATGTTGCATTTATTATGACTCGCGACACACCTCCCACCAGAGTGGGACACCCTGAGTGACGCGTCATCAGGGCTGGTAGCACTAGACGCTGCCACGCTTCGTGTTTGGTCAGCCTCTCACTGGCATTGTGTGGGAAGCTGAATGAAGCTCAGTGTGGACTCCAGTCCAACCACCTAAGGGAAGGTAGACCAGCCTGCGAGGCGAAGCTTCCACTTTCGAGGCTTCACTGCCTTTGCTTTCACAGCAAGTTCATGCCCTGAAAACACTTGCTGCCTTTACTGGAAGGAGATTTCTCAGGTTGAGGCTGTGTATGTTTTTTAGCCCCAGATATATATATTTTTACTCTCCCCAAATTAGGCAGTTGGGCTTTCTGCCCTCAGGGGTAGCAGTGGCCAGGAGGAAAGAGTTGTCTGAAAGATAATTCCATCCCTGGCTTTTCTTTCTAAAGCTACCCTGAGGCAGTCATGGGCTTCCCTGGTGGTTCAGACAGTAAAGAATCTGCCTGCAATGTGGGAGACCTGGATTAGATCCTTGGGTCAGGAAGATTCCCTAGAGAAGAGCGTGGCTACCCAATCCAGAATTCTTGCCTGGAGAATTCCATGGACAGAGGAGCCTGGCGGGCTACAGTCCATGTGGGCGCAAAGAGTCAGACTCGACTGAGCAATTAACACTGAGGCAGTGATATTGGGAGGTGGAGGATGGGAGATCCCTGAGGGAAACAGGAAAAGAGAAAAGAAGCTGTCCCTCCACCACCCCTTTAACCCCAGCGTCTCCAGACCAGAGCAAAGAGTGGCTTCCAGTTGTGCAAGCAGTAGGGCCCTGCCTCTCTCTGCAGGGACCCCAGGAGGAATGGCTGGCTGTGTGGTTTTTAGCCTCCCTGAAGATTTCCAACCCTAGGATGGGACAGAGGCAGAATGTAGGACACCCCAAGGGACTGAGGCTGGGGACAGTGATGTGTATGCAGAACTGCTCAAGCCTGGAGGTGTTCCCCAAGCCTACACCTGGTATAAGACTCAGGGACCTTTGCATCGTTTTTGCCTAGGAGGAAGGGCTCCTGGTCATGAGTGACTGGGATTAGATTAGGAGCCAACAGGATCAGGCCTCCAGAATTCAAAGTGAAAATGATGTGTAGGAAAGGCTAGATGTGATTCTTCCTGTAAGCTTGAGTTCAGGAACTGAGATTCTGGCCCCCAGAATAGATAGTAAAGCAGGTCAGTGCCAGAATCACATCACAGGTGGTCAAGAGTGGCTAATGCGTATCACCTAGAGAACAACTAAGATTAAGTGGGAGAAGCTATCTAGGGCTCTGTGTTGAGAGGATTCCGAACAGGAGTCTTTGATTTTGCAGTTGTTTAGTCGCTAAGTCACATCTGACTCTTTGCGACGCCATAGACTGCAGTACGCCAGGCTTCCCTGTCCTTCATTAGCTCCCAGAGTTTGCTCAGATTCATGTCTGTNAGGATTCCGAACAGGAGTCTTTGATTTTGCAGTTGTTTAGTCGCTAAGTCACATCTGACTCTTTGCGACGCCATAGACTGCAGTACGCCAGGCTTCCCTGTCCTTCATTAGCTCCCAGAGTTTGCTCAGATTCATGTCTGTTGTGCCAGTGATGCTATCTAACCATCTCATCCTCTGCTGCCCTCTTCTCTTTTTGCCTTCTATCTTTCCCAGCGTTAGGGTCTTTTCCAATGAGCTGGTTCTTTGCATCAGGTGGCCAATGTAGTGGAGCTTCAGTTTCAGCATCAATCCTTCCAATGAATATTCAGGGTTGTTTTCCCCTAGGATTGATTGATTTGATCTCCTTGCAGACCAAGAGGCTCTCAAGAGTCTTCTCAGCACCACAATTCGAAAACAACAATTCTTCAGTTCTCAGCCTTCTTTGTGGTCCAGCTCTCACATCCATACATGACTATTGGAAAAACCATAGTTTTGATGATACAGACTTTTGTCAGCAAAGTGATGTATATCTCTGCTTTTTAATATGCTGTCTAGGTTTGTCATAGCTTTCCTTGCAAGGAGCAAGCATCTTTTAATTTCATGCTGCAGTCGCCATCCACAGTGATTTTGGAGCCCAAGAAAATAAAATCTGTCCCTGCTTCCACTTTCTCCCTTTCTCTCTGCCATGAGGAGTCTTTGATTACGGAGAAATTAAGCTTTCTTTTTGGGCTTACCAGGTGGGCCTCCCTGGGGTAGGAAACGGCAGCCTACTCCAGTGTTCCTGCTCGGAGAATCTCATGAACAGAGGAGCCTGGCAGGCTACAGTCCATGGGATCATGATGACTGAGCGACTAACAGTTATCAGGCGGCTCAGTGGCAAAGAATCCGCCTGCCTGTGCAGGAGATGAAAGAGATGTGATTTTGATCCCTGGATCAGGAAGATCCACTGGAGGAGGAGATGGCAACTACTCTAGTATTCTTGTCTGGAGAATTGCATGGACAGAGGAGCCTGGTGGGCTACAGTCCATGGGGTTTGCAAAGTTGTATATGACTTAGCGAGTTCTGAGCACAGCACAGTTGTTCACTGACTAGCGAGCTTTAGCATACAGGCAATTTCATTTTATTATTTATTTATTTAATATTTTAATTTTTTTGGTTGTACTACTTGTGGGATCTCAGTTCCCCAGAGAGGGATTGAACCTGAGCCCCTGGCAGTGAAAACTCAGAGTCCTAACCACTGGACCCTCAAGGAATTCTTGTATGTAGGCAGTTTTGAATATTACTTGACTCTTTCATTTTATAAGCAAGGACACTGAGGCCCAGAGGGTTAAGCCTTTGCCAAAGTTTGGGACACAGCTAGAGATGAGAAGTCGTGATGCCAGCGCTTTTCCCCCTTAACCATAGATCAAAAATTATTTATGAATTAAATACAAGTAAGCTTACAAAATTGGACTGCAAGGAGATCCAACCAGTCCATTCTGAAGGAGATCAGCCCTGGGATTTCTGTGGAGGGAATGATGCTGAAGCTGAAACTCCAGTACTTTGGGCATCTCACATGAAGAGTTGATTCATTGGAAAAGACTCTGATGCTGGGAGGGACTGGGGGCAGGAGGAGAAGGGGACAACAGAGGATGAGATGGCTGGATGGCATCACGGACTCGATGGACGTGAGTCTGAGTGAACTCCAGGAGTTGGTGATGGACAGGGAGGCCTGGCGTGCTGCGATTCATGGGGTTGCAAAGAATCGGACACGACTGAGCGACTGAACTGAACTGAAGCTTACAAAGGGCTTCCTTGGTGGCTCAGTGGTAAAGAGTCTGCCTGCAATTCATGAGCCACAGGAGACATGGGTTCGATCCCTGTGTGGGCAATCCACATGCCCCCTGGAGGAGGGCATGGCAACTCACTCTAGTATTGGTGTCTGGAGAATCCCCATGGACAGAGGAGCCTGGTGGGCTACAGTCCAGAGGGTCGCAGAGAGTCAGACATGACTGAAGTGACTTAGCACGCATGTACAAGCTTAGAAAAATGGCAAAATCCAAATAACATCAATTTGTGATGTCAGTGCTCTTTAACTGACAGTAGTTCCCTCACTTATTCCATATTCTGTGTTAGAGCAGGTAGAAAGAGTAGTAAGTGAGTGAGTGAGTGAAGTCGCTGAGTCGTGTCCGACTCTTTGCGACCCCGTGGACTGTAGCCTACCAGGCTCTTCTGTTCATGGGACTTTCCAGGCAATAGTACTGGAATGGATTGCCATTTGTAGTGATATCAAAAACTGACTATTAATTGCTTGCCTGCCATAGAAGTTCTAATCCTCATGAGCATGCTCTGTGGCTGGTATTTCTCTTCGTGAGGATGTGGAAACTGCATTTGTAAGCAACCTCGGCCTTTCCTGTAATAGTAAAGATAATGCAGTGTTCCACAGGTGGTGCCACTTGGCAGTCACTCCTCGGTTCTCATAGCTCTGCCGCCTCCCAGGGTCTCACCATCCTCTGCTGGCAGATGGGGACATGAGAGCAAGTGCGGAGGACTCTGTGAAGCAGGTCAGCTGGGGCATTATCGCTCCCACCCACCATCCACTGGTCAGGACGCAGCCACCTGGCCACAGCTGCAAAGGATGCTTGGAATTGCAGGTTGGATATATGAAGATGGGAAAAGCGAAAGGGGTTTGCGTTGAATTTGCTGTTTCCATTTTAAAGAGAAAGAGACTGACACGCCTTAAGGTCAGCCAGCCAGTAAGAGGCAGAGGCAGAGTCAGAAATTTGTATTGGTTTGCTAGGGCTTGCTGAGGCCAAGTACCACAAACTGGTGCCTTAAACCACAGAAATTTATTGTCCCACTATATGGAGGCTGGATGTCCGAAGTCAAGGCCAGACTCTGAATGCTGAGACATACATTTGTACTGTCAGCAGGACTGGCCATTTCTGAGGCAGTGAGAGAGACTCTGATCCGTGCCTCTCCTGTGGCTTCTGGTGGCCTTGGGTGCTCCTTGGCTGGTGGATAACGTTCTCCTTGGGTCTTCACATTGTCTTCCCACTGTGCAGCTGTTTCTCTTATCCACATTTCCTCTGTTTATGAGGACGCCAGTCCTACAGGATAAGGCCCTGCCCCAATGACCTCATCTTTAATTACATATATATTTTTTGGCATGATGTATATATATATATATTAAATTTTTATTGAAATATAGTTGACTTGCAATGTTGTGTTTCAGGTGTATGGCACAGTGATTCAGTTACATGACTGTATAAGTATACATTCTTTTATAGATTCTTTTCCATTATAGGTTATTACACAATTTTGAGTAGTTTCCTCTGCTGTACAGTAGCCCGTTGTTGCTTATCTATTTTATATATAGTAGTGTGTGTATTTTACCATGACCTCATCTTCTCTTGATCACCTGCCAAGACCCTGCTTCTAAATAAGGTCACATTCATAGGTACTGGGGGCTCAGACTCCAACATGTCTTGAGGGGAAATGCAGTTCAACCCATGTTGTTGTTCAATCACTAAGTTGTGTTGGACTCTTTGCAACCTCGTGGACTGCAGCACGCCAGGGCTCTCTGTCCCTCACCATCTCCCAGAGTTTGCCCAAGTTCATGTCCATTGAGTCGGTGATGCCATCCAATCATCTCATGCTCTGCCACTCTCTTCCCCTCTTGCCCTCAGACTTTCCCAGCATCAGGGTCTTTTCAAATGAATTGACTCTTCGCATCAGGTGGCCAAAGTATTGGAGTCTCAGCTTCAGCATCAGTCCTTCCAATGAGTATTCAGGGTTGATTTCCTTTAGGATTGACTGGTTTGATCTCCTTGCTTCAACCCCTAACAGAATTCAAACCCAGGTGTGTCTGGAAGCCATGAGAAGGGCATGTTGAGTCTGCCCAGAGGACTGAGGGAGGCTCCCAGAGACAGCAGTGTTCACACTAGGCATTGAGGACAGATCAGGCTTCTCCAGGTGGATGAGGGGGAAGGGAATTCTAGACAGATTCCTGATGTACAGCTGCATTCATGAGCTATAACACATCCTGAACTGAAGGAATACCCTACATTTCTTTTTAGACATCCTAGAACTCAGCTGTGGCATTCAGACGGCCTTCCTCCCTTGAATCTAAATTACCAAGGCCCAGTTAGAGGGAAACAACAAATATGTATTAAGAACTGCTTTGTGATAAGCAATCTGCTATCCCCTGGGGACTCAGCAACAAGTCAAATAGAATCCCAGCTCCCCAGAAGCTTATGGCTCGGGTAAGCACACAATGAGCCCTCATGGAAAGGTAACTAATGAAAATAGAATAAGAAACGTAGAAATGTGAAGTGAGTGGGACAGATAGGAACCCGAGATGGTTTGGGTTGTGGAGAAAGGGTTGTAGCAATCATGGAAAGCTTCCTGGTGGAGGAAGACTATGGGTTGGGACTTGACAGAGGGCTTGGATATATATAGAGAGAAGGGAAGGAAATGGGATTTTATATAATGGAAACAGAGTAGCCAGGATTGGTGGAAGCCAGCCTGGGATTGGAGAATAATAGAGCCTCGAGCGCCAGCCGCAGGTTGGAGTTTGTGCTGTCTTAGAGCCTGTCTGCTGACATTCTCCTGCCAGTGGGCAGATTGCGTGTGAGGCCCTACAGCTGGAGGTGCATGGCGTCTGACCCCTACAGCGACGTGTCCTAATGACGCACACCCTGGGGCCTGCGGGGACCAGCAGGGCTTGGTGCAAATGCTCTCCCACCCTCTGAACGCTGAGACAGATGCGGCGAGATGACTGTGAGGACCTCGGCTTGATAACTAGATAAGAGCAGACAGCACAAGCAGGCAATTGTTGTTCCTGCCACAAAGGGCATTCTGGGGGGGCGGCCCTGCTAAGATCTCAGCCCAGCGGTCTCCCTGCGGGGGCCCAGGCAGAGTAGCAGCGCCACTGCAGTCCCAAATCCATAGTTATTAACTTAAATGACTGCCTTTACGGAGCACAGCGTGGCACCGACCCTCCGTCAGTCCTCAGGCCGCGCCGGGCGGCTTTTGTCTCTTGCCGCCACCTCGCCCCCCTCCCCGGCCTGCGGAAGGTGGGGAGGTGGAGGGACATCCTCCCCCATCTGCTGGGGCTGGAGAAAACACACCTGTCAGGGAGACAGGAGAGAGGCTGTTTAAGGTGCATGCTCAGCAACAGTAACCCTTCCTGGGGCCGAGGAGCCAGACCCAGAGGTGGTGGGTGGAGTTCTGGCCTGGGCTGTGGGAGCCCCAGTTCTGGTCCGGGCTCAACCCCAAATCACAGAGGGACCTTGGGCCCAACAGGTCTCTCGGGGCCTCAGTTTCCCTTGTAACAAACAAGAAAAGAGAGTTTATTGGGGAGGCCGAATGTTTTGGTTTTGATATTGAAAAAGAGCTTTTTAAGATATATATTCTGTCTGAATATTTTGGAAAATTTAGAAGCAATACAGTTCTAGTCTGTCATAATAATCTTAGTAAGGAGGGAGTGATTGAGGCCAGCAGCTCTCCTTCCCACATCCGGGTGTCCCTGGAATGGACCTCTGACCCCACCCCATTTGTGTGCTGGTTCTAAGGTCTTTAATCACATGGTGAAGAACTGGAAACAGACTGATCAGAAGTCAGCCTTTCCTAATGAAAGAAGTCGTCATAAATCAGGATTTAGGACCCACAGACTGACGTAGATGCCAGTGGGAATGCTAATCCCCGTGCCTCTTTCCAGGAATAAACTTACCAAGAGAAAGTTTCCACTCGGCCAAGAGATGTAAGGTCCAGCTTCTCTAGGAAGGCCCCTGATTTCTCCATACGCCATGCCTCTGTACACCTCTGCACAGGGGGCTTATTTGTGGTGTGTTTGTGTCCTTCCCAGGCTATGAATGCCCCTGGCAGGGGGACCACATCGTTGCTGTCTGCAGAGCCTGGCACAGGGCCTGGCAGAAGCAGATGCTCGGTGAACAAGCAGTTAGTGGAGCCCTTGCTGAGCACCTACTGTGTACCCAGCCATGCCAGGCACTGTGTGGCAAGCTGAGGACTGGTCTCATCACCGCCCGAAACCTGTGCCCTGGAGGAAAGCTGATTGGCTGACAGGGTTGAGCAGTGTAGACAGTGGATGAAGGGCAGGAGAGGGTTCTTGGGGAGGGTCACCTACCTGTGTCTTGGGGATGGACAGGAGTTAGGCAGGCAGCAGGGGAGAGTGGGGCATTCCCCATCCCAGGGAGCGCAGGATCTCTAGGAAGCATGCCCCATTCTATCCTCCCAACAGAGTTTACGGATGTTATGATCTCCATTTTACAGACGAGGGATATACCACGTTAGGTATATTTTCCAAGGTTAGATTTTCCAAGCTCATTCACAGAGCTGCCTTTGAGCTCAGGTATCTCTAATGCCTAAGACTGTACTCCTGTGCAGGTCAGAAGGACCGCAGGGCCTGCGTGGAGTAGGGAGTGGGCGTGGTTGGCAAGCAGTAGGGAGGGGACAGGCCAGGAACATTCTGGGGCCTCATACTTTCAGAGATCGGTCTGTCCCCATCAGTCCTGGAACTTCCTGGCCACTGGACCAGATTTTGTTTCCGCTTGGGTGGATGAGAAAATTGAGACTCAGAAAAAGAGAGTGCTTTGCTGCTCTGCTAGAAATCTCTTAGGATAGGCACTGATGGAATAGGGGTATCAGCTCAGAGAGGGCAGAGATGGGTCAGCTTGCTCTCTGCTTTACTGCTGCGGCCAGAACAGTGCCTGGCTCATGGCAAATGCTAGGTAAACTTTTACCGAATGAATGACTGAGCAAATGAATGAAATGAACGTGGGAGCTGTCCAAGCATGTGTGTGTGTGTGTGTGTGTGTGTGTGTGTGTGTGTGTGTGTGTGTGTGTGTGTGTGTGTGGGGTTGGTGGTGTTGCCTTTAGAATAAGATCTAGATGGTCTTAGGAATTCTAGGAAGGGTATTCCTTCACCCACAACAAACAGAGCTACACAGAGGGAATTTGTAAGTCCCTGCTCTGTCTTTGGACCCGGATGGATAGACTCTGGAGCAAACATTCACTTATTTAACAACGTGTTGCTGGGAATGGGAGCAACAGCATCCTAAGTCTTTGGGGCTAGAACATTGAATGAAACAGGGTCCCTGTGTTCAGCGGCTCACTTCCTAGTCGAGTGGCACAGAGAATAAATCAGAAAGCAAAAACAGTTCCCTGAAACCATTACTGCGAGGTGATTTTTAGTGCTAATTGCTATGCAGATGATAAAAGAGGGTAAGAATAATGGGTCTGGAGGATGTACTGGAAAGGGGAGGATTAAGGGAAGGTCTCTCCTGCTTGGTGCACATAGGCTACATCTAGAGGAAGAGCATTTCAGGCAGAGCAAGCTGCACGTGCAGAGCCCTGAGGCAGGCAGGGCTGCCTTCCGGAGGAGCAGGAGGAGGCTGCTGTGGCTGGACAGTGAGTGGACAGGGAGGCAGCGGGAGGAGAGGATGCAGGCAGGAGGGCGGGGCCCACCGTGCGGGGCTGTGTGAGGGCAAGGCGGTGTGAGTTCTTGTAAATGCTACAGGAGGATTTGGGGGCAGGCCAGTTAGCATTCTCACATTCGGGTGTTGAAAAGATAAGCAAATCCACTCATGAGTGATGTGTGATGAATATAATGAAGAAGAAATAAAGGATGTCTGGTGGTGATGGTGGGGACTTGGCTGGGTGTCGGAGGAGGTGGCATTGAGGTGAGATCTTGAGGCATCCAGGCAGGGACACTGGTGTACAGGGCTCCTGCTGGGTGGTGGGATGATGTGGCCCAAACTGACCCCGCAGAGGATGTGCCCTGTGAGTAAGGGTGGCAGGATGGTCAGAGGGCAGACCCCGTGGGCCCTCTTGGCCATGATGAGGACAGTTACTGGCCCTCGGGAGCCACTGAGGGCCAAGAGCCTCCTCAGGGTCAGATGGGCTCTTTGGAGGGACTGCTCAGCTGCTGGTAGGAGACCCACTGGAGGGGTAGGCATGTGACGAGGCTGGCTGGGGTCCCGAGCCAGGAGGTGGCAGCGAGAGGGCACAGGTGTGGACAGATCAGAGAGCTTCCTGGGATCCGGCAGGATCTGCAGGTCTGGTTGGTCCCATGACCTTCCTAAGAACAGAGGAAGCTCCCTGGGAGGCGGAAGGAAAAGTGCAATGGGTTGAACGGTGTTCCCACCACAAGCGATGTGTCAACCTAGAACAACATGGTGTGATCTTATTGGGAACAAGGGTCTTTGCAGATGTGGTTGAGATCAGACTCTCAAAGTGAGCTCATTCGGAACTGGCGGCTCCTATTGTTTAGGGCCAAAGTTGTGTCCAGCTCTTTTTGTCCCCATGGACTATAGCCTGCCAGGCTCCTCTGTCCATGGGAATTCCTAAGCAAGAACGCTGAAATGGGTTGCCATTTCCTTCTCCGTTCTGAATCGGACTGGGCCTTAAATCCAATGACAAGTGTCCTCATAAGAGAGTGAGAAGATCTAGAAACCAAGGAGGAAGGGGATGTGAAGGCAGAGGCAGAGATGGGAGCGATGCGGCCACAAGTCGAGGACACCAGAAGCCATCAAAAGCTGCAAGAGGCAAGGGAACAGTCAGAGCAAGTGTGGCCTTCCTGACACTCTGGCTCCAGACTTGTGGCCTCCAGAACTATGGGATGATGCCTTTCTGTTGGTTTAAGCCATCGAGTTTGCGGCCATTTGCTACAGCAGCCCTAGGAAACACCGCGGTGCCCAAGGAGAGACCTGACTGATGCTGCTCCCATGGTTACAACCCCCAGCTTGGGTTCCTTTGAAGAGCTCTGCTCTGTTCCTGCTTTGCTGCCCTCCTCGTTGCTCACCCCCTCGCCTATATTAAAATAAGATTGAATTTTCTAGCTTGGGTTACTAAGCTTTCAGATCTGGAAACTGTGGCCATTAATCAGCTGTCAGGGGATGTCGTAAACAAGGGACTTTAAAAACCATGTTTGCTTTTTAGGCTGATAATACTTGGAGGTGAAGCCAGAGAGTTATACATAATGCATGCATTTTAATGGGCCGCGCACTACAGCCCTCTTTAGTCGGAATGATTCGTTTTAATGTTCAAAATAAATATCAGAGACAATTTGCCAACAAAGCTGATTTTCTCCGCCCGCCATTAACTTAATCTTTATACCTCAGCCTAATGACAGAGGGGCTGGGGGTGGGGGGTGATGCTTTGTATTTCAAGTAATGGAGGGACGCAGTCAGTACAGGCGTGAGCCATGGGTGACAGCTCGTCCCAGTTTGCTCAGGACAGCCCTGCTTTATGCTCAGTGTCCTGCAGTAATTATTCTGAGATTGGATCAAGTGGGATTGCTGATGTCCAACTATTTTTGACCTACAAGATAGCAATTCCATATGGTTTACTCAAAACATAGAAAAGTTATAAATTAGTTTGGGATGAACATACGTACCCTAATATATAATAGATCATCAACAGGGACCTACTGGATAGCACAGGGAACTCTACTCAATAATCTTAAGTAGCCTATATGAGAAAAGAATTTGAAAATGAATGGATATATGTATGTGTATGAGTAAGCCACTCTGCTGTACACCTGAAACTAATAGAACATTGTAAATCAATGATACTCCAGTATAAGACAATTAAATTAAAAAAGGAAACAAAGTAAAAAACCATAAAGTACTGTTTTGAACCTTGAATAAAAAAACAGAGAAGTTCCCAGATTTATGTGATGAATGATTTCTGGCACTACAAATGCCCGTTAGTCTATTGATGGGAAAAATGAGGCCCAGAGAGCCGAGAAACGCTCCCTGGGGCTGCTGAGCTTCACAGAGGCTGAGCTGCAGGCTCCCTGGGTGCCCATGCTCCTGTTCCCAGGTCAAGCGTTTTTCTCTTGTTTAGTCTCTAGGTCATGTCCGACTCTTTGTGACCCCATGGACTGTAGCCGGCTAGGCTCCTCTGTCCATGGGACTTCCCAGGCAAGTATATTGGAGTGGGTAGTCAGTTCCTTCTCCAGGGGATCTTCCCACCCCAGGGACTGAACCCACATCTCCTGCATTGCCAGGCCCATTCTTTACTGCTGAGCCACCAGCGAAGCCTGTCTGTACCTGCCTCCTCTCGAGTCTTCTGCCCTGAGGGCTTCTTTCTGTCCTTCAGGCAAACTTTGGAGTCACATACCCGTTTCACAGCCCAGCTTCCTGGGGTGATTGTTTCTAGGGGATACCCTGGCTGTGGCACCGCAGTCTCCTCCCTATGAGTCCTAAAATCCCAAAACATAATCATGGGAGTGAGGACCACATACTGACCTTTCATTAGTTTTGAAAACTGATACATAATTGCATAAGATAAGATCCCTCCTTCTTGACAGGAGAGACAGGATGAATGTCTCTCAAGGTGTAGAGGACATTAACTCACTTAACATCCTTGTGCAATTCTGGTGAGTGCGGGAGGAATTCAGAAGGGGAGGAGATCAAGGTGTGAAATTTGCTGAACAAGGCTGATTTTTAAACCCACAGTGACCTTGCGAAAAGGGGAGTGTCTTCTCCTGCAGCCCCTGGAAAATTCATGTATCTACTTGATGGTGGGTCTGTGTGTGTTGGGGTGGGTGGTTTCTGGAGACCCCTGTTCTGGGAGACCACTGCTGGGGGCACAGAGAGAGCATGAAGCATAGTAGGCCTTGCCCTGCCCACCAGTCCAGGTGAGTACAGGGCTTTGCATCTCTTACTGCAGAGGTGGATCCCTCTGCTGAACTGAGCTGCAGAGGGAAGAACATGCGCTTCAGAGTTGTTCATTTTTTCTTTATTCATTCAGGACATAAGGAGTCCTCAAGTGCCAGCTGTTCTGCTAAGTATCAGGATAAATTCCCCTAAAAATCCAGGTTTCTTTCTTTCTGTAAAAATTGTAAGATCTGGCTCATGACCTGGCGGGCATTTCTGCCTGGGATCGCTGGAGCTGAGCTGCGGCTGCTCTCCTTAGCATCACCTTCGGCCAGCCCATGTCACCCTTCTAGGCAGCCTGCCTGGCCCCTGCAAGTGTTTGATTTGGGGAAGTGTTTGATTTTGGCCCCTGGTTTAGTCTGTGCTTCCTGTACCAAAGGAAGGTGCCTGAGAAATTCTTGCTGTTTGTTACATGAAACTGACTCAAGATGCTTCTCCAAGGAGGCCCTGGACTTCTTTCAAGCCTTTTCACAGCTTAGTCGAAGTGCCCTGGGGTTCTGGAGGACAACGAGTCCCACCCCCGACCCTGGCCCCAGCCCCCAGGAAGCTCAGATCTGGAAGGGACCCTGATGGACCAGCACCCTGCTCAGTATTCTAGGAGAAGTGGATTCACAGTACGATGGGTACAACAGCCTTGGGGAGAACCCAGCGTCGCCCAAGCACTTGGAGGACGATTTGGCCACATCGCTCAAAGTTTGAAAAGCCCATGCCCTTTGACATACTTGTTCCAGGGCCACAGACCACCGATGTGTTTGCAAAAGTGCATCAAGATATAGACGCAAGCCTGAGTGTTAACGAATGTTAGTAACAGCAGCTAGAAGCTGCCAAAATGTCCATCTGGGGGCTGAGTATATAAGATATGATGCTTCCATGCCAAGTGGCTGCAGGAGAGAATATAGCTGTTTTTGTGCTAATATGGAGAGATTCAGAGTTGCATTTTCAGCAAAATAAAGCCAGGAGCAGAAGCGGGTATATAGGAACACATTTGCATTTTCAAAAAAGGACTGTTGAAAGTGTGGCCTTTGGCACAGCCTACTGCTACTGCTAAGTCACTTCAGTCGTGTCCGACTCTGTGAGACCCCATAGACGGCAGCCCACCAGGCTCCCCCGNTTGCCAGGGAGCCGGGGGCAGGTGATGGTGGCCTGGGCATCTTTGCAAATGCAACCACCCACAGCATCCTCGTGATGCTGTAAGAGGACGACCTCCAGAACATTCCTCTCTGTCACTGCACCAGCCCTCTGAGTGGCAGGGCTCCCCTAGCCTCCTTTCTCCCTGTGTGATGTGGGGCAGCTCGCTTCACTCCCCAGCATCTCACTCTGCACATTTGTAAAATAGGAGGATGGGACTAGAGCCCATCCCAGCCAGCTGGCAGCACACCGCCTGGCGCACGGCAAGGCCTCAGAGGTGTCCCTGTTACTGTCTTCATCCTTGCCTGCCCTTCAGCTGAGGCAATGGAGGCTCAGGGAAGTTAAGGGGTTGCCCAGAGCCGCACAGCTTGGAAATGCCCGCCCGGGCCTGGAACGCCAGCGTTCTCCCTCTAAACTTCATGCTGTTCTCTGGAGGCTTTGTGCTGCTGAGAGAGCTCAGAGGGGCTGGGGAGCAGTAAAAAAATGGACGACTAGGAGCCGAGGGAGTCATTGTCCTGTCTCAAGTTCTAGGTCATGTCAATGTCCAGACTCACAGGCTGTCTCCTGATTCATCGCTGACTCTTCTGTCCCAAGGCCCCCACTTGGATTCTGGCCCCTACTCCTGGGAGCAGTGGAGGGACCAGCTCCTGACTCTTCCCAATGGGGCGTCATTTCACAGCTTCCCCAACTCCCCTCCCACCCAGGCCCCCGGGTCCTCCCAGCTGCCCAGGGGGAAGGTCACGCGGTTCTCCCACGTGCCCCAGGGCTGCCGTGCTGCAGCTCTGAGTCCCCTGGGCATTTGCCCGCTGCCCCTGCTCTCTCACCTCCCTCCAGCAGGCCTGCATGAGCCTCCCGACCTGCATCCCGAATTGACGGTCCGCTTACATTCCCGGCTCTCCAAGCCCTGCCGTGTTTCCCGACTACTGTGCTTGCTGGAGCTCTATTCCCACGAGAAGCTCCCTGACGAAGTGTCTGTGGTCAGATGACCTGGGAGACGTGGCTCCCTTCATCCCTGCCTTCTCAGGGATCCCCCATGTGTGTCGCAGTGAAAGGGCCCCCCAGGAGCCTCAGAAAAGAAACGGGTTCACTTTGTCTTAAGCCAAGGTTTTGCCAAATTTAATCAGAGCGCCGCCCCTCCTGCCTCCACACACACACCTTCTTTTGTTTAACAAAGTCACTTTTTAACACTTGTTTTCAGAATACTTTTTAAGGAATGTGGCCTAAGCAATAAAGCCCAAATGTCTTGCTTTGGTGTTCAAAGGAAGAGTGGCATAGCAGTCTTAATCCCATTTTCAGTTTTCTGCCTCTCGGATTCCAAGGAATCCTTCTCCCTGGCATCCCCTGGTCCACACAGGACCGGTGGCCTCTCCTCTCCCTGTTTGCACTCAGACCTCTCCCTTCATTCCTTCCCCAGCCAGGGGTCCCCTCCCTGGGTGGGCTGTGATGGCCGTGTCTCCCTCCGTGGTGGGTTGCACATTACATGAGCTGCCTTGTCATGCACCAGTCTTGAGCCCTGAACTAATCATAAGCTCTTTGCAGACACAGGCCTGCGTCTCAGGCCTCCATGTCTCCTGACACCCTCCCTGGCCCAGCACAGTTCAGTCTTGTGGTTGGATTGGTGGGCAGTGGGCCCTGGAAAAGCTCGGGAGGAAAAGGGATTTTGATATCTTACAGCCGGCTGACATGCTGGAGTTGCACCCTGAGGAGACGAGGGACCTGTGACCTACTCTTGGCCTTGGTGTCAGGGTCTCCCAGGGACCCGTGACTCACTCTTGGCCTTGGTCTTACAGTCCCAGGCCCTCAGGACAGTAGATGTCCCCGGGCTGTACATCTGCCCCATATTCAACTTGGGTTGAACTTGGAACCAGCACTCGCCTACTTATTTCTCCCTGGGAGAGAGAGGAGCAACAGCATGGCTTCAGCTGGAGCGGCAGGGACCTCACTAGACTCGGAGTGGCTTTCCAACTAGTGACGGATTAGCGTTCAGGGACAGGTCTCAGGCTTGGGGGATCTTCTGTGTCATCCTTAAGAATTGCACCCCTTCTGGTGGAGAAACAGATGACCTTTTTGGGGGGTTTCATCCCTGGGGTTTCCAGGTTGCCAGCTCCCGGCGTCCTCGGAGGTCTAGGGGAGGAAGGAGTTATGTGCCCCAGGGAATGAGGTTGGGAGAGGAGAGCATCGTGAGGAGGGGTCTGTGCAGCAGGGCCCCGTCCTGACCAGATGATGGGAGGCTGTCGTGCCAAGCCCATCCCTAGCGGCTCTCAGAGCCACTCTGAGGCCGCCCTCCACTCACGTGCTGAAGTTATTTTTAGTGCTGGGATGTGCAGAACATGCTGCAGAGAAATAGAGTGGAAAATCTGACACTCAGAGCCCTGCTTTGAGGGAGGTACTGCTCCTCCAGCCAGGCATCGTTCACATGTCTGGTTTGCACCCATCACGTTTCTCCATGCTGGAGAAGGCGATGGCATCCCACTCCAGTACTCTTGCCTGGAAAATCCCACGGACAGAGGAGCCTGGTAGGCTGCAGTCCATGGGGTCACACAGAGTTGGACACGACTGAGTGACTTCACTTTCACTTTTCACTTTCATGCATTGGAGAAGGAAATGGCACCCCACTCCAGTGTTCTTGCCTGGAGAATCCCAGGGACAGGGGAGCCTAGTGGGCTGCCATCTATGGGGTTGCACAGAGTCAGACACGACTGAAGTGACTCAGCAGCAGCAGCAGCAGCATATCTCCATGCAGTCTGACTTCGAATTCTGTGGACTCTCTGGAAGTGGCTCACAGCCTGTGGGCAGGGTCTGAGGTCTTGGGATTTGGAAGTCCTGGGATTCGGGTCAGGCTCTTCTTCCCTCTGCCTATGACTGGAATGGTGACCTGCATAGAAGTACAGGTCCTACACCAGAAGAACCCAGCTGTCCTCTCCTGGGGCCTCCCAGCTGCAATGTGGAGAAGGCAGAGGGGGGTCTTAGGACTCCTGTTAGGTAGGGGATGCAACTGAGGCTCAGAGAGGATGTTGTGGGGCCCAAGGCTGCACAGAGGGGGAAGAACAGCACTGGCCCTTAGGGGAGCCTGCACCTCAGTCCTTGGAGAGTCCATTGCAGCATGTGATATCTAGGACGCCTGGAATCGAAGTTCAAAACGGTGTGGGAGAGGCGCGAGCAGAGAAGGCGCTAGCAGAGAAAAAGCAGACAAACGTTGTTCAGGGGCGGGGACAGCATTCCCTGCTGGGGGCTTGTATGGTATGTAGATATTTAATTAAACATTACTTCAGGTTTTTTTTTTTCTCTTATTACAAAAACATGCATGCTCTTTGTAGAAAATTTAAAAATACAGATAAGCAAACAGAAGGAAATTAAAAACACCCCTAATCCCAACACAAAGATAAACCCTGTAAATATTTTGGTATTTTGGTGGATAGACAGCCAGGCTTTCCTTTTTTTCTTCTTTAAACCGTTTTCATTTATTTTTAATTACACATAAAATATAGGAATGCATTCTTGTTGAAAACGTTCACAAAATACAGACCAAACTAACCCCCTCCCCCCGCCCCTTCCCCTGCAGCAGAGGTAACGGCAGTTACAATGTTGATGTGTATTGCTCCTGATCTTTCCCTAAGTGTACACACACATTTATATCTATACATAGAGAGATACATGGTTTTATTTTTAGTGTGTTCAGATGTTTTTTTTTTTCTTCAACAAAAATGGTATCACACTGTACATATTGTTCTGCACTTTTATTTTGTCACCTAACTATTAGTCTTGGAGTTTTCTCCACGTCAGTGCTTATAGCTCCAACTCGTTCATTCTAACTGCTCTGTAAAAACTCCTTGGCACAGATCCATCAGAGTTTATTTAGCCATCCCCCTGGTGATGCGCTTTTAGATTGCTTCCACGTTTCTTTCTTCTTCTTCTTCTTCTTTTTTTTTTTTGCTATTCCTGGGCTGTTTTCCATGCTCCTGAACATGCCTCCTTGGGTGAGAATGTCTTTCTAACATCAAAGCTGAGAAGAGAAATTGCTGGTCATTGTCTTTTCACACATATTAAGAAAATGGGAGCATCTTGGAGCAACTGCCATCAGAACTTACCTTCTTTGCTTCTCTATGTTAATAAAAAGGCAGCTGTGATAGCATTTCCCAAAGTCTGCTCTGGATGACCCTGACGTCGAGTGAGACACAATAGGGGTGCCTGGGGAGGGAAAAACCATGCAGGTATACAGCTGAGCTCTTCACTCATGCACATTAGCATGTCAGGAGGCATCCTGAAGTCAGGAAACAAGTTTGTCTTCATTTAACCTGGCTTCTCCCGTTTGAAGGCTGTGGCACAGGAAATACAGACTGTAGCAGACAGTGGCCAGGCTCTGCCCCCATCCCCATGGTGCTGCCACTTCGGCGCACAGCTGGTCTTCCTTCTACCTGCGGGCACCTGAACTCTGTGGCCTGAGGACCTTCTCTTGCTGTAGGAGCCTGCTCGGCTGCCCTGTGGCAGTAGGAAGTGCTGAAGAATCAGGGCTCTTGCCTCCTGTCTTGGACAGCTCTCAGTCAATGACTGAAGGGAGTCAGTTTATAAATGCCCCAGCTCCCTCACCCTCTGGGTAGGAGAACTCTGAGGCAACTGTTTTAAGTTGGTCCCAGAGTTTACCTAGAGGAATTAGGCTGCAACTGCCCACCGTGGTGGCTGGTTTGAAAACACCCCTGTCATTACTGAATTCCTTCGTGTCTCACCTCCTCATTGCCTTACCTTCACCTCCCACACATTTACATGTGCTTGCATTCGAGTCCTGGATCTGCTCCAGGGAGACCCCTAGCTAAGATTCTGATCAGTCGACTACTTCTTAATGGCATCATGTGAGTGTCCCAAGTATTTCTTCACTCCACCCTGCATTGTTGGGCATTAAAGGTTATTTCTAAATTTTTTTTTTTTTTTTGCTATTATAAACAGTTGCATGATCGTCATCCTTGAAGCTCACTAGCTGTGCACATTTTCTTTTTAAAAAAAGGATATTCATTTATCTTTGGCTGTGCTGGTTCTTTGTTGCTGTGTGGGCTTCCCTAGTTGGTTGAGTGGGCACTTCTCTAGGTGCAGTGTGCAGGCCTCTGTTGTGGAGCGTGGGCTCTAGGGTGCGCAGGCCTCAGTAGTTTCCACATATGGGCTCAGTAGTTGAGGTTTCTGGGCTCTAGAGCTCAATAGTTGTGTCCCACAGGCTTAGTTGCTCTGTGGCGTGTGGGATCCTCCTTGAGCAGGAATTGAACCTGTGTCTCCTGAATTGACAGGCAGATTCTTTACCATTGAGCTGCCAGGAAAGCCCTTGTCTTTCTTAATTATCTTTTAGGGATTGTTCCTGGACATAAAGACATTGGTTCAAAGGCATGCCTTTTTCTAAGGCTTTGGGAGGTAGTGACATTTGCATCCTCCCCTTCTTATCTTGCTCAAATACCATGTAGCAGCCCACAGAGGGCCCACTGGGGCCAGCGTGGGTGTGCTCAGGGGCTCTGGAGGTCAGTGAAGTTCTCCCGTCAGGACTGGAAAGGCTGGCAAGAGGAGGAGCCTGGCAGGATCCAGGGAGACAACCACGTATTCACCTGGGAGTTCACGGTAGGGGTCAGGAGCTTGGCGATTAAGGTGCCTCATCCCAAGTTCTTGTTCAAAACCTTTCTCATCCTGTAAGGCCTAGCTGAATCTCCATATCCTCCAGGAAGCCTTCCTTGGCTTCTCCAGCTCTTTGAACCTCTCCCGGAGGCTGCTCACAATTCAGTACTAATCTTATAAGATCCAGGCCTCATCCTGTGGGTAGAGGTTCTGTCTGAGAGTCAGTATCAGGCACAGGACAGAGTGGCATGCTTGGGGTTTAGTAAATGCTGCGGTAAGAGCCTGGCTTGGGAACCAGGGAGCTGGGACGTGAATCCCACACTTGCTGTTGACCCATGTGGCCTCAGGGCAGAGGCCCTCAGCTGGGCTTGAGTGGGAATGAGGACAACATGGGCCCGCTCTCTTCCTTCCCAGACTGTGGTTTTACCCCTTTCTAGGGAGTCCCTCTGCCAGGAGCCCCGGGACTGGGCTGTCTGCATTCTGCATGGGCTGTGAATATCTGGGCGTCTTTCTTTTTATCCTTCCAGGTGCACGTTTCCGGAGACAAATATACCCTCCATTCCCAGCCCCTCGATCTGTCTAAACACAATTTGACATGCGTTGCTATTAGCTTAGCACCTTATCAAATAATGCGGCCTGATAGAGATAAAAGGTTTTACAACCCTTGCTGCCTTTGTTTCTGCCTGCATTCACCCGCCGAGACAGCTAATAATTACCACCAAAGACAAAGAGAAATCTATACGCTCAGCGTCGAGGTTCCCGTGTGCATGTTAAGCAGCAGCTTGAGGGAAAAGAGCAAGGAGGAGATGGCCCCAGAGCAGACTGTGCAGCCCAGACAGGGCCTGGCTCCCCGCTGGGTGCTAGGCCTGCAGGTGGAGAGAGAGGTGGGCGTGGGTGCCACGGCCCCAATGTGGACAAGTCAAGTCCTGGTTAGGTGGGATGGGGCTGGAGCGAAGAGTGAGGAAGGGGACACAGATGTAGAGGACATGGCCCCACCCACGGATGCTGGGGATCTGGGACCCGGCCTCTGCTACTGGATTACGCTGTGACCTTGGGTAAATCTCTTGTCCTGTGTGGGCCTCAGCCTCTGTTTCTGTAAATGGGACTCTTGAGGCAGTCTGGTGGGGAGCCTGGAGACCTTGGTTCTCAGATCAGCTTGATGACAGGCAGTGGATGTTATTCCGGGCCTCTGTTTCTCCACCTGGAAAATGAGAGTCTGACTGGGATGATGGCTATGGGCATTTCAGGACTTGGTCCCAGGCAGGGGATGACACAGCTGGCATCTCGCTGGGCATCTGTTTCATGGCCAGGCCAAAGTGGCACATTGATTGTGGGGGCTGGAGAAGGAGGGGACATAGGCTTTGAACACAGAAGCTTTTCCAGGGAGGTGGTCTTCATCCCAGAACCAACAAACACAGAAAGGGAAACGATAGCTTGGAGCTGGGGGGCTCACTGCAAATGAAAGTAGTCTGAGGTGACTTCCTGGAAGAGGAGAACATGGGTGTTCTCAAGGGCGATGGGGTGGACCACTGAACGGGGGTGCCTGCGGCAAGAGCAGTGGTAGGGGCTGAATGTTTATCAGGGCTTTGGGAGTTGACTAGGTTATGGACCCAGAGCCCTCTGAATGGGATTAATATCTTAAAATAGAGACCCCAGAGAGCTCTGTTACCACTTCCACCATGCAGAGATTTAGGGAGAAGACTGCTGTCTATGAACCAGAAAGCAGGCTCTCACTAGACACTGAATGCGCTGTGTCTTGGTCTTGGACTTCCCAAGTCTCCCAGAGCTGTGAGAAACGAAAGTCATTCACAAAGCACAAAGCCTGTGGCATTTTACCGTAGCAGCTCCAGTGGACTGAGACAAGCAGCAATGCGATCATGAATAAGGTGGGATGCAGGGACTGCCAGTCTCGGATAGAATGGTCTGGACCTCAGCACCTGTAGGTACCAGTCACTTGCAGTGAACAAGGGTTATCCATGGAGCTCAGGACTGAAGAGGTACCTTGATTCTCTTTTCCCCATAGCTGGCCAGGGCTGTGAAGATAAATAGAGCCAGTGCTGTGCTAGTGAATGTTTGACAACAGATCTCTGGGGGTAAAAATACCTTGATTTGTATAATTTTCCAGTTTCCATGGTGTAACTACTTCCATCATGGCTGATTTCAAGCTAGCAGTGTTTTATCACTGATCGTGGAGTTGAGAAGAGCTACACAAAGTCTCTTATGATTGCGTATGAGCTTGGTCTGGCACATCACTGATCAGAGCCCTGTTTCAGCCCAGATGAAGTCAGATCGGAGATTCACGGTATGTCAAGGTTCAAGTGGCAAGGATGCTAAGTAGCACACATGCCACCTCCGCTCCTACCTTTGCCTACAGCAGGCATCACTAATCAATCATGTCTCTGCACAAACCCCAGGTTCTTGTCATCAGAATGCTCCAGGCAGCCACTACCAATTGATTAGGATTGGTTGTAAAATAACAGCTCCTTGCTGTTGATGATCTAGACTGACCGCCTCAACGTACAGATGGGGAAACAGAGGCCCAGATAGGGGAGGTCACCTAAAAAGTTTCGATAAGCTGAAGCTGGAAGCCCAGCGATCCATCTCCCAAGCCTGCACCCTGCTGCTCTCCCATAGTCTCGTCTCTCCCTGTCAGAGCAGCAACAAGGGCCAAAGGAAACTTATTGCTGAAAGAGGGGGCTTTGGGCCTGAACTGTGCGGGTCCCTTCCCTGAAGCTCTGGTCTTGAACACAGGGATGAATCATGAAGTCTCGTTACGAAAACCCCTCGGCAGCCCATTGCCTTTAGCTCTGTGCACTGCCTTGGTGTATGTGTGTCAAAGCGGATGAGCGTGAATGAGCATGCAGACTTACATAACTCTGCACACACAAATGGACACGTTTGCATCTCCTATCACTGGTGACAAACTTGGGGCCCTCCCCGGAGAGCGGCAGGCCCTCCAGAGTGCGCTTGTCTGTCTCCCAGATTTACAGGAGGAGCCAGGCCCTGAGTCATGATTTATCCCGGGATTGGCTCTGGGCCAGCCCGCTCACGGCTGTGGAGCGTCTGGCTGGCTCTCTCTCTTTTCTTCCCCTTTCTTCTTGGCGTCTTTACATAGGTAGCTACCCTCAGACATCATTCCTCTGCGAAGCCCTTCCTGGTCCCAGACGCCGGCTATCTCCCTACCTCCTGCTCACCTCCGGCTTCCCGCCCATCACCCTGAGCCTGGGAGTCTCTGCTTTTGTGCCCGTCTCCCTCCTGGACCGGGAGATCCTAGGAGGCAGGACCTTCCGCCACTGTGGAGTGAACCCCAGTGCCCTGTTTCACTCTCTCTTCCCCGTGCCTCTGTCCATAGCGGTCCTCGTCTTCCTGCGATTTTGTATCCAGGACTGTCAGGGCCGGGAAGAGGCCTGGGGGCCTTGCAGTCATTCTTGCTCATTGTTAGGCGGTGCACGCTCTTGTGGCCGAGTGTGTTTTTTTGGGCCTTGCTCAGAAGAGTGGGCTGTGCTCAGTGTCCCTGGCACGGCACTGCCCTTCCTAACTGCTGACGCAGCTCTGCCTTGGACACTTCTTTGTCCTTTATCTGCCCTGAGAACATGCTGCCCCCCAGTCGGCTCCCCCTCTGTGCAGGTCCTGCCTCTAGGGGCGGGGACATCACCTCCATCCTGGCCAGCATCAAAGCAGGCCCTGAGCTGCCCAAAGGCCAGCTGCCCTTCTCCACAGGAGAAGGGGGAGACGCTGTGCCCTTGCCCATGGGCAGAAAATGGGCATTTACTGAGTACCAGCTATGTACTTTGTTATTACTATGCCAGATCCTTTAATGCCTTATTTCATCTTCCCAATGGTAGGGTGATGTATTATTATATTCCCATCTCAAAGATGAGAAACCAAAGTTACCTTTGTCTCACATAGACTTACCCAAGATTATAAGTAGGAAGGGGTGGGGCTGGGGAACCTCACTCTGGGTCCTTCTGTGTCTGTGATGCCTTCATAGCGAGAGAGTGGGACTTACCCTGGTGGTCCAGTGGTTAAGACTTAGCCTTCCAAAGTAGGGGCTGNCACATAGACTTACCCAAGATTATAAGTAGGAAGGGGTGGGGCTGGGGAACCTCACTCTGGGTCCTTCTGTGTCTGTGATGCCTTCATAGCGAGAGAGTGGGACTTACCCTGGTGGTCCAGTGGTTAAGACTTAGCCTTCCAAAGTAGGGGCTGTAGATTCAATCCTTGGCTAGGGAGCTAAGCTCCCACATCCCTTGTGGCCAAAACAAAGCAAAAGCAATATGTAAGACTTAACATTTTAAAAAAAAGAGAGAGAGAGAGTGATGAAGTTGAAGAGTGAAACTGACCCCCTTAGAACTAATTTTCTTGTGTGAGTCTGGAAGGCCACTTGTGAGTACAAAGGACTGACAAGGCCCAGGAGAACTCCACGATTTTCCTGTTTCCCAGACTGAGCACTTAGAAGCCAGGGAATTTCTCACCCTCTTCTAAGACCTGGGACCCATGTGGCAACCTTGTATAGACATCCGGCACCTCTGCTCCAGAACCAGATGTGACCTTGGGAACTTCTTGTTTACACCCCCATTTTGCAGAGGAGAAGACTGAGGCTGAAATAGAGAATTGCCTCAGATTCCTCCTGAGGAGTAGCCAGGGTGACGATGGCTGCTCTCTACCCCTGAGTAGCCCTCACAGGCCTGAAGACTTGTCTAGGACATGTCACAGGCCCTCAGACCTAGACAGGACTGAGGGAGGTGTTCACTAGTCAGTAGATGAATTTCTCTGGAAATACTACAGGCTGGTGTTTAAATGGTAAGCCCTTTGAGATCTGAGCTCATCCTTGCACCTTGCTGCACCTGCAGAAAGCCACACCTGGCGCTGTGCCTAGCTGGGGACTCAGTAAGGCAATAAGAAGGGGCCTGGAATCCCTGAGCCAGGGAGTGCCAGACTGCTGCACTCCTGATCCAGTGATACTTCTAAGGCCTCCCTCTAGAATAAGCAGGAAACACACAGGCTACAGGGTCTCCATGACTCTGAAGAGAGTTTGGATGTGGGGCTACAGAATTCTAGAATTCTAAAGTCCCTGTCTCTTGGAGATCCTCCTGCTCCTGGCACAAATTCTTACCCAGCCTCAATTTGAATACTTCCAGTGATGGGGAGCTCACTCCTCCCTGCTGCTGGCCATACCAGTCAATGCCAAGTTCTCTTTCCTTCCTCCGATAACCATCACTCTGGACTCAGGGCCACTTGGGTTCCTGCTGACTGAGTTCCGAGACCACTTCTTGGCTTGTGGTGGCTGGTTCTCTGGCTGTGACTTTCCTCCCTGTTGCAGACCCTGTTGCCTGGCTTGAGGGTCAGGGAGATCAAGTTTGACTTGTCACTTTCCCTCTCATCTTGTGACCTTGGACATACTTAGTTTTTCTAAGCCTTTGATTTCCTCCTTTGTAAAATGATGATAGCTTTATTGGATTGTTGAGAAGATTAAGTGAGAAAAGTCCTGAAAAGTGCTTAGCCTGATAGTTGGCAACGAGTAAGAACTCAATACATGCTAGGTAGTATTATTATGACCTCCTAATTTGTGAGCCAGGAGTGGTAACATCTGCCTTGTGGAGTCATCTTGAGGATTACCACAAAAATGCTGAGCACGGATTTTGACTCATAGTGAAGCTGGCCTCATAGTGACAGTCGTACTTCGTCACGCATGTTACCATCATAAAGAGAGGGTCCTGCCAAAGACAAGTGTGAGAAACAAGCACCCAAGTACCACTTTCTTGAGGCACATATCAGAGATTGGTCCAAGCCCCTTTAATTAAAAATTTTGGATTTCTTTCTTTCTTTTTCATCCTCATCCCAGTTGGGATGCTTTCAGCCGCATCTAACAGAAGAACCAAGTAAGATGGCTTGAAGGATAGATTTATTTTTGCACATTACAAAAATAGTGGAGTGGTGGCAGACTCTACTATAATCAGAAAGAGTTTAGAGCCCAAAGCTAGGCTGCATAAGGAAGAATCATTGCTAGATTTATGACATTGAGGCAGTTACTTAACCTTTCTGCGCCTCGGTTTTCATATCTGCAAATGGCAGTACCAATAACCCCTTCCTTCCTGGGCTTTTGTGAGGATTAAATGGGTTAACAAGTGCAAAGTGATTAGAACAGCGCCTGGCACATTGTAAGTGGGACGTTAGCACTGACCATTATTTACGGCAGAGCAGGGACGATTCTGAGGCTCCTCAGTGTGGGGCCCCGGTGATATGAGCAGGCACTGGATTTTTCCATTACCTGCTCTGCGGTCGTCGCTCTTTTTTCCACTGTCACTCTGCCTCTGACTGTCCTCAGGCTTGTGCCCTCGTGGTGCAAGATGGCTGCAGTTGCACCAAACATTGCTCCTCATACAACACTGTCCAAAGCTACCAGAAGAGAGAATACCTTTTTTGCTTTTTTTTTTAAGAGAGAAGAAAGTTTTCCCAAATGACATCTTTCTTGACATTTCTTCTGCCTTAAATGGATCAAATGTGTAAACGTACCACTTCAGGAAGAGGAGAATGGAGATATTATGATTGGCTCGGCCTAACCCAGATTCTGCCTTCTAAGCCACTCATTCTTGGACCAGCTGGGGATCTATAAGGATAAAGGAGGGAATGGAATGATGAACCAGCCAACAGTGTCTGACTCAGGCTAACAGACATGGGGACAGGACAGGGTGGCAAAGGCCCTGCCGTCATGCCAGGGTCAGCTTTGCAGGCCTGGAGATAATTTTTTGGCTAGTCTTGAAAGCCTGTCTGAGTTGGTGTCAGCTGCCACCGGGGCTGCCAAGGGCAGTAGTGGAGAAAGAGCAGACCCAGGGCCAAGCTAACGCCTTGTCTGCGATCACTCACAGCAATAGCAACCTCCGTTTATTCAACAGTAAGTTTCATTTATCCAGTCTTACCTTCTCTCCCCCGTAACCTAAATAGCAAGTACTATTTTGATTTTCACTGGCAGATGAGAAAACTGAAGCAGAGAGAGGAGAAGTGACATGCTTCTCCTGAGATACTCCCGAGGCCCACCCACAACCCTCTGGTCCTTCCTGGAGGGCGCCTGCAGCCTTGGTGGGCTGTGGCTGTTATGTGTCAGTTGCTTCCTGCATCAGGCTACCTGCATCCTGGGCATGCCAGGAAGTTAATGTGCCCGATGACAATGCTCAAAAGTTGGTGGGTAAAAACCCTAGCTTCCTTGGCCCTCAGGGGGCAATTCTGAGCTGTCTTCTATAGTCTCTTGAGGTGTGTATGACAGTAGTTAGCTTGCTTACAAAGGCACACGTATATGCCTTTGGTCTCTTCGTCACGTTTTCCCACTCCCTCACCTGGACTTCTCAGGATCACCTCTCACAAAACTTGAGCTCAGGGACTGCTTTCTATACGTAACCTGAACAAACAGCCTTGTCTCAAGTTGCAGAGGGAGTCAGTGATGAGCTGGGAGACATACCGGGCCAGCCCTAAGTCTGAGGGCTGATGACCACTGGCCGTCTTCCTGTCAGCGGAAGGATCAAGAGAGGAACAGGAGACCTCAACCTCAAACCCCAAACCCCAGCCGTCTTCTTCAACTAGGCCCGCACCAACGGTGGAGCAATCGGCTGGCGCAGCAGCCGAACCTGGTGCTTCCTGCAGGCCAGCTGGGCTCTGATAGCCGACCTCAGGGACTCATAAACCACCTGATGGGATGGGACCTGTGAACTGAATCAGAGGAACAATTCGGCCTTCCCCAGCCGGCTTCAAAGGAGCGATTACGGACCAACCAGGAAATAATACATTTCATGGAAAAGACCGTAATTATGGAGCATTGAGTAAATAATACATGCTTTTAAAAAGTCTGCAATTATGTATTTATCCTATCTGTAATTAGGGAATTTTTAAAGGGTACATTATAGGTAATTTAAAAATAAAATAATGACACCACTCAAAACAAACAGCCCCAAACAAAGACAATTCAGGCCACCCCAAACTCAGCTGACTGATGATTTCAGGGAGAGTCACTGTCCTCAGCTTCATGGAAACCAGATGGCCCGTGTTCGGCTTGGGTGTGTGAGGTGAGCTTGACCCCACCCTTGTCTAGAAGCTCACGCATGCTCAAATTCTCTCCTTGACTAGTCTGTCCTTCACAGCCTCAGTCCTCAGAGATTTCTTCTTCTTGTGACACAGCTGACAAGTGACTGGTGAGCATTGGCAGATTTTCTTGCCTTGATTCTTCCGGAAACTTCAAAACATGGCTGTCCAATACGGTAGCCACTAGCCTCTAAGTGAAAGTGAAAGTGTCACTCTTTGCGATCAACTTTTGTATCCAACTCTTTGCGACCCCATGGACTGTAGCCCACCAGGCCCCTCTGTCCATGGAATTCTCCAGGCAAGAATATTGGAGTGGGTTGCCATTTCCTTCTCTAGGGGATCTTCCCAAGCCAGGGGTCGAACCTGAGTCTCCTGCATTGCAGGCAGACTCTTTACGGTCTGAGCCAGCAGGGCAGACACTAAGTAGTGTGGCTATTTAAATTTGAATGAATGAGAATTCAGGGATTTTCCTGGCAATCTAGTGGCTTAGACTCCATGCTCCCACTGCAGGGGGCATGGCTTCGATTCCTGGTTGGGGAACTGAGATCATCCATACTGCACGGCATGGCACCCCCTGAAAACAAATAAATACATAAAGAAATCAATCAAAACAAAAATTTAAACAGTCAGTTCCTCAG
The DNA here is from genome assembly GCA_006410875.1 of Neotragus pygmaeus. NCBI lineage: Eukaryota > Metazoa > Chordata > Mammalia > Artiodactyla > Bovidae > Neotragus > Neotragus pygmaeus. The sequence goes on along the minus strand of SJYV01039069.1, from coordinate 64,591 downwards.
GATACTAGGCACATTTCAAGTGCTCTAGAACCACACACACAGCTGGTAGTTACCGCGCTGGGCTGTACAGACACAGAACGTCTTTACTGCAGAAACAGTGGAAAGCATTGCTTCTCTGGTGCAGACCTGGTCTTGACCATCACTGCAAAAGGAAATGGGTTTCCTCTGTTTGGAAGTTTTCTCCCCACTGGTCTGCCTGGTTAATGCAACTCTATTTGTCCTTGGGCCGCTCGGACGTCCCAGTGGTCATCATTCCCTTGCTCTTCTCCTGTGTTTCTGACACTCTTTAGCCTGTGTTGTTGTCACTCCAGTCTCCCCCAGCCCTGGCGAGCCCTGTTTCATTCATTTCATGACCCCCAGTAGCAGGCCATGATCTAGAGTGTTGGTGGAGAAGTTCTAGCTCAAAACTGCTGTGAAAGCCTTTCTCCCTTCTTCATCTGCCTTGCTCCCCGGCTCAGTGTCTGTCTTATCACTCTTGGGCACATCAAAGACAAGCTCGAGGGAGTTACCTGGTGGTCCAGTGGGTAAGAACCGGTGCTTTCCCTACTGTGGGCCCAGGTTCAGTCCCTGGTTGAGGAGCTAAGATCCCGAAAGCTGTGTGATGCAACCAAAACACAATGAGAACAAACTCAAAGGCAGTGTGTCCTGAGAGCGAGCGACGCCTGCCTGTCCGTATTGTCCATGCGTGACTCTTGTTGCTTAGTACTTGTCACTGCCTGGCTATAGGCAGTGGGTAAGGATGGGCCTGGAAGGGGTAGGCATATCCAGGCAGGACCCCAGGGTGCCAGGGCCCTGACTGGCACCTTTTTCTGGTGGAGATGAGGCCCAGAAGCCTGACCTGGGAGCAGGGAGTTGGGCAGCTCCTGGCAGATGGGATGGGGTGGCAAGGACATCAGGTGGGCAGTCCAAGGTGGACAGATCAGCAGGTGTATGGATGGGACACCTGGCAACAAGTTCCCAGCAGCAGAACCTCCCTCTCCTGGTCTTTAAATGGAAGTTGCTCAGTCGTGTCTGACTCTTTGTGACCCCATGGACTGTAGCCCACCAGGCTCCTCCCTCCATGGGATTCTCCGGGCGAGAGTACTGGAGTGGGTTGCCATTGCCTTCTCCAGGGAATCTTCCTGACCCAGGGATTGAACCCGGGTCTCTTGCATTCCAGGCAGATCCTTTAACCTGTGAGCCACCAGGGAAGCCCTTGATTTTCTCAGTGGAGCTTTTTGGAAAGTTATGTTGATGTTGGTGGTGGTAAGGAAGGCCAAGGTGGTTGTGGTGGTGGCAGTGGGAACTGTGGCCAGACCCCACCCCTAGGAAGTTAGGGCTCAAGGTGACCGTGTCTGTGTGCCTTGGCCCAGCCTCCCTTCCTATCGAGGGGCTCTCTGTCCCAACTTGGCAGGCTCTGGGGTTTAGCTGGTTTTCCTTTTCAGGGGAGCAAGATTACTTTACCACGGCCCTCTTATCTGATGTCCTAGTGGGAGGGATGACATCTTATTTACTGAGAACTATTCTGTGTCTGGACTCACTGGATGCTGAACTAAGACCAAATGTTGGTAGAGTGAAAGGCTGGGTGGGCTGGCCCTGCTCTGGCTCCCCTGCGCCTGAACCACAGACCAGCCTTTCTAAGCTTCAGGTCCTTTGTTGTGAACACCTCCGCTGTCACCCTATTGTGGGCATTATGTGAAAGGATGCTTAGCTTTATAAGTTAAAGATTCTATTTCATAAAGTTTGAATGGCTGGTATATTTGTGTATTCAAAAATAAAAATAAAGGGAAAAGATGGTAGAGGAAAAATCTCCAGCTCCCCTGCCCCCATCTGTGCATTCCTCCCCTCCAGCTGGACACCATTACCCATTTCTCAGGTCCCAGAGGGTTTCTTGGTGAAGCGCCTACGTTAAAGCACACACAAACATGTATTCACTCCTCTGTGTCACAGCCTCAGGAGCACAATGAGCTTTGGCTCCGAGCTTTGGTTTTAAGCTGCGTTTTAGGCTACAGGATGCTGTGTGTGCGTGTGAGATGTTCACTCTTTTGGAAGAGTGTCACCCTGATGAACCCACAAGGTCCTGGAGCGCAGGGACTGCGCATTCTCCTTCTGTGGCCGCCCTCCGGGCCTGACCTGGAGCTGAGCACAGCGTGGCGCAGCACGACCTAGGTCATCAGTGGAACCGCGTTCTTAGCGAATTGTGAGACCTCTGTTTCCATATCCCAAAATGGGGACGATAAGAATCTCTTGCTGGAAGGGTTGCTGTTCCCGTGATTCACTAGAGTGCTGAATGGACAGTGCCTAGCACACAGTAGGTGGTCGCTGAGTGGTGGAAATGAAAGCAGTGCGGGGCATCAGGGTGGCCGGGACAGAGGTGGGCTGTGAGGCCATCCCTCCTTTAGCTGGTGGGGTAGGGAGTGTTGGGCATGACCTTACTGTCTGTCCTTGTTTACAACAGAGCTCGGAGCTCGCACCTCTTCATCTGTGTGCCATCAGAGGCCAGGCAACGGGGAAATCTTGCCAGAGTGGTGGTGTGATGGTTGGAAGGAGCCTGTCAGGTCCCATCAGCGTCCGTGACAGGTTGTCACGGCAGAGGCTCGTGAAGGCAGCGTGTGCTGTTCAGGCATGCCCTCCCCACCCCTACCTCCAGGACTTCCAGGAGGGTTAAGGACCCCTGTGTCACAGTGTTCTTACACGTGTCCGCCGGAGCCCCTTGGAGCCCACTGGAGCTGTTCTCAGTGCTGGTGGAGAGACAGGGGGAAGACCCCAGGCCCAAGCATCCTCTGCTACTCTGGCAGGACAGAGTGGAGGCCCAGAAAGATGCACCTGGATGGAGCTCATCCCCAGCCCACCACCTCTGGCCACCACCACCCTATCAGGCCTCACTGCTCCTTCTGCCCTGTGACCTGTCTTCCTCGCTGTCCCTGGAATCAGTGACTCACAGGTCAGTGCTGACTGCCTTTCTCCTGGGCTTACTTGAGTGCACGTCTGGCCCGATTCCTCTGTTTTGCTCCAGACAGGCTGCATCGCTTCATCTGCCCCAAAATAGCTGGTCGGGCAGCGTTTGGAGCCAGGTGGGAACGACTGCCAGCCCCTCTACTCTTTAGGCAGATGCTTCATGCCCTTAACTCCCCAGCACTAGCCTCACCTCCTTCAGTTCCGCTCCTGACCACTCTTCCTCTCCAAGCCCTCCTCTACTACTGGACACCAAGTGCCGGATCGTTTGCCCTGGACTATTGCGCAAGTGTCACTTTCTGCCAAGAAAATAGGATGCTATAGTAAAGAATATGGACTTCAGAGTCATACTCTCTGGGTTTAAATCACGTACTAGCTGTGTCCTTTGGCAAGGCGCCTCACCCCTCTGAGCCTCAGTGTCCTTGTCTGCAAATAGGAGTAATGTACCCACCTTCCGGGTGCTGAGTGAGTGAGCAGATACAGGTAAATGACATGCGGTCCCTGGCAGAGTGAACAGTTGACATGTTAGCTATTAGTATGATACTGTGGATGTCTGATTTCTATGATTTATATCACAGGAAGAAATACGCTGACCATCATCCTACCCACCCCCATACGAGAGAGGCTGACCTGGTGGGGGACAGAGGAGAGGACGGTGGCCATTTAATTTGGGAATACAGGAGAAATCTGATCTATTTCATTGCACTCCCCCCTCAGGCCTCCCTACTTCCCATCCACACCCAATCACCTAATCCACCCCACAGAGGGATTCCCAGGCTCCCAGAACCCTGATGTATAAACCTGGGGCCCTGCAGGCAGGTGTCGGCCACAGGAATAGCAGGTTTACAAGGTAAGGACGTATAAGATGTGACAGGCCCAGAATTAGCAATGCAATTCCTCTGTCATTTTTATCATCGGCCCCTGCAGGGAGGAGCTGATTAAATGGATATTCAACTCTTTGCATTAATGTGCATCCAGCTTCAATTTGCATTTCATTAGCTGCACAAAAAGCATAATTTTATTATTTGCCGTTGGAAAGCAGATCTCTGCTAACAAGCAGCTACACGCTGCTACTGAAATATGATGTGACTGACTTGCTCTGCTGTCTTGCTGGCTCTGCCATCCTCTGTCCCTCAGCAGACTTCTGGCTCTATTGAGGGGGACGATTTCAGCCGCGTCACAGCAGACTCTGTTCTCCTTGTAGCCCTGACCCGTCGGAGGGCTTCTTGGTCTTCCTGTGGCCGCAGGGTGTGGACCCACTGGATCCATGTTCCAATGCAGCCAGGAAGGCAAGGGTTGACTGCTGTCTTTGGACAGTGGTGTCATCAGTAACCACTACAACGACGTTGTCTGAACAGTATATCCACCATTATAACATCACCACCCACCACCGCCTCCACCATCACCACCCTCACCACCTCCAGCATCGTCACCTCTGCTACCTCTCCCATGCTGCTCCTTCTGCGGCTACAAGCATGATTGTCGTCATCGCCAGCATCAGCCCCACCACCATGCTGCCATTACTAACACTGCCCCCATCCCAACACTGTCTCCATCATATCACCACCGCCACCACCCTAGCACTGCTATTCTCACGACCAGTGTTGTCACCATCAGAATTATCACCGTGTTCATCATTACCACTGCCATCATTTCCGCTGTCAACAATGCGCTTTCCATTGCTTCTGCTTCCACGACACCCTTGACCCTTGGTCTTACTGATGGACTGAACGCAGCCTTAGAGGAGAGCAGGGCCCAGGTGACCAGTGACATTGTAACTGAAAGTGGGGCCTGGCTTCTTGCTGCTCGAAGAGCTGATAAAGAGGCCAAGTTGGTGGAAAAGAAAGCTGGCTTTATTTTGGATGCCAGCTACCTGGGGGGAAAGGTGCACTGTCCAAAGACCACCTCCTCCGTAGTGACAATCAGTGAGTTAGAGCTTTCATAGGCTGAGGGAGTGGGCTACTTTCAGAAAAACAGTACAGTCAGTTCTGACAGTCATCTTGAAATTGGTCATTGGTGGTCTGACCAGCATCATCTTGATTGTTTTAGGTACAGCTAATCTTCAGTTCCGCGGTCGGTTTGTTTCCATTTCTTGAGGCCAGTTCTCAAAATTGCAGCAGTTTATGCTGTGGTTACAGTCTAGCCATCATGTAGGTGACTTCTCCACCTGGTAGCGGTTTCAGTATCTACCAGACAGCTCACAGGATACGGCTCAGAGTATCACCTATAGCCCTTGAGAAGGAGCCGAATGTCCTTGACTGTGCTTACTGACTAAACTTAAATTATTTGGTCTCCTTTGACTCTTTTCCTTTGTTTCTGCATGTTTTCACTTCTCTGATTAAATTTATTCTTTGGCTAAATTTTTCCCCTGACAAAAGGCAGGCTGCGAATATGGGGGGCAAGGACAATAGAGTCCCACTCCATTTCACTGTGAGGGGATCTGGAGATTGAAACACAGGGAAAGGAGCAGTCAAGTCATTATAGTGAGACCCTGACTTTGGAGGTAGGTAGAACTGACCTCATGAATGAGTCGCTTACCTGAGTCTTAGTTCCTTATCTCTAGAGTGGGGCAAATAACACCCTCTTGCTTGAATTGAGTGTTAATTAAGTGAGAACATGTATATTGAGGATCTGTATAGTGGACACTATTGGTTCTCTGCCTTGAATCCCCCTGGATCTCCTTCATGAGCTCTGTGTGTCCAGCCCGGCTTCTGAAAGCTTCCCTCCTTGTATGTCAAAGTGGCAAGCTTCTGCAGAGGCCCACCTTTGGGCTACTGTAGTAACTTCATTCAAGAATTATTTTCAGAGTGGCCTGTAAGCAATGGTCAATGAGGCAGGAGTATGGATGCTTTGATTCCAGCTTGAGCAAGTTTGGTGGTGTAACTTACCCTCTAGAGCTCCCTGTGAGAGCAGGCCACGCTGGGACTTTATCTGTGACTGTACCAGGGCATGGCCTCTTGCCCTTCTCTGTCTGGCTTTCTGCACTTCCTCAGTGCCTTCCCCCAGGATAAATTTTGTGATACGTCACTTGCACAGGAATCATCATCTCAGGGTCTGCTTGTGACTTGCACAGCACATAGTGGGATTTCAGTGTGCACCGGATCCCTTCCCTCCCCTCTCCATCGGTCAGGTTTGTTAGTTAATAGAGGGCTTTCCCATATGTTCTTCACTGGAAGTGTATGCTAACTCTGACAGTTTTTCTAGAGTGGGAATTATTATCCCCATTTTACAGACAGAAACAGAGGCTAAAGTCATGGAAATTAAGTGGAAAATGTGGGACATGAACCATATTTTCTGAGAGTCAGTTCTTCCTGCTGTACCAGCCTACAGAATTTCTGAGCTCAGTGTGGGCTCAAGCCTGGTCCAAAACATCTGTGAATGGGATTGTAGGTCAGTGACCAGGTAGAGAGATCAACTCCCATCTTTTTCACTCTCTCACCTTAAACACCAACAGCATCACCAACACAATGGGATCACCATGGAAAAAGGGATGGTCTGCTGGTTTAAAAGAAAAACTATGCAGAAAAAAGGTTTCCCAGGTGGCTCAACGGTAAAGGACCTGTCTGCCGATGCAGGAGACGTAGGAGACATGGTTTAATCCCTGGGTTGGGAAGATTCCCTGGAGAAGGAAATGGCAACCCACTCATGTTCTTGCCTGGATAGTCCCACGGACAGAGGAGGCTGGTGGACTACAGAGTCAGATATGACTTAGGGACTCAAAAAAACATGCAGTGACTGTCAATGTAGGGCAAAAACCACCACAATATTGTAAAGTAATTAGCCTCCAATTAAAATAAATAAATAAATTAAAAACGTGCAGTGAAAGGGACCCTGTGCCCCTGCTCACGTGCACTGTAACCTCAGGCAAACTACTTAACTGCTCTGAGCCCTCGTTTCCCATTTAGTCCTCCCAACCTCTCGGTGGGGTTTCCCTGATAGCTCGGTTGGTAAAGAATCCACCTGCAATGCGGGAGACCTGGGTTTGATCCCTGGGTTGGGAAGATCTCCTGGAGAGGGGAAAGGCTACCCCTCCCAGTATTCTGGCCTGAAGAATTCCATGGACTGTATAGTGCATGGGGGTCAGAAAGAGTCAGACAGGACTGAGTAACTTTCACTTGCACTTCACGTTCACTTTCAACCACTTGGTGAGGCAGGGGCTATTATCATCCCAGTTTTTCAGATGACTAAAAGTGGTAACAGATGTTCTGAGAACGGGAAGACAGATCAGAACAGAGAATCAGTTCCTTTGTCCCGTTCTCCCAGCTTGAGAATCTCCTGAGCTATGTTCCTGACAGACGAGGCCTGGCTTCAGCTCAAAGACTTCTCCACACCAGGGACCCTGCTCTCTTGCAAAGTGGCCCCTCCCAACTCGGCTCCTTCCCCACACAGCCAGCTGACTTTTCCCTGGTCTCTGGATACTGGGTCAGGTTGAATTTTGGGGGTTGTTTAGAATGGCCATGCCTAACAGGGATTTGAAGACAAGTTCCTACTTCTTCAAATCTACCCTTTCTCAGGTTTGTCCCAGCGAGGAGGAAGTAGGACAGCCCCTTACACATCACTGTCACCGCAGGTCATTCTTCTTTGGATCTGTGCTCACCAGCCCTCTAACAAGATCACTGTAGTGTGTTGAAACTGTTTATATGCCTGACTCCTCTATGAGATGTGTTCTTTAATGGTAGGGACATCATCTTCAGTTCAGTTCAGTCACTCAGTCATGTCCAACTCTTTGCGACCCCATGGTCTGCAGCACAGCAGGCTTCCCTCTCCATCACCAACTCCCAGAGCTTGCTCAAACTCATGTCCATTGAGTCAATAATGCCATCCAACCATCTCATCCTCTGTCATCCCCTTCTCCTCCTGCCTTCAATCTTTCCCAGCATCAGGGTCTTTTCCAATGAGTCAGTTCTTCACATCAGGTGGCCAAAGTATTGGAGCTTCAGTTTCAGCATCCAATGAATATTCAGGACTGATTTCCTTTAGAATTGACTGGTTTGATCTTCTTGCAGTCCAAGGGACTCTCAAGAGTCTTCTCCAACACCACAGTTTAAAAGCATCAATTCTTCAGCACTCAACTTTTTTTATAGTCCAACTCTCATATCCATACATGACTACTGGAAAAACCATAGCTTTGACTAGATGGACATTTCTTGGCAAAGTAATGTCTCTGCTTTTTAATATGCTGTCTAGGTTGGTCATAGCTTTTCTTCCAAGGAGCAAGTGTCTTTTAATTTCATAGCTATAGTCACCATCTGCAGTAATTTTGGAGCCCCCCCCAAAAAATAAAGTTTTTCAATATTTCCATTGTTTCCCCATCTATTTGCCATGAAGTGATGGGACCAGCTACCATGATCTTACTTTTCTGAATGTTGAATTTTAAGCCAACTTTTTCACTCTCCTCTTTCACTTTCATCAAGAGGCTCTTTAGTTCTTACTTTCTGCTATAAGGGTGGTGTCATCTGCATATCTGAGGTTATTGATATTTCTCCTGGCAATCTTGATTCCAGCTCTGATTCATCCAGCCTGGGATTTTGCATGATATACTCTGCATATAGTTACATAAGCAGGGTGACAATATACAACCTTGACCTACTCCTTTCCTGATTTGGAACCAATCTGTTATTCCAAGTCAAGTTCTAACTCTTGCTTCTTGACCTGCATACAGATTTCTCAGGATGCAGGTAAGGTTGTCTGGAATACCCATCTCTTGATGAATTTTCCACAGTTTGTTGTGATCCACACAGTCAAAGGGTTTGGCATAGTCAATAAAGCAGAAGTAGATGTTTTCTTGGAACTCTCTTGCTTTTTCCATGATCCAGTGGATGTTGGCAATTTGATCTCTGGTTCCTCTGCCTTTTCTAAATTCACCTTGAACATCTGGAAGTTCATGGTTCATGTACTATTAAAGCCTGGCTTGGAGAATTTTGAGCATTATTTTGCTAGCATGTGAGATAAGCACAATTGTATGGTAGTTTGAATATTCTCCAGTATTGCCCTTTTTTGGGATTGGAATAAAAACTGACCTTTTTCACTCCCATGGCTACTGCTGAGTTTTCCAAATTTGCTAACATATTGAGTGCAGCACTTTCACAGTATCATCTTTTCAGGATTTGAAATAGTTCAACTGGAATTCTATCACCTCCACTAGCTTTGGTCATAGTGATGAACAGTATGAGAAGGCAAAAAAGATATGACCTCATCTTAATTCTCTTTATATCTCCAAGGCCCAGCCCTGGATCTGGCCCAGAGCAAGTGCTCAATAGCAGCATACTACAGTGGCTCTTGGAGTCAGGTGGACTTGCATTCCAATCCCAGTTCTACTGTCTCTTAGCTGTATAGTCTTACGCAAAGCACAGTGCTTCTTTGAACCTCAGTTTCTTCATCTGTGAAATGGGTCTAATAGTATCACCTACTACACAGGGCTCTAATGAGGATCAAATGGGATTACAAATGGAGAATGCCAAGTCCGGTACCCGTTCTGCAGTGAGAAACATCTGGACCTGAGAAGTGTCCAGTACCTGCTCCCTGCTTCACAACGGTAGTTGGAACTGGACATGCTTCTAATGCGGTAGCCAAATAGCTTGAGGATTCTGAGCCTTTCACCTGCCTAGTGCTGGCGTTGTTCTCCTGCCTGCTGACCCGCAGATGGCTGTCTCCCTGCAGAGTCGCCGGGTTGGAGAGGTCTGTAGGGAGCAGCTGGAGACAGAATGGAGCAGGCTTGAACCCCGACACTGACTGCCGTGGTCTGACTGGATACACATCTCCAGACTTCAAGGCAAGCGTCTCTGGCCAAACCCACTGTGGAGATCCTAAATTGGCACCCTGTGGCGTGAGCTGTCTGATTGTACAAAGGCAGTATTTCTGGTTTTCAAAAGAGCTGCATAATTTAAAATGCATAAGACAAAAAGTGGGATTAAGGCAATCTGATAGACTCTCCAGACTGGGGTATCAATTATACACACTCAACTCGTAAAGCTTTATTTGTGAGATTCGGAATTTATTATCTGTCTGAAGCACTAATTACCAGGTTTCTCTCTTTCAGTCTTACAGGTCTCTTTTCAAATTTATCTTCTTGTTTTTTCTTTCCCCTGACTGGGGCCAAATAACTCCTGTTCCTGGNTATTTGTGAGATTCGGAATTTATTATCTGTCTGAAGCACTAATTACCAGGTTTCTCTCTTTCAGTCTTACAGGTCTCTTTTCAAATTTATCTTCTTGTTTTTTCTTTCCCCTGACTGGGGCCAAATAACTCCTGTTCCTGGAAGGGAAACTGCCTACTTGGAAAGGAGCAGAGGGTGATATCTGAGTTTAGCTTGGTCAGTTCTGGGCACTTTGGGGAAGCTGGACAGAGGGGAGGAGGACTCAGATGGATACATGTGAACAAGTGAACTGTTACCATTTTCACATTCTCTCAGGGTCACGTATGTTTCTCGTTTAAGAAGACAACTACTTCTGTGTAGTGTACTTTACTTTTCCTTTCATGCACAACTTTTTACCTAGAGCCGTCTTGTTCTTTTGCCTGCTTGCCTATCTACCTGAGGATCACTAATCCTACTCCGGAGTCTGTGCTCCCTGTGCTTTCTCCAGGCTTTCACATGCATCACCCACACCATCAATGTCATCGTCCCGAAATAGTGTCACCCAGACTGTCTGACTGGTGTCTTCGGAACGGGCAGTGCCCTGTGTCTGGCCGCCGCCTCCTCCTGGGGCCTTCCTTGATCGTCATCCTGGAGATGCACTTCCTGTCTCTCCTGTGTCCGTTTCCTGTATTTTTGGTGTCCCTCTATTTTAGTTTACAACTTTATTTTGTCAGAGCACATCCTTCAATAGCTTTTAAGAAAAAAATCCAGAAGAGGCAAAAGTTTTGCCTTTCTGAAAATCACACTTGTTGGATATTCAGAGTTGGTTCATTCTTTTCTTTTTTAAAAAATTCTATTCATTTATTTTTGGCGGTGCTGGCTGAGTCTCTGTCGCTGTGCTGGCTTTTCTCTAACTGCGGCAGGCAAGATCTAGTCTCTAGTCGTGGTGTGCTAGCGGAGAAGGCGATGGCACCCCACTCCAGTACTCTTGCCTGGAAAATCCCACGGATGGAGGAGCCTGGTGGGCTGCAGTCCATGGGGTCGCTAAGAGTCGGACACGACTGAGTGACTTCACTTTCACTTTTCCCTTTTATGCACTGGAGAAGGCAATGGCACCCCACTCCAGTACGCTTGCCTGGAAAATCCCATGGATGGAGAAGCCTGGTAGGCTGCAGTCCGTGGGGTCGCACAGAGTCGGATACGACAGCAACTTCGCTTTTACTTTTATGCACTGGAGAATGAAATGGCAACCCCTCCAGTGTCCTTGCCTGGAGAATCTCAGGGACGGGGGAGCCTGGTGGGCTGCTGTCTATGGGGTCTCACAGAGTCGGACACGACTGAAGCGACTTAGCAGCAGCAGCAGCNAGAGTCGGACACGACTGAGTGACTTCACTTTCACTTTTCCCTTTTATGCACTGGAGAAGGCAATGGCACCCCACTCCAGTACGCTTGCCTGGAAAATCCCATGGATGGAGAAGCCTGGTAGGCTGCAGTCCGTGGGGTCGCACAGAGTCGGATACGACAGCAACTTCGCTTTTACTTTTATGCACTGGAGAATGAAATGGCAACCCCTCCAGTGTCCTTGCCTGGAGAATCTCAGGGACGGGGGAGCCTGGTGGGCTGCTGTCTATGGGGTCTCACAGAGTCGGACACGACTGAAGCGACTTAGCAGCGGCAGCAGCAGCAGCAGCAGCAGCTTCTCACGGTGGTGGCTTCTTTCGTTGCAGAGCATGGGTTCTGGGGCATGCAGGCTTCGGTAGTTGCTGCACATGGGTCAGTAGTCATGGTTTCTGGGCTGTAGAGCACAGGCTTGAGAGTTGTGGCTCACGGGCTTGGTTGCTCTGTCACATGGGATCTTCCCGGACCAGGGACCAAACACGTGTCTCCTACATTGGCAGACGGATTCTTTACAACTGAGCCACCAGTGAAGCCTGAAGCTCCTTTTTTTCTTAAATGTGAACATTTCACCATTATGTTTTGGTTTCCAGTGATATAAAGAAGTCAATGTCATTCTGCTCCTCAATTCTGAGTATGTTACCTTCTTTTTTTTTTCTTCTCTTGTAAAACCTTGAGAAAGCTTGTGGGCCCTTCTTCTTGCCAGAAGTCTAAAAGTTGACCTTCAGACTGTGCTGAAGGTCTATTTTTATCTATCGTGTTGAGCAGTTAATGGAACTTTTAGTTTACAAACTCGTGTTCTCTATTTCTGGGAAATTTTCCCAAATTATTTCTTGAATGATATCCTTCCCTCTGTTTCTTTGGTTCTGTCTTTCTGGGAACTCTTATAATTATATATATTCGACTTCCTGGGTTGGTCCTCTAGCTTTATCTTTTTCTTCCTTCTTTTCCCTTTGTATTTTTGATCTCCTTTTGGAAATTTTCCTTCAGCTTTAACTTCTAATCATTGTATTGAGCTTTATCACTTTCTTATCTTATACATTTAATTTACAAATTTATTGAAGTATAATTGATTTACAATGTTGTGTTAATTTCTGCAAAGTGATTCAGCTACACGCACATATATTTTTGTTTATATTATTTTCCATTATAGTTTATCATAGGGTATTACATAAAGTTCTCTGTGCTATACAGTAGGATCTTGTTGTTTATTCATACATTTAACTTTCAAGTTATTCTCCATGCTGCCTCTGAGTGATTGTGTCATAGACTCATTGTATTGAATATTTCCATGGCTTTCTATTGCCTCAAAATGTCCCTTGATTTTGGTGACCTGCAGGCCCAGCCTGTTTCTCCAGCCTTATCACATTAAGCCCCTCCCCGTCACCCCAGCTGCAGCTGCTCCAGCCACCTCATCACACTGCACACTTGAAGCGCCCTCTTGCCTCCGGGCCTCTGCTCTGTTTCTGCCTAGGATCCTCTAGCTTCGGCTGCCTCACAGTTGACTGTCCTATCCTCCCTACTAGACTGTGAGGCCCCTGGGGTCAGAGTCAAAGCATGGTCCCATCTATCTGCCCAATACCTACCAGGCCCCGGGACCATGGTAAGTAGGTGTCCAATCAATACTTGAAGATTCTTCTTTTTTCTTTTAAGATATTTATTTTGGGGTCTTTTGTTCTTGCGCACAGACTCTGCAGTTGTGGTGTGCAGGCTCTGGAGTGTGCAGACTCAGTAGCTTTGGCACGAGGGACGAGTTGCTCCTCCACACGTGGGCTCTAAGTTCCCCAATCAGGGACTGAACCTGCTTCCCTGCATTGCAAGGTGGATTCTCAACCATTGGACCACCAGGGAAGTCCCAACACCTGAAGGTTTTTGATAGACACACGTGTTTGTGGAGTTGCTTGGGTGCATGCTCAGTCATGTCTGACTCTTTGTGACCCCATGGACTGTAGCCCGCCAGGTTCCTCTGTCTATGGGATTTCCCAGGCGAGAAACCTGGAGGGGGTTGCCATTTCCTCCTCCAGGGGTTCCTCCTGACCCAAGGGTCAGATCTGTGTCTCCCGAGGCTCCTGTCCTCACAGATGGCTTCTTTGCCCCTTGGGTCACCTGGAAAGCCTGCTTGTTGAGTGTGCTCACGTGTATGCCTCTGGACTAGTCTCATGGAAATCCAGGGATGACTTCAGTTCAGTCCCTGCTCTAGGGTGATGACATTAGTGGGGTGAGGGCCCGCCAGGGGTGCTCACATCTGTGCATGCAGACTGTGGTCAGTATACAAGGAGAGGGACATACAGTGTGCAAGGAGGATTTCTGAGGAAAAAACCCTTCCATCAAATCTAGTTAAATAAAACACCAAAGCCTTCGTGAGAGATCCCAGAGTATAGCCTCTCTGGACATGCACATGGGCTTGCTTCTGCCTGAGCCTCTGCCCCCCTAGGCGGGCCTCACCCCTCGGTCCTTGCTGCTGCCTCTCCAGGCCGACGTGTCCTCCTCTCAAGGACAGGCTGAGATCATTTTCCATTTGCTTCAGTGCTGAGCAGCAGGCTAGGTTTTCCCAAAAGCCCTTCTCTGTAAACAGGAACAAATTGGGAGGAGCTAAATTCTCCCAGCTCAGGCTAGCCTTGCCGTGGTGGGGTCCACACTGTCCGCAGGAAGCCCTGGTTTAATAGTATTTATCTTTATTTACTGGGCGTGTCCTGTAAGCCAGGCACTATGCTAAGTGCTACAGGTATGTGATCTCACCTGTGCGATCATGACCTCACAGCAGATCTGTGGGCTAGGTGTTGCTGCCATCATTTTAAACCTGAGGAAACTGAAGCTCAGAGAGTTTAAGTGATCAGGTCAAGGTCACACAGGCCCCCAAATCAGCCAAGACTCAGGTCTGATGACTCTGTTCGTTAACACAGTAAGGAAGAACATTAAGAGAGAAAGAGTGCACAAAGATTCTCATTTGGAACTCCTATGGAAGGGCTCCTGGCAGGAGGCACCTCAGGGAACCAGGGTAGAGAGATGAGGCTAAGGGGGTCCCATGCATCTTTCATCCCTGGGCCAAGGCAGGACACAGATGTGACCTTGGGAAATCACCGTCTCTTCCTACTGCACAACCTGCATGACGCACTTGGTGAGGGCATTGGTCAGGAGCCAGGATGTGGCCCCCAAAAGTTGTCTCATTTGTGGCCGATGTTGTCAGCCAAGTGCAAAGGCAGAAGAAAGATTTAGTTATGCAGCTTGAAGACGGAAGGAGCCTCAGAGACCGTCCAGCTGGATCCCCTTGCCTCACTCCCCAGGGGGACATGGCCTGCCCAGGGCCAGCTGGTGAGAGGGGCAGGGGCTGGCTCACCCCAGGGATCCTGCCAGGGCACTTCAGAGATGCTTCTCTGATCCAGAGCCACCAAGAACACCGCACAGATTGCCCAGAGGGGACCGAGAACAACCGAAGACAAGATGGCGGTGATTGCCACTTGTGTTTTTAAGTAAAGGGTGTAGTCTGATCACTTTTTGTTCCTAAAGAACAACTCTAGCAGCTAAGGAAGATGTGCCCAAGAAGGCCACTGTGGCAGACAGTCCTCATATTGAACCTTCTAAACAGATCCCCGTCTTGTTACTTACACACTGCGGGGGGCGGGGGGTGGTGGGAGAGCAAATTGGCCCATGGTTACGGAAAGCAATTATATGGAGAAGTCAAGAGATGCTCACACCCTGTGACTCACAAGTCTATTCCTCAGAGTAGAAGCTGGAAGATCTCATGGCCTCTCTCACCCCCAGAAGTTATCTACGCAGAAGATTATTTACTTTTCTGCAGTTGTGTGGAGGAGATTTTTTTTTTTGGGGGGTGGGGAAGAGTGGCACATGGGTGGAACAAGAAGGGAGACCCCTGTCTGGCCTGAAGAATTGGATTTTGGCCCTGGTAGGAGAGGGGATGGGATAGAAGCTGATTGAGAAGTGTTAATAAAAGTTGTGGTGAGACTCAGAGCTGACGGAAGCTGGCTTTGGGGTTAGGTCCAGCATAGTGTCATTGTGGTGCTAGAGCTGAATGGCAGAGTGGCGTGGAGTCAGGGAGCAGTTCCCGAAGCAGGCGGATCCCATCAAGCCAGGTAGAGGGTCCTGGGTGCATGAAGCCTCTTTGATTTGCCCACGGTCCTCCCAGGGGAGTGGGTCAGGCTTGCTTCTGAGGTGAGGTGAGGCACCTGCAGCATCTCCCTGCAACAACTGGGGGAGGTTTGTGGAGGGAGGTGATAACACTGAAGTTACGCAGGTGGGAGCTCAGAGCCACCAGAATTTAAATATTAATGCTAATACAGCTACATTTATATGCACAGCTGTCATTAAATAATATTTGATTGAATAATTTTTAATGGTTGTCATAGTATTCTATTGTTTGGATATATTGTGGTAAATCTATCTGATCCTTTAATTAAGTTGTTTCTCTTTACAAGCAACTATGTAATAAATATTTGTGAATGTCTGTGACTATCTCCTAGGGAGACTTTACTAGAAATAGATTTACTGGGGCAATGGCTTTGCAAAATTTTAAGGCATTTGATACAAATTGCTAAACTGTCCTCTGCGATTGTGTGAATTTTTACTCCCACCAGCTGTAAATCAAAGTACCGGTTTTCTCACACTCTTGCCAAGATGAAATATTATTATTTGAAAATATATTTTGCAAATTGAAGGGCCCAAAATTATAGTGTCTCATTTTCATTTCTTTTCCAGAGAAGGTAAACTTTTTCATGTTTACTGAACATTTATTTCTTGGCATTATTTGTTCATCTTTTTTCTTTTTTTTTTCTCATTTGGGCATTCATGTTTTTTTCTATTACAACTTGAAGCATTGTTTATATGTTGAGGATGTAACTATTTTTCTATCATGTGATTTGCATTTTTCCAGTTTGTCTCTTACATTTTTATGTGGTTGTTTGTTTTTTACTTTTATTTTGAAATAATCTCAAGCTTATAAAAAAAAAAATGTGAGTACAGTACAAAGACTTTTTTATCCAGACTCATTTGAGGGTGAGTTGTTGACCTGGTGCCCATCATCCTTGGGGACTTTTGTGTGTATTTCCTACCAACAAGGACCTTCTCGTACATGACCGCAATACAACCACCAAAATCAGGAAGGTGACCTTGTACTGAAAGATGGATACCAGCTATTCTCCAGACTTCATTCAACTTTTGCTAGATGTTCCCGTAATGTCATTTGCAGCAGAAGGATCTGGTTCAGAATCATGCGCGGCAACTAGCTGTGTTTCTTTACTGTCCCCAGTCTGAAATGGGTCCTCAGGCTTTCATGACCTTGACCCTGTCGAACAAAGCACATAGACCAGTTGTTTTGTTGAATGCCCATCACAGGGTGTGTNGATCTGGTTCAGAATCATGCGCGGCAACTAGCTGTGTTTCTTTACTGTCCCCAGTCTGAAATGGGTCCTCAGGCTTTCATGACCTTGACCCTGTCGAACAAAGCACATAGACCAGTTGTTTTGTTGAATGCCCATCACAGGGTGTGTTTTCATGTTTCCTCTTGTTTGCTTCATCTTATCCATGCTGGGCGGGCTACTCTGGTGGTTCAGCATTAAAGAATTTGCCTGCAGTGCAGGAGACGCAGGAGATTGGGGTTCCATCCCTGAATCAGAAAGGTCCCCTGGAGGAGGAAATGACAACCCACTCCAGTATTCTTGCCAGGAAAATCCTGAGCATCCCATCAGCTCACGCATGATCTGGATTGGTCTCATTACAGAGTGAAGCTTTGATCACTTGATTAAGGTGGTGTCTGCCAGCTCTCCCCACTGGAAAATTACCTTTCCCCTTGGAAATTAATACATATTTTACAGGGAGATACTTTGAGAGTATGTAAATATTTTCAGTTCAGTTCAGTTCAGTCACTCAGTCGTGTCCGACTCTTTGCGACCCCATGGATCGCAGTATGCCAGGCCTCCCTGTCCATCACCATCTCCCGGAGTTCACTCAGAGTCCGTAATGCCATCCAGCCATCTCATCCTNCTCTTTGGGACCCCATAAACTGCAGCACGCCAGGCCTCTCTGTCCATCACCAACTCCCAGAGTCTATGTAAACCCATGTCCATCGAGTCGGTGATGCCATCCAACCATCTCATCCTCTGTTGTCCCCTTCTCCTCCTGCCCTCAATCTTTCCCAGCATCATGGTCTTTTTAAATGAGTCAGCTCTTCACATCAGGTGGAGAAAGTATTGCAGTTTCAGCTTCAACATCAGTCCTTCCAATGAATACCCAGAACTGATCTCCTTTAGGATGAACCGGATGGATCTCCTTGCAGTCCAAGGGACTCTCTCAAGAGTCTTCTCCAACACCACAGTTCAAAAGCATAAATTCTTTGTTGTTCAACTTTCTTCACAGTCCAACTCTTACATCCATACATGACCACTGACTAGATGGACCTTTGTTGACAAAGTAATGTCTCTGCTTTTTGAATATGCTATCTAGGTTGGTCATAACTTTCCTTTTAAGGAGCAAGTGTCTTTTAATTTCAAGACTGCAGTCACCATCTGCAGTGATTTTGGAGGCCCCCAAAATAAAGTCTGTCACTGTTTCCTTTTTTCCCTGCCGGGAGTCAGCACAAGAGATCCCACCCATGATAGGGTCATGTGGAGGATACCTGACAGGCAAGGCGGATCAGGACTTGAGGGACTCCCTGGACCTGCTCGAGCATCTACCCCAAACCAAAACCTGTCTACTGTATACTATATTATACCTTTCACCAACTCTTCTGATATTAACAGGGGGCTATCCCTGACTACCTTTCTCTGGAGAAAATCAACTTAGGGCTCTAGCTGATAAGTCTCCTGGGCATGAAAGAAGCATTTCAATTCAAACCCCCCTGTTAGCATTCTAGCTTGCTTGGCAGTTTTATCCAGACTCTTGCAACTGTATATAATTTTTCACAAACCATGACACAGGAAGCCTAAGCATTCTAAAAATATAGAGCCCTTTGAGGGATGATAAAGTTTTATTAAAATAATACTGGTGAAGGGTTTCATTGTTGAGCCAATGCTTGCTGCCAAGTTCCCATNTGACACAGGAAGCCTAAGCATTCTAAAAATATAGAGCCCTTTGAGGGATGATAAAGTTTTATTAAAATAATACTGGTGAAGGGTTTCATTGTTGAGCCAATGCTTGCTGCCAAGTTCCCATATCCCTTATCCTTTGTGTGCCTGGGAGTGCATTAGTTAACATAGTTGGAATGTAAGAAAAACAAGTAGTAGCCTTGGGATTAACCACATGAGACCTTTGAGCTAATAAGTTCTTTTTTGTATCCCACTGGACCTTTGCTCCATGAGAATGTAACTCCGTTTAGTACTTTATGAGGCTGACACAGATTAGAGGTATAAAGAAAAAACACTTCAAGAGAAAACAAGTTTTCTGGTTGATCAACCTTTATCAAAAAAAGGGTCATAAAATGTCAACAGGCCTCAAGGCCAGAAGATAATGTACACAACATAAGACCCTTGTTTATGGGAAAGGTATGCAGAAAAAAAATCCTGGTTTCGATAAGGGCAAAACTGCTGGAATGTTTGAGCTGACTCTGCATGACTTGCATCTTTCATTTTCCTCTATGTACAAGTCAAGGTATAAAAGCCCCTTTTGAAAATAAAGTTAAGGGCCTCACTCACCGAATCTTGGTCTCCCTGTGTCATTTTTTTGTTCACCGAAGCTGTTCATCCTGAGGGTATCCCTGAACTCTGCGGAGGGAGGCTGGACCCCAGCATTTCCCCATATATTTGCCATAAAGTGATGGGACCAGATGCCATGATTTTAGAATTTTGAATGTTGAGTTTTAAGCCAACTTTTTTACTCTCCTTTTTCACTTTCATCAAAGCTCTTTAGTTCTTCATTTTCTGCCATAAGGGTTGTGTCATCTGCATGTCTGAGTCTCATGATGTACTCTACACATAAGTTAAATAATCAGGGTGACAATATACAGCCTTGACATACCACTTTCCTGATTTAGAACCAATCTGTTGTTCCATGTCCAGTTCTAACTGTTCCTTCCTGACCTGCATACATATTTCTCAACAGACAGGCACTTAAGAATATGTCAGAGCAATTTATAATCATAATAACTATTATAGCAACAAATTGTTAACATTTACTAAAGTCCTCTTATATCTCACACATTATTCTACATTTGCTTTTATATTGATTAATTCTTTTAATCTTCAGAATACCCCTTTAAGATAGATGCAGTTATTTCTCCCATTTTATTGTGAGAACACGGACACAGAGAAGTTAAATAACACCCTGAGGTCACTCCCATGGAATTCAGATGACAAGAAGGGGAAAGAAAGTGGAGTGAAGTTTTGTGTTCATTATATTTTTTTTTGTATTCCTAATTTCAATATTGATTAAATGGAATTAAAGAATATTTCTCTGAAATTCAATACAAAGTCCCACCGAAGCAAGGGCCAGGCCTTTTTTCTCACTATATGGAATCTCTGGTGACTGGTACAAAAAGACAGTCAATNTTTTTTTTTGTATTCCTAATTTCAATATTGATTAAATGGAATTAAAGAATATTTCTCTGAAATTCAATACAAAGTCCCACCGAAGCAAGGGCCAGGCCTTTTTTCTCACTATATGGAATCTCTGGTGACTGGTACAAAAAGACAGTCAATAAATATTCAAGCCAATAAATATTCAGGGAATGAATGAATGATCTAAAAGAAACTTCCAGTTTCTTTTTCTTATGTGTCTCTCATCCTTTTTCTTGCCTTTCCAATTTCTGTGTTTATTTTATTTATTTTATAATTTAAACTTATTTGTTTTATTGGAGGCTAATTACTTTACAATATTGTATTGGTTTTACCATACATCAATATGAATCCACCACGGGTATACACATATTGTTTATTTTAACTTACACTAAACATAAACGTAAATTTGCTCAGTTGTGTCCAACTTTTCATGACCCCATTCGACTCTTTGCGACCCCATAAATTGCAGCAATCCAGGCCTCCCTGTCCATCATCAACTCCTGGAGTTCATTCATGTCCATCAAGTCGGTGATGCCATCCAGCCATCTCATTCTCTGTCATCTCCCTCTCCTCCTGCCCCCAATCCCTCTCAGCATCAGAGTCTTTTCCAAAGAGTCAACANATAAATTGCAGCAATCCAGGCCTCCCTGTCCATCATCAACTCCTGGAGTTCATTCATGTCCATCAAGTCGGTGATGCCATCCAGCCATCTCATTCTCTGTCATCTCCCTCTCCTCCTGCCCCCAATCCCTCTCAGCATCAGAGTCTTTTCCAAAGAGTCAACACTTTGCATGAGGTGGCCAAAGTACTGGAGTTTTAGCTTTAGCATCAGTCCTTCCAATGAACACCCAGGACTGATCTCCTTCAGAATGGACTGGTTGGATCTCCTTGCAGTCCAAGGGACTCTCAAGAGTCTTATCCAACACCACAGTTCAAAAGCATAAATTTTTTGGTGCTCAGCTTTCTTCACAGTCCAACTCTCACATCCATACATGACCACTGGAAAAACCATAGCCTTGACTAGACAGACCTTTGTTGGCAAAGTAATGTCTCTGCTTTTGAATATGCTAAGTTGGTCATAACTTTCCTTTCAAGGAGTAAGCATCTTTTAATTTCATGGCTGATATCACCATCTGCAGTGAATTTGGAGCCCTCAAAAATAAAGTCTGACACTGTTTCCACTGTTTCCCCATCTATTTCCGATGAAGTGATTGGACCAGGTGTCATGATCTTACTTTTCTGAATGTTGAGCTTTAAGCCAACTTTCCTCTTAAGCCAATTCGCTTTCCTCTTTCACTTTCAACAAGAGATTTTTAGTTCCTCTTCACTTTCTGCCATAAGGGTGGTGTCATTTGCATATCTGAGGTTATTGATATTTCTCCTGGCAATCTTGATTCCAGCATGTGCTTCTTACAGTCCAGCATTTCTCATGATGTACTCTGCTGCTGCTGCTAAGTCACTTCAGTTGTGTCTGACTCTGTGCAGCTGCATAGATGGCAGCCCCCCTGGCTCCAACATCCCTGGAATTCTCCAGGCAAGAACACTGGTTGCCGTTTCCTTCTCCAATGCGTGAAAGTGAAAACTGAAAGTGAAGTCACTCAGTTGTGCCCGTCTCTTGGCGATCCTATGGACTGCAGCTTACTGGCACTTCCATCCATGAGATTTCCCAAGCAAGAGTACTGCAGTGGGTTGCCATTGCCTTTTCCAATGAAGTACTCTATATATAAGTTAAATAAGCAGGGTGTTAATATACAGCCTTGACATACTCCTTTTCCTATTTGGAAAGGAGTTGTTGTTCAGTGTCCAGTTCTAACTGTTGCTTCCTGACCTGCATATAGGTTTCTCAAGAGGCAGGTCAGGTGGTCTGGTATTCCCATCTCTTTCAGAATTTTTCATAGTTTATTGTGATCCACACAGTCAAAGGCTTTGGCATAGTCAATAAAGCAGAAATAGATGTGTTTCTGGAACTCTCTTGCTTTTTCCATGATCCAGCAGATGTTGGCAATTTGATCTCTGGTTCCTCTGCCTTTTCTAAAACCAGCTTGAACATCTGGAAGTTTACGGTTCATGTATCACAGAGCCTGGCTTGGAGAATTTTGAGCATTACTTTACTAGGGTGTGAGATGAGTGCAATTGTGCGGTAGTTTGAGCATTCTTTGGCATTGCCTTTCTTTGGAATTGGAATGAAAACTGACTTTTTCCAGTCCTGTGGCCACNGGGGGGGGGGGCACTGGTGGTTTTTCTCATCCTGGGTCAGAAGGGTAAGAGGGGTCGGGAGGAGGTGGCCAGGCAGGTCTCTGGGCACAGGGAAGCTCTGGGGGCCCTTCATGCCCCCTCCCAGCCCTTCTCTGACTGGCCCTAGGAAATGCTAGCCCGGGGGCAGCAGGAGCTTTTGGGTGGGTCCCCACTCAGCAGACGACAGCAGGCAGCTGGTACCTCTGAGGCTGGGGTTTGAGTCTCGGTCCGCTCTCACCAGTCTTGCAATTGGGGCAAACACAACATTCTGAGAATCAGCTTCTTCAGTTGCCTTAAATAAGGGGAATGATAATGCACTTAGTGCCACAGAACTGTCCACTTAAAAGTGGCTAAAATGGCAGCATCTCCCACCTGGGATTACTACCGATGATGGCTGCCCCATAGGCATCTATGGAAGTGTCAGGGGAAGGATGGCTGGTGTTTGGCCGGTGGGGGTGGAGATGGAGCAAGCAGGTGGGCAAGGCCAGGTGAGAGGTGTGGGGGCTTACACACAACAGTGATGTGTAATAAACGGCCCCCAAAGGCCTGAGTTGAAATCTGAGCTCCACAGTTCACGTGCCGGATGACCCAGAGCAAGCTGTCCAAGGCTTCAGTGCAGGCTTCCTCCTCTGTGCACTATGGGCCAAGTTACAGAGGCTCCAGGCAAGCGTGCGCTCCTGGGGAGGGGAGGGGGTGTCCCTGCTCCCTGCACAGGCTCTTGGGGGAAGCCCGGACTGACCTCTGATGATACCCCTTCCCACTGGTGCCTGCCCCTCCAAGCTCCCCCAGGGCCTGATCTCCAGTTCTTGGGTGGCACAGACAGGGCCCTTCCCAGGCCTCAGTCACACCCTGGGCTGGAAGCTCCAACCATCTCTCTGCCAGTGTCTGGCCGACATTTCCTGACCAAAGCAAGTCTGCAATGCGCCTATGTCTGTCACTTACTTAGCAAGACTCCGAGGCTGCACCTGGAAATGGGGACTGGGGGATACCTGTATTGACCCTGGGCCGCCTGGTGGATCAGAGGAGACAACGGTGAGTGGGGCGCATGGACAACAGCCCCTGACGCCACAGAGTAAGGGCTGCATAGACGGGAGCCACGGCCGCCGCCGCTGCCTCTGTGGGCCTCTGCCCCTCTCCTCTGCCCAGCTTCCCACGGACGGTCAGGCCAACCTACACAAGTTCCACCTAGAGCTCCCTCCACCAGCTAGGCTCTGTGACCCCGAGCAGACGAACACCTCATCTATGTCCAGAAATGATTCTCACCTCAGAGCAGTGCGGCATCTCCAAACCCTCTCCCCAGGCCAAGGGGGCAGTAGACATGGGCTCAAAACGCGTGCCCTACCTTGTATGCACGAGCCTGCTGTCGCTTCAGTCATGTCCAACTCTTTGCAACCCTGTGGACTGCAGCATGCCACGCTCCCCCGTCCATGGGATTCTCCAGGTAAGAATACCAGAGTAGCTGTCACGTCCTCCTCCAGGGGATCATACCCACCCAGGAACCGAACCTGGGTCTCCTGCGACTGGTGCATTGCAGGTGGGTTCTTTACCGCTGAGCCACTGGGGAAGCCCGGATTCCCACCTTGCTAGTCACTGAACCTCTCTGTGCCTCAGTTTTCCTCTCTATAAAATGGGATAATAGTAGTATCCCTTACTACCATTATCCATTACTACCAAAACTTCTTAGAGGTATTATAAGGTTTAGGCGACTTATTACACGGAAGGACCCAGAACAGTCCCCAACAAAGAGTGGCTGCTGTGGAAAGGCTAGCTTACGTGGCCCCTGTCTCATCTTAAGTGGAAACAGTCTCAAGTTCAGCCTCTGTGGGATGGCTGCAGGCCAGGGCTGGGGTTGCTCTGGATTGAGACTCTGCTGATGCCCAGGTTATGGAGAATCCACAGACGGGCAGGAGACAGAGGCTCTGTGTGCGGAAGAGGCTGGCCTGGGTTGTATTCTGCCACTGGCCAGCCTGGGAGGAAGCTGGCTCAGGGAAGGAGGACAGCAGACCAAAGAGGCCGCGCACCACCCAGACGGGCCAGGAGAAAGCAATCCGGTTGGCAGTGGCCCCAGCTGGCCCCCTGCAGACATCCTCTCCTTTACTCCTGGCATCCGTTGCCGGGAGCTGTGGAAATGACATGACTGAAGCTTGGAGAGGCCTGCCTACAGCCTGCCCTGGACAAGGCGGAGCCGACCCTGGACAGGGCGGAGCCAACCCCAGGGGCACATGGGCTTCCCCCAGTGCTGGGCTAAACCCAAATGTGGCCACCTTCAGGGCCTGTGGGGAGCAAGGTGTCAAAAGACCCCAGAGCCTGTAGAGAGCACAGCGCCTTCCCCTCCACATCCGAACCATGAACAAATCCTTCCAAGTCCAGCCAGTATCCGCCACTGCTCACCACTAACAGCACCCTGCCTGAGCCACCGTCTCACATTTGTTACAGCTTCCTGACTGCCTCCTTGCCCTGGTCCCAAGTCTGTTCTCAACGCAGCAGACAGAGGAACCACAGTAAATGTCAGGCTGCACCACCTCGACATCCCAAACTCCCAACAGCCTCCAGCTCCCCCACAGTAAAGGCCAAAGTCCCCGTCCTGGCCTACAAACCTCCTCTTCCCCTGGTGCCTTCTGCTCCAGCCACACTGCTCTGTGGACGCATCCAGCACGCTCCTACCCCAGGACCCTTGCTCCTGCTGTCATGTCTGGATTTCCTCCCCTTGGTCTCTGCAATGTTCCCTCCCTCTGGAGAGGCTTTCCCTGGACCCTCCATTCAGCCCCGGCCTGCATCCCCTCACCCTGCTTCCTTCTTCACAGCGCCCAGCACCGCAGACAGTACACGTTTACTGGTCTGCTTCCTGGCTGATCCACTGGGAGAAGATCAGGGACACCCTGCCTGCTCACCGCTGCTTGTCCGGTTCCAGCACCAGTCTCACTGCAAATATTGAGGAAGTGTGCTGAACGCCCGCAGCATCACAGGTACAGGTGCTCCTGCACACACTCACACCCATTCCTGGAGAAGCGGCCCCACCAGACCAGCCTCTGCTGGACTGGACTCCACCCTCAGTTGGAGTCTCGTGTTACCCAGAGCCCGGGCCCTTCCTCCACCAGCAGGCAAGGGGGAGGACTGGTTTCCCAGGCAGCCTCAGGCAGGGTGGCTGCTCCCCTCCTTTCCTCTGAGCCCAGACTCACAGGGAAAGGCCTGGGGGCAGGTTTAAGCCCCTAGGATAGCGAGGGTGCCCACCACTCCTCTCTTGTGACGGGACTGACACCCCTCCCCCAATACTCTCCAGACACTGGCTGTTCCCAGGACACCCCGTGCCCACTTGGTCTCCCTTCATGCCTCCAGTTCCCCAGGGGGGAACTCTTAACTCTTTAGAGACCAGTTCAAAAGTTGCCTCCTGGACAAACCTCACTCTCAGCGCAGGCTTCCCCAAGCCCAGATCTCAGGACCCTGGCTCAGTCCTTCAATCCCCACACCCCTAGACTTGAGCCTCAAATTCGTCTCTCCTCAAGCCCTTGAGGCCCAGGTCACAGTGTTTGGCCATGCACATGTCAAGTAGGTTCACTGGCCTGTGGACCACCCTGGAATAAGGGAAAGGGCATAGATTTGGGGGTTGGTCAGGAGACCTGGAGTCAAAAGCCAAAGGCCATTCTTTATTATGCTGTGTGCCTTTGAGTCTCTCTGAAACTCAGTCTTCTCATCTGTAAAACGGGGATGGTAGAGTGCCCACATCACAGAGCTATTGAAAGAATTAGAAATAACAGCTGCAACGTGCCTGTGTTTAATTAACAGCAGCTATGAAAGTAATGCTCAAAATTCTCCAAGCCAGGCTTTAGCAATACGTGAACCGTGAACTCCCCTGATGTTCAAGCTGGTTTTAGAAAAGGCAGAGGAACCAGAGATCAAATTGCCAACATNCTTTACATTGATGGCTGAAGAAGGGTTTCTTATCTCTTCTTGCTATTCTTTGGAACTCTGCATTCAAATGCCTGTATGTTTCCTTTATTCCTCTTCAAACTGTCAATTTATTCATTTGTCTATGTTTATCATATAAGCTTACAGATTTATATTATGCAGTGAACTGTAATCCATTCATGTGTTTGTTTATGCTGGTACTTCAGTTGTCCTCAGTTTCACCGGTAGGTGCCCCTACAAGTGAGCTTCCATGTCTTTTTTATTTGTCCCCATCATTCTTTGAGTGCTTCCTTATTTTTTGGTGAACTAAGATGTCCCTCTTCAGCCCTGGAATCAGCCAGTTCTCTAAGGAACCGTGACACCTTTTGGTAGAGAATAGTATTTAGAAGTCAAAATCTGGATCCTAGGTGTGCTCATCAGCATTGCCGCGTCACTTCTCCCAGGTTTCCTTCATGGACATGCAAATATAAGCATGCATCCACACACTTACATCTGCATTTATTATGTTTATGTGTTAAAAACATGTATGTTCATAAAACCATGACTTTAATGTCTCCAATTCCAACCATGCTCCGTGGGTACATTCTAACTTTCTCTCTTTCCAACGTTGTAACTGTCTTCTGTGTCATGAGAAAATTGGTTCCCATTCCATCGTCTATAATATATTTCGCTGTGTGATCAATGCTTTGTATGTAATTAATTTCCCGTCACAGTCACTGCCTAGCATACCCTTCCCCCTGCCTCTCAGTGCAGATTCCTTCCTTATCTTGTTGAAGCTCCAACGCTATGTGCTGGCCCACCTCTGTGCATGACTGTTTCCTTACTCTTCTCAGGCTGTGATATCCCCTTCTGGGCTGTCCCCGACTCCTCAGATGCCCTCCTCTCCCCTTTTGGGCTCCAACACCCACCCTGGGGTACATTCCCTTCTCACATATGTCCCTTTTTGCCTTGTTCAGACTTTGAGACCCCTTATTGCCCCCTGACAGCCTATCCTTGCCCACCTATGGAATTCCATCTTAAAAGCATATTAAAATTTCACATCTATTGAGTCTATTTCATTGCTCTGTCTACCAGTTTCTTTGCCGAAACCACACTGTTTTAATTATTGTAGCTTTAGAACTTAATTTAATATCTGTAGTGCAAATATCTCTTTACTGATGTTCTTTTTCAGAAATTTATAAATGACTTGTAGTAGTTCATTTTTCTTAGAGGAATTTCTAAATTATTGGATTTTCAATTCCCTTTCACCTTTTCCTGGGGGTGGGGAGAGGGGAGGAAATCCCCTACTTGTACATTCTTCAGCTAAGAAACAAACCCTTGTTTCACAGATGGCCAGAAGACATACAAGCAGGAGGTGTAAAGACACAAATGGTATATTTGCACTCACAACACTGCCTACCTGGTAATTGTAACTTCACAGCAGTCCTGTGACTTTAGGAAGAGGTGCTCATTCCGTCCATTTCAAGTATGGCTTATAACGGTTTTGCCCAAGGTCACACAGTAAGTATCAGAATGCAGTTTTTTATTCAGAGAGGTCTCTAGAAAGAGCATCAATCTAGGAATCAGGACTGAACTCTGTGCTTCTAATGGGGAATCTTTGGTCCTGATGTGTATGTTTAAATGGAAGCACAGTTTTAACTGAGGCTCCAGAAAGACCTTCCTAGCAATAAGGGGTGTGAGATATTAGAGCAGAAAATAATCTTCTGCGGGGGTCTTGAAACAGAGANAACCATGACTTTAATGTCTCCAATTCCAACCATGCTCCGTGGGTACATTCTAACTTTCTCTCTTTCCAACGTTGTAACTGTCTTCTGTGTCATGAGAAAATTGGTTCCCATTCCATCGTCTATAATATATTTCGCTGTGTGATCAATGCTTTGTATGTAATTAATTTCCCGTCACAGTCACTGCCTAGCATACCCTTCCCCCTGCCTCTCAGTGCAGATTCCTTCCTTATCTTGTTGAAGCTCCAACGCTATGTGCTGGCCCACGTCTGTGCATGACTGTTTCCTTACTCTTCTCAGGCTGTGATATCCCCTTCTGGGCTGTCCCCGACTCCTCAGATGCCCTCCTCTCCCCTTTTGGGCTCCAACACCCACCCTGGGGTACATTCCCTTCTCACATATGTCCCTTTTTGCCTTGTTCAGACTTTGAGACCCCTTATTGCCCCCTGACAGCCTATCCTTGCCCACCTATGGAATTCCATCTTAAAAGCATATTAAAATTTCACATCTATTGAGTCTATTTCATTGCTCTGTCTACCAGTTTCTTTGCCGAAACCACACTGTTTTAATTATTGTAGCTTTAGAACTTAATTTAATATCTGTAGGGCAAATATCTCTTTACTGATGTTCTTTTTCAGAAATTTATAAATGACTTGTAGTAGTTCATTTTTCTTAGAGGAACTTCTAAATTATTGGATTTTCAATTCCCTTTCACCTTTTCCTGGGGGTGGGGAGAGGGGAGGAAATCCCCTACTTGTACATTCTTCAGCTAAGAAACAAACCCTTGTTTCACAGATGGCCAGAAGACATACAAGCAGGAGGTGTAAAGACACAAATGGTATATTTGCACTCACAACACTGCCTACCTGGTAATTGTAACTTCACAGCAGTCCTGTGACTTTAGGAAGAGGTGCTCATTCCGTCCATTTCAAGTATGGCTTATAACGGTTTTGCCCAAGGTCACACAGTAAGTATCAGAATGCAGTTTTTTATTCAGAGAGGTCTCTAGAAAGAGCATCAATCTAGGAATCAGGACTGAACTCTGTGCTTCTAATGGGGAATCTTTGGTCCTGATGTGTATGTTTAAATGGAAGCACAGTTTTAACTGAGGCTCCAGAAAGACCTTCCTAGCAATAAGGGGTGTGAGATATTAGAGCAGAAAATAATCTTCTGCGGGGGTCTTGAAACAGAGAGCCTTGTTCCAAGGACTGTGTCCCTGACACAAAAGCCAGTCCTCCTTTGTTCTTTTAGCCCCTCCCCCCCTCCCCAACCTTTGGCCCTGCTGTTGACTGATGCTTTGATTGGCAGCCAACACTGGTCTCTGCAATGTCCCCACCATTGGCCTGCCTGGACCTCAGCATCTGGTAGTAACTTTTACCCATCCTCTTCTCTCAGGCTTGTAGCTGTCTCTCCAGTTAGGCTCAAGTTGGTCCTTCTGTCCTGCTTCTCCAGATCTTTCCAAACTTGGGCCATCTCAGCTCTGCGAAAACATCCTATGAACAAAGATATACAAATAGAAAAGAAGCAGTTTCCTTTGGTGCAGTTATTCCTAGCCTCTAAGACACTATTCTCTCTCTCTCTCTTTTGGTAAATTTCTCTATCCTAAAGAAACAAGAGGCTGCTTGTTTCTTGGTGATGAGAAGAAACATGACTGAATGCCCCTTCTGTGCCAGGCATTTGATGGGTCACCACATATAATCTTCCCAGAAATTCTATCCCCACTTTACAGATGAGGAGACTGAGGCCATAGGGCTTATGGAATTTGTGCTAAGTCATGTGGAATATTAATGGTGAAACCAGGAGAAAAAACCAGCTCTACCTGACTCCAAGTCCACAAATGTGCATGTTGGCATGCTACTGTGTGCCAGGCACCATGCTTTTGATCCAAAGTTGCCTCTGTTGCCAAAGATTGGAGCAGATCAGTTGAGGACATTTTTTGGGTAGGTCTCTTTTTCTTGACCCACTCTCATTTTAAGCACATTGTGTGTAGACTTCCAGAGCCTGATCTCTTGAGCTGGGCATGTTCAGAAAGCAGTGAAATAGCGAAAGCACAGACTATGCCTGATGGAGTCCTGTGTGTTGGGCCAGTTGAGCCTCATGTGTTTGCTGCTTTCACTTTCCTTTGGCTCTGGAAAGGATGGTTTGGTTTTACAAACGAAGGCTGAGGACATTTGCCAGCTTGCTAACTGCCTTGCCCCCATCAAATGTGTCAGACTCACAGAACATGGCTCCCCAGCTGCAGGCCCATGGTTTTGAGATTGCCTAAATGGAAAACCACTCATTTCCCTTCGCAGGAGCGGCGCCCAAAGCAGATATTTCAATATATTCCAATTTAGCCAAGGGAAGCCTGAACATGGATGCTGTTGCCAAGGAAACCACCTCCTTCCTCCCCGTGTGCTGTGCATACGTGTATCACTTCATCTCTCCACTCTCCAAGGTAATATCATAGCCCTGTGCTTGGGGAAGGATTTTTAAAAAGGCATATAAAACCTCTTAGCATCGAGAAGATTCATTAAATGATCTCACTCCAGAGGAGCTTAAATTATTCTTTTTAGACCCTTTTATGCTGAGGATGGGGAAATGGCTGAGTCAGTGCTATCTCTCATAGCCCAGCTTGGTGTCTTGCTGGAAACAGTTTTCAGAAATAAACAAATCAGGGTGCAGAAGCTTAGAGAGGGAGAGTGTGTGTGTAATAATAACGAGGCCATCATGTAGCTGTAATGTCACTGGCTAATCCCTCCGAGGAGGTCTGCTGAGACCAGCTCGATCCACAGGCTTCCTGGGCATGAGGCCATGTCTCACAGGGCAAGCTTCAAAGTGCAGACAAGAGAGGGTCTCTCTAGCAAGGCCACCCGTCAAAAGTCCCCGTGTCAGGAACCACACAGGGCCTTCTTGTGTCCGATCTGTTCTCGGGCCCAGGCCAGGGACTGTTTCTGTCCTCACTCCAGTGTCTGGTCTCAGTCTGTCTCTCTCTTCCTGATCACCCTTCTTATCCCACCTGCCCCGATTCTGTGTGTTCAAATAGGTGCAACTCACCCCCCTCCACGTCTCACAACTGAACAGGCAAACTGTGCTCCAGCCTTGGTAATCGTCTGGGTGTTCTGTGTGTGGCCCTGATTTCAGGCCTTCTTTTCTCAGCCCCTTTCTGGCTCCTGGTACTCAGCTCCCCTCCTGCTCATTGAATGAGTAGATTCAATTTGACTTCCTTTGTTCAATTAATGGCACTCGCCAAGGATATTGGCTTATACTAGTGGTTCTCAACTGGGGGCAATCTGTTCCCTCAGGAGACACTGGCAGTGTCTGAAGGCATTTTTAGTTGTTACGTCTGGGAGCAGGTACTACCGGCGTGCAGGGGTTTGAGGCCATGGGTGTTGCTAAACGTTCTGAAATGCACAGCACAGCCCTCTAGCGTGTTAGTCGCTCAGTCATGTCTGACTCTTTTTGATCCCCGGGGACTGCAGCCTGCCAGGCTCCTCTGTCTAAGGAATTCTCCAGGCAAGAATACTGGAGTGGGTAACCAGTCCCTTCTCCAGAGGTTCTTGACCCAAGGATCAAAGCCCATCTCCTGCACTGCAGGTGGATTTTTTACTGTCTGAGCCAACAGGGAAGTCCGGACAGCTACCACATCCAGCCCCAAATGTCAGTAGTGTTGAGGCTGAGAAACACTGGCTTATACTGATTCTCTTTGCTCATTCAGTTAATAAATATTTATTGAGTACCTACTATGCACCAGGCTCTGAACCAAGCACCCTGGGACATGAGTTTAACAGTATGGACATCCATTTGCTCACTTTCTCACTTAGAGCCAACTGGATGACATTAAACCAGTAATTGTACAAAAAACATTATTTAGGTACAGTTGGGATCCTGACATGAGAACAGGCTTGGTTCTCCTGCCCCTTTTTCTGAGGCCTGCCTGGTGCCTCAGCCCATCCTGCCCTGGCTCCTGTGGGGTATGGACGTCCATTTCACCCCCTACAGTTGCTCCACCATGCCTGGCCACACAGCTTCCTTCCTCGACAAGACATAGGCTTTTGTAGTTTAACTGCATGGATGCCGATCGCTACAGGCAAAGAGTTAGCAGACCATGAAAAGAACAACCCTGAGATGTCACAGAAGGTCCAGGACTCTGCCATCTTCTGAAGCCCCAGTCCCTGACCTGCCTCTTCTGAGTGACCTCTAGGACAGCAAGCAGAATAATCCTCCAGCTTCACCCTCTGCTTCCTTTCAGGTGGGACTTACTGATCCCTACCTCCCAGCCTTCCTCTCACCAGCCCCCTTCTCTGATGGGCTTACTTAATACCATGAAGTCCTTTGGTGTTAGGAGCACGGAATTCAGAACTTGGGTTGGAGTCCCTCCTTCACCACTTACTAGCTGTGTGACCACGGACAAG
Organism: Neotragus pygmaeus; assembly: GCA_006410875.1. Taxonomy (NCBI): domain Eukaryota; kingdom Metazoa; phylum Chordata; class Mammalia; order Artiodactyla; family Bovidae; genus Neotragus; species Neotragus pygmaeus. The sequence continues at coordinate 32,424 of SJYV01039069.1, read as the reverse complement.
TTGCTTAACCTCCCTGTTGCTCAGTTTGTTTTTTGTTTAGTTGCTTAGCTGTGTCCCATTCTTTGTGACCCCATGGACTGTAGCCCACCAGGCTCTTCTGTCTATGGGATTTCTCAGGCAAGAGCACTGGAGTAGGTTGCCATTTCCTTCTCCTGGGGATCTTCCCAAGCCAGGGATCAAACCTGAGTCTCCTGGATTGGCAGGCAGATTCTTTACCGCTTTGTGGTTAGCAGCATGGACTTTAGAACTAGATGACCTGTGTTTGAATCCTACCTTCACCACTTACTACTGTGTGACCACGGATAAGTTGCTTAGCCTCTCTGTGCCTCCGATTATTTTTATGTAAAATGGAGGTAATAGTAACGTCTATCTTATCAAATTTTCCGGCAGTTAAATGAGTTAGTGTAGTGGAGTCCCTGATTCACAGTAAGTGCCATTTGTGCTTTGCTATTTCCCCAGCATGTTGGCCTGATGATGCAAACACAGCAGAAGTTTCTGGCTCTGCCTCTTGGGGCCATTTGCTTGTCCCCATGGAGCTCAGCCATGCCTGAAGAGCCTCAGATCTTCCTTTTGCCTCACCTGGAAGAGCTGGCTGCTGGAGGGCAATGAATGCTTGGCCTGGGCATTTTGAGGGTTTCCACAAGTGGGAGGAGGATGCCAATGACTGTGGAAGGAGAGGGTTGTCATGGAAATGCACCTTGTCCAGGTTGTTGCAACCTGACCTCTGGGCTGGCTCCACCTGGATGCGCCTTACCCTGGGTCTTGCCTTACACTGGGTCATGCCTTACCCTGGGTCTTGCCTTACCATTTGTTCTGGAAGGCGAGGGACAGAGATAGATGCCTTTTCCCCCACCAGTCTGCTGCTGCTGCATCTTTTTCTGTCCAACGTGATGAGCAGCTCAGGCTTCTCCTGTCTGCCAGCTTCTGTGAACATCACATGAGATGATGGGCGCCAAATGCCACTGGCGGCAGCTGTTGACTCGTTGGCTCCCGGTCTGACAGCAGAGTGGGTGGGGGAAGGGGATGGATGGGTGATCAACATCTTCTTTGTGGCTAGACTGAGAGGCTTATGTGTGCTGTCTCGTTGAAGCTCCCAGTAAAGCTGAAGAAGCTGGAGCATATTGTCACCTGCTCAGAGTCCCACACCAAGGGATGACAGTGCCTGAGCTGGTAAGCCATGCTCCGTCGCCTTTAAGGCCCGGCCAGGTCTCCCCATGCATAATTGCTCCTGGCCAGTTGGGGAACCTCAGCAATGGACAAGAAATGCCAACAGGAGCTCCCACTTAGGGGGCCACAGTCGGCAGAGGGACCTGGCCAGCTGGAAGGCACCTACATTGCCTCTGTCCAAGTGGGCTGGGGTGGGCCTGGGCCATCAACTACAGGATGGTGGGACTCCAGTGCTCTGGGGTCTGCTGGCTGCCTCCATGACCACGGGGCACTTCTGGGAGGCCAGTGATGGGTATGGGGCCACAGCCTTGCTTGGGCAGTTCTTTCTGCTCTCGTCTTTTCCTCCTCCACCCACCTGCTAATCTCGCTTGCACATGAAAGCCTCCCCCCTGCAATCTCCACTCCCATCCCCGATCCCTTCCCTGCATTTGTACTTTATGATGCGGGACTTTGGAGAGGAGACTCATTAGAGTCATTATTGCATGTGCAGAAATATGTCTTTCATCTCGTTCACATTTCATGTTCCTCCCACTTGATCTCTTGATGCTTTTAAATTCCTGATATTTCACCACACACACACACACACACACACACACACATGCACACAGTTCTTGTTGGGTTCATTCTTTCTACAGAGTTGTCCTCATTGCTTGCTGTCTGAGGAGTGCTCCTTGTTGTATATTTATTCATTTCTGAAAAAGATTTTGGGATTGACACTGATGCTCCTGACTTTGATTGTACGGTAGGTAGCATTGTGATAAGAGGAAATGTGAGGACAGAGGACCAAAGTCTAGCGCCTTGTCCTCTGTCCCCTTCCTCCCTGGAGGCCAGGTGTCCATCTGTGAAACAGGCAGATCCCATTGCCTAGTGCAGCCCCCACATCTGGCATCAAATGGGCTTTTTGGGGTGTAAGCACTGTTTAACTTATGGTAAAAGGAATGTTGGGAGGAGTCAGGGCCATGCATAGAACCACAGAAAAGGTTGAAAAATCAGCTCTGATGGGCAGAGCAGGGTAGCCCTTTAGGCTCCATGATGAGGATGAAAGGCGATTAAAGGCTGACGGTGCCTCCCTTCTCAGCTCAAGGTCCCAGCTGTGGGGAGAGAGTATGGGATCGGCTCAGCTACCAAGATGAGAAGGAAGTGTGTTTTGACTGACAGTTGCATTAAGATTCCCCCTAATCAGGGCAAGGGGTTCCCCAGAGTAAGAGGCTGTTTCCATAAGGAGGCAGCGGATTCTGATTATGTAGAAGAACAGACACCCATGTCAGTCCCAACAGTGGAGGAGGTATGACCACTGTGCGAAGAGAGAAAGAAGCAGGTCTTTCTGGCGCTAAATCTGTGACCAAGAGATATATTTTTGTAACTCAGAGATTGCCTTCTAATTCAGAATTCAGGGGCTGGCAAACTTTCCCTGGAAAGGGCTAGATAGTAAACTATTTTTGGCTTTCTGGGCCATATGGTTTCTGCCACAAGGACTCAACTCTGCCAAGACCTGAAAGCAGCCGTAGGCAATATGTAAATGAGGTGGTTTGGGCCATGTTTCAATAAAGTTTTATTGAAAAAAAAAACAAAACCCAAGTAGCATGTCCTGGACATTCAGGTCAAAGTTATTCTAGTAGGTCACTTCCATGCCACGGAGAAGCTCCTTCTCTGCTTTAGTAACCCTTGTAATTCTGACTGTGGTTCTTCAACTTGGCTCTGCTTCAGGACACTCCAGGGAGCCTGTCATGAGCTCGTGAGCACAGATGGCCAGGACCTGTTCAGACTTCCAGGTCAGAATCTTCAAGGATGGGCCCAGGGCCTTCATGTTTTAACCCATGCCTAGGTGATTCTGACCTATGTATGCATTGTCATGAACTGGTCTAAGATGTAGTCAGGGAGACAAGATCATCCTTCATGAACCACAGGAGTGACAGATGAGATGGGGCGGGCTTAGGAGCTGAGAGGAGGGAGGGTCCATCCTGAGGGCTGGGGGAGAGCACGTGTGTACAGGGCGGGCTCAAACTGGCTCTGAAGGAAGTCTGAACTGTCAGAGCACTAACCTGGCTTTTTCTGGCTGGCGGTCTCTTTCCCCATCCTGTACTCTGCTATTAATTAGGAAGGAAGTTTGTTAAAAGCCAGTGCTAAACCTGAGAGCTGTGGTACTCTGCTCTGTAGCAGTGAGGTCTCTGAACAGCTCTGCGTCCTCATCCTTCTGAGGGGCCACACCTGTAGCCCAGCCTTGCTGCTCTGCCTTCTTGCAAACCTCCTCTTCCCCTTTCATTTGTGCTCTGCTCCCCAAAGACCTGGTTTCACACAACACCATTTCTTCTTTGCCCCAGAAAACAGCCACCCATGGCTCTTTCTGCCCATGACCACATTCTGCCAAATTCAGCTCCTTCTTGCCATAATCATTAATGGGATCAGGAGCCTGGCGAGTCGTTCTCTCCCATCTTGCTCCTCTTTCCATGTTTTCTTCCCCACCAAATACCATCCCCTAAAACCTTTGGGATCTCTTCTGTTGAGGGGGAGCGTGCCCTCTGTGGGTGCTAGCAAAGCTGCTTCAGTCATAAGGAGGAGAATGGGTTATTGCTCCTTGGGTATGGCCTGGACCTAGACGGCCTCTGATCCTCACCTCCTCCCCTTGGGTCCAGACAGGGAGCTCTGCTCAGTACAGTAGGAAATATTGACTGCTGGCTCAATAATCATCTCCTTCTTCTGGCAACAGAGCACCGTTTTCCCTGAGAATCCACTCCATCTTCATTCTGAGTCCATGTGGATGGGGTGTGATAACTCCAGAGTGTGCATGTGACTCAGGCCTGATACATCCGTGCTTCGGATTCCCCCAGGTACTCTCAGTGGTCCAGGGCAAAGTTAGTTCAATGCTGGTACTCTTGAGGGGTTTTGGAGAGGAGAGCTCTCCCTTTCAGGATTTGGGATGGTGATACTGTCAACCCAGAGCTTTTGGACTGCCACATGTGGAGAGAGTGTGCCTGAGAGTGAAAATAGCACAGAGGAAAACAAAGCCCAGAGACAGACCAGATAGAGAACCAAAGACCAAGAGCGCAAGCACAGGTCCAGAGGGTATGGGTCCAGCTTCTGGGTCCAGCTAGACCTGAAGCCGGAACACTGCTTGTAGATTCTTCTGCTATCTGAGCCTCACATTCACCCTTTGGATTCAGCTGATTTATGTTGAAACTCAGGGTCTTGACTGATATTTTACTTGACAGTGGCAGGGTGGGTCACTCAACCGGGATGTCTGAGCTGCAGGCCGACTATCTAGCCAGCTGTGAGGCCACCCAGGGTGGGTGTCAGATCCAAGGCCACATGGCTTCCTCCTGGGAAAGGCTGCGTTTGGTGGGAGTGGAGATGGCCAGTGGGGAGAGGCTGCAGCCACACTGAGGAGAGGGAGGAGGCCAGGCTTCTGGCTTGGAGACCTGGCGGATGGAGAGATACGAAGGAGATGGAGAGTGGGAGGGTGTTCAGGTTCCTGGGCGGTGGAGGAGGAGGGCCTGGCTGCCCCCAAGCCAGCCTCTCCCCCCTTGACCGTCTCTGCTATCACTGACCTCAGCCTTTCCCAGGAGGAAGCCAGGTGGCCTTGGGTCTGACAGTTACCTTGGGTGGCCTCGGTTCCCTTATCTGTGAATGGGGATGAGGCAATACCCTAAAAATGTGAAGTGTATGCAAGAATCTGAATGTGAGGGGGACGCAGTGGCCCTCTGACCCCTCAACCCAGACATCAAGTCATAGAATGGAGCAAAGCAAGGACACAAAGTCCCTTCAAGAGGCAGTGGGTCAGGAGGGCTGGGAAATCACCGACCAACTGACCAAATGCATGTGAAGGCGGTGCTCACCATGGCGTCTCACCGGCCCGCTGGAGCAGAGGAGTCAGGGTGGCCCAGGGGCGCGTGTGGGAGGGCCCTGAATGGCTGCACCTGGCCTCTGCCGTGAAGAAGGAGCTGCACAGCCTGGTGCCGTGGTCTCCCCTAGCGACACTCCAGTGCCCTGGATTCCTGTATTGCTGGTCCTCAGGGAGAGGACATGTTCGTCAGACAGCAGCACCAGCTGCAGATGGAGACACTGGCCTTGAGCTTTGGTCATTGTCTGTGAGAGCTGTGAGTCAGCATCCTAGAGCCTGTCAAGCCTGGACAATGATGACTCTGCGTTTCTGGTTTGCATGGCTGTGTTAGGCCCTGGTCCAGGGCTTCTAAGGTTAGGATGTTATTGGTGTAACCAGTGGGTTGTACCCCCGAGATTCTGATGAATGAGGTTGGAGTGGAGCCAGACCTTTCCATTAAACAGCCCCTCAGGACGCTCTGAGCACAAGCTTGGCGAGAACAACGGCTACACAGAGTGAAGGTCACTTGGAGCCCACTGGATCCTCTGACCTTCATGGAACCCCTACATGGATACTGCTGATTGGCTTCTATATTCACTTGAGTGATTTTAACTCCCTCAAGATCCCCGGCGGGCTTCCCAGGTGGCACAGTGGTAAAGAACCAGCCTGCCAATGCAAGAGGCATTAGAGGCATGGGTTCAAGCCTGCGTCAGGAAGATCCCCTGGATGCAGGCAAGGCAGCCCACTCCAGTATTCCTTCCTGGAGAAACACATGGACTGAGGAGCCTGGCGGGCTGTAGTCCATGCGGTCACAAAGAGCTGCACACGACTGAAGTGACTTAGCACACACACAAGATCCCTTGCGGGCTTTGCTGAAATTAACCATGCAGAACTAGACACTTGAGAAGGAAGAACGGGCTCTTTATCTGGAAGTTGTGAACAGAGAGGGAAAGGACAAGTCAGCAGTTGCCCCTCCTCTGAATTGTCAACCTCTGGACCTGCAGCTCGGTGTTGTACCATCTGTGTTTTTCAACCCACAAAGGTATGGCTTAGGGTAGAGGTGATTTCTGTGATCCTCTGTGCTTCAGGATTTGGCTGGGAGGACTGTCATTTGCCGTGATGTGGTTTTCTGGAACTGCAGAGGTTGTGAGTGGCCTCTCAGAAGCATTTCTGAGTGACAGGGGCTGGGCGCAGAAGCAGAACCCCTCCTCCTGTGCTCGAGAGCAGCGAGTCCTCTGCAGGTCCCTCTTCTGAGACTAGGGGGTCGGGGTGGTGTCGCCCATCCTGTCCCTCCTAGAAGTTAAGTGGAGAGGCAAAGGTCTGTTCAGTATGGGCTCTGATTCTTTACGTGACTTAGAAGCTCACAAGTATGGAGACTGCAGAAAGACCTTTCTCGGGCTAGGCTCTGTTGACCTGGACAAAATCATCTCAACTGGCTCACGTTTTGAGCCAACATATACTCACTATAGAATCATGGGCATCGTTAGTATTGCTTCACTCCTATTGCTTGTTTCCCTCCACAAACCTCTGCTATCACCTCCATCTCGCTCTCTCTTTGCAGTTAACCCCGGGTCTTGCTCTGCAGAGAAAATAGAAGATGTCAAGTGGCAATGCCAATTAAATTTTAAGACATTGTCCACCATCCTGTCTTTATGCTCCAGATGTCTTTTAACCAAGGCTGATGCCACCACGTGCTGCTGTCTTGGGGCCCCCTGTTGCTCTGTCTTCGTGCTCTCCATTTACTGAACTATTCTATCAGCATTTAGGCATGTTTGTGCCTCGTCCCTATACACAGTGAAGTTCTTTCCTCTCTGCTCTCCTTTCAGTGCTTCTTCTCCTGGTCTTCATTCACAGACACATTTATTGAGAGAATAGTCTACCCCCCATACATACAGGCCAGGAATCGGCATTTCACACACCCTCCTGGTCATCTGATGCATGAGCTCTTAGGACTCCGTTTTGCAAATTCTTGCCGTAGTCATTGGTGTTCCTTGGCTTGAGCCTTCTCATTATTCACCATCCACATGGCTTTTGAAATCTCATCTGGCTCAAGGCATCATCCACCACCTGGAATCCACTTTCCATCTCCAGCCCAGTCACGGCTCTTGAGTTTCAGAACTGCATTATTCAACTAACTCTGTGAGGATTTTCCAAACACACTGAAATGTTCAGAGCAGGACCTCTCATCTTCTTCAAGTCTCCTTGTCCCCGTGCTCCCCAGCCCCGTCTCTAGCACCACTAACCATCTACTTTCCAAGTGGGAAACCTCAGCTCCCTCTTTCTCACTGCCCCTTGCCAAATTTTCAGTTCCATGTCCCATCCACGCTAACTCTTAAACAAGTCTTAAATCCACCAGTTGCTCTTCATTCCCACTGCCAGGACCAATCCAGGGCCCCATGCTTTTTCTCCTAGATGAGCCCCCACCTGGGTCTCTGCTCTCAAGCTTACCTTCTCCCAGGCGGGTTCTACACTGACCTAGGGGCCTCTCCAGAGTTTGAGACTGACCTTGTCACTTTCCTACATTCAGGCCTTCAGTAGCATCTTGCTGCCTCTGTTTGGACAAAATATCACCTTAACCTGGCATAGAAAGCCTTTCATGGCTCCTCTCCCATCCCAAGATGCTCATTCATCAGCAAGATCAAGGAGTCACTTCTCCAGTCTGGCACAGTCCTGGGGCTGGGCAGAAAATTCGAAAGATTATGGCCAAGTTTGGAAAGTTTCTGTCCTTGAGACAGAAATAAGTGGCTCAGACTGAAAAGTCAGCTTCCTAAGAATCAGAGCCCTTATCCAGTATTAGTGATAGATAGTGAAGTCACTCAGTCGTGTCCGACTCTTTGCGACCCCATGGAGAGTAGCCAACCAAGCTCCTCCGTCCATGGGATTTTCCAGGCAAGAATACTGGAATGGGTTGCCATTTCCTACTCCAGGGAATCTTCCCACCCCAGAGATCGAACCCAGGTCTCTCGCATTGTAGGCAGACACTTTACCATCTGAGCCACCATCCAGTAGTAAGCTTTACTAATAATTACAAGGGCTTCCCAGGCTGTGCTAGCGGTAAAGACAGCCTGCCAGATCAGGAGATGTAAGAGACACAATTTCAGTCCCTGGGTTGGGAAGTTGCCCTGGAGGAGGGCATGGCAACCCTCTCCAACATTCTTGCCTGGAGAATACCATGGATAGAGAAGCCTGCTGGGCTACAGTCTATAGGGTCGCAAAGAGTCTGACGTGACTGAAGAGACTTAACATGCATGCCAATAATTGCAAGGATCAAAATAATTGTGAGGCACAGGTAAAGCATGAGGTCTAAGACCACCAGTACTGCTCCGTAAGACCATTTTTTTCTTTCTTTCTTTTTTTTGTCTCATTCAGGTTATCAGAAGAGGTCTCTGTGTGATGCATGCGAGCCATCCCTTACTATAAAGGGAGCTATCTTGGTCATGCAATATCTCCATTTTATTCTCTGATAGTTACACAGTTTGCACATTTCCCAGGGAGCCCTACCCCATAAATCCATAGGGTCCAGGTTTGTTTACCATAAGCAGTGCTGGACAGATATGGTACATCTTGCTAAAAGCATTCCATAGATAAGAACGCTTCTGCTAGCCAATATCATTAGTGTGTTTGCCAGGGGCTCTGACATTAGTGATTATGAGGCAATTTGACCGGGTCATCTTTCTTTCTTCCCCAGTCAAGGTAGAGACTGGCCTGCAGCTAACCCTTTCCTCCCCAGACCTGCTCTGCCTACCGCCCCCACGTCTGTGTTACCAGAGCTCTGTCCTTGACCTCCTTCTGTGACCACGGGCCATGGACAGCCTCCTCCATGCCTGTGGATTCCTTTCTCTAAACATAGGCTCCCCAATCCATACATACCTTGTACCCTTGACCCTCAGACCCACACACTCCACTGCCCGCCAGACCCCAACACCTGGGTGTCCGCCAGGCATTCAAACTACGTGCCCCTCGCTGACTCCTCACTGCCTCTCCAAGCCCTTTCCTCTCCCACTGGCCCCTCTCAGGGCAATAACACCCACTTCACCTGGTTTCCTCCCAAACCTTGAGTCATCCCTGGGCTTCCTACTTTCTGGAACCTCAGTTCCAGAAACCTCACCAAACCTCAGTTTCCATAGATGTAACATGGGCATAATAGCAATATCTGCTTCACAGAGCTGTTGCAGGATTCAATGAGATGGTGATGATTAGACGGCATGGGCTTGTCACGGCAGCTGGCAAGTGCTCAGAGACTGGCAGCGAGCGCCTCTGACTCCTCTGCCATTCCCCAAGGCTGCTGAAGACCACACTCTCCAGGGGCTGCCTTCTCAGGGTCGCGACTCTGTCACCGTCCTCTCCTCTGTGCTCCCGTCTCTACCTCTGCCTACGGTAATAGTCTGGGGCCTGATCTGGCCTCCTCTTTGTGGCCCCTCTAATATCCCCTTCTACTCCACCTCCAGAAGAACTCTCCTCAGTTACACACCTGACCTGCCACTACCTTGGAAGGCTTGCTGCTGCCCCTTGGGATAAATTCTAGTCTCCTCGGAGTGGCTTAGGAGGCTGGATCGGATGTGGCTGCCACCCCGTGGCTCCCCTCCTCCAGTGCTAGCCACTGGACACACCACATTTTCAATTTCTCTGACCTTCAGGATTTGGCCAGTGCCTCCCTCTGCCTGGAAGACTTCTCCCTTCTCCATCTCTGCCTGAGGACCCTCTGACCGTCTCCTGCACACAGGCAGTACTCTGTCTTTCCCCCATCACAGCACTTTCCAGCAGCACGGTCACTGCCAGCTTCCATATTGGGACCTCTTGTAGGTCAGTGAGCACCAGGAAGTGTGGCTGGTTCATGTGATATCTCCAGCACTGAGAACATCACTCAGCAGGGTAGGTTTTGGATACTAAATGAAAGCAGTTGTTAAATGGGAGGGTGGGTGAAAGGTGAGAAGGAGGGAGGAGCCCCTGAGTCAGGGGTTTCTGGTTTGCAAGGAGTTGAGATAAGATCATGGCATCTGGTCCCATCAGTTCATGGGAAATAGATGGGGAAACAGTGCAAACAGTGTCAGACTTTATTTTTGGGGGGGCTCCAAAATCACTGCAGATGGTGACTGCAGCCATGAAATTAAAAGACGCTTACTCCTTGGAAGAAAAGTTATGACCAACCTAGATAGCATATTAAAGACATTACTTTGCCAACAAAGGTCCGTCTAGTCAAGGGTATGGTTTTTCCAGTGGTCATATATGGATGTGAGAGTTGGACTGTGAAGAAAGCTGAGCACTGAAGAATTGATGCTTTTGAACTGTGGTGTTGGAGAAGACTCTTGAGAGTCCTTTGGACTACAAGGAGATCCAACCAGGCCATCCTAAAGGAGATGAGTCCTGGGATTTCTTTGGAAGGACTGATGCTGAGGCTGAAACTCCAGTACTTTGGCCACCTCATGTGAAGAGTTGACTCATTGGAAAAGACTGATGCTGGGAAAGATTGAGGGCAGGAGGAGAAGGGGACGACAGAGGATGAGATGGCTGGATGGCATCACTGACTCTATGCACATGAGTTTGGGTGAACTCTAGGAGTTGGTGATGGACAGGAAGGCTTGGCATGCTGCGATTCATGGGGTCGCAAAAGAGTCGGACACGACTGAGTGACTGAACTGAGATGAGTGATATTAAGGGAGGTTGAATTGTGTTGGAATTTTTGTATTTGTATTAATGGACCAGGAAGGCCCAAGTGAGTTTGGCAGTTGGTCACTGGAGACCTGGCTGCTGGAGGTCAGGCCTTGGAAGCAGACCTAGCCTCCTTGCCCTCTCCTCTGCAGGGTTGGGGCATAGCATGGGCTCTCCCTATGGGGGTGCCGAAGAGCAGGTACATTTTCCTAAGGTTTCTTCTCTCCAACATTGCTTTGCCATTGATCTGCTAATCCTGCAGAAGACTAAAGCTGGAACCCACGAGGCCAGTCCATTTTCTTCCTGTTTCATGTGGCTCGCCTTTAAGGGCCTCTGGGGAGGGACAGTTTGGTCTGGGAGTGGGGACTTCATTCCCAATGGTCTGCAGGAAGCACTCAGCCACACCTGGGAACTCCCCTGGGTGGCTTCAGGGGGAGGAGAGGCAGCAAAAAGTCACCCCTGTGTGCGTGTGTGTGTGTGTGTGTGTGCGCGCGCGCGCGCGCGCGCTAAGTCGCTTCAGTTGTGTCCAACTCTTTGCGATGCTAATGGACTGTAGCCCACCAGGCCCCTTGATCGGCTCTGGACTAAAGGGTGTGGGCAACGAGGGTGCAGGATATTCCCTTGACCTGACCTTGACATGTGGATTCTCCCAAGGCTTTGTAGGAGCATCCCATCAGGCCTCCCTCCTTTCCCCGTACTTCTGTATTTCGCAGATTCTGCTGTCTCTTCCGCTCCCAACTGTGGTGGCTCCCTCCCTGCCCATTTTCTGCTTTCCTCTGTGGAGGGAGGGCTGAGCCCTGCTCTGAGGAGGGGTGAGGGGGAGAGGAGCAGGGAGAGAAGGGTGTGGCGGAATGGAGGCTCTCACCCCAGGCTGGGGCTGGTTTCCTCTAAACCAATAGGAATCAAACATGCCTTACCACTGTGAGAATTAATTCCCTTCTCAAGCTCCCCTTCAGATAGGTGAGAAATGTGTGTGCCTCCTATTAACATGAGCGTGACCCCATTTCTTGTGAAATGACAACCCGGGTCTGATTATGCTCAGGAAGCATCCCCACCTGCCTGCCCCAGGCTGCGTGACAAAAGCTCCCTCGTCCTAACTGACAAATGAACGTCGTGCATCCAAACCTTCCGTGTGATCTGCAGACAATGCCCCCTTCATCTCAGTCACAGGATGGGATCAGGAAGACGGTCTGGTTTCCCTCTCCGTGTGCCCAGCGGTACTGGAAGTGAGAGAGGCAGCTGCGCACTGGCTTGGCTGGAGGAGTGTGAGGCTGGAAGCAGTGTGGCCTGGTCCAGTCTGTTTGCTGGCTGTGTTTGGGATTGAGTCCCTGGTGGCTCAGACAGTAAAGAATCCACCTGCAAGGCAGGATACCTGGGTTCGATCCCTGGGTTGGGAAGATTCCCTAGAGAAGGAAATGGCAACCCACCCAATATTCTTGCCTGGAGAATCCCATGGACAGAGGAGCCTGGCGGGCTACAGTCCATGGGGTTGCAATGAGTTGGAGGTGACTGACCAACTGACCCCTCTTTTCTCTGAGAGCAGAAGGCTGGCTCATTAGACCTGGAAGGGCTTTTGAATCTGATACTTGCTGATTCCAGGCCATCACTGAGTACAGCTTTAGAACCTCATAAAAACTGGGCTCCCATTTGCAGTGTTGGAGGAAGGGTCTAGAAAATTCTCTAGGAGACCGAGTTAAGAAACCAGCTCAGTGTTTGGATAAAAGCCCTCCCTTGGGATACGACACTGCTCAAGGCACCAGAAGAGCTTGTCTCCCTGGCTACTCAAAGCCCAGCAAGGCCTGTGTGTTTAGCGGCTGCTCAAAGCCCAGCAAGGCCTGTGTGTTTAGGCCTGTGTATTTAGCGGCAACTGAAAGCCCAGCAAGGCCTGTGTGTTTAGCGGGAGGCAGCACACCAGTGAGGGGACAGGGCGTTCATTCCCTTGTTCAGACCCTCGCTCATCCATCAGATATCTGCTGAGTGTCACTGGAGACCTGGCAGTGTGGGAGAGTGAAGGAGGTCTGCCGTCAGAGCTGTTGCCCTCAGCGCCTTCTCTGTCTCGAGTGCCACGCGGACACCCAGCTGCTGCTCGCTGGGCTGTGGCCGTGCACCTGCCTGTCCTGGGCTGCCCACGCGAGGATGGGTGGAGATGATGCTCCTGGCAGGGAGTGGGCCTCCCACGCACTATCCCCTCCTGTGTCCTCTGTATGCCCTGTCCTAGGTGATCTTGGCCCCTGGGTGGGGCAGCCAGGCACGCGTCCACAAATAGCTTTGCTACAGAGGAGGGACCGGTGCACCGCAGTCAGAGGGGTGAGAGGCCTGGCCAGAAGCTGTTTTATGGGATGGTGCTGAGTTGAGCCTGGAGTGAGCCGGCATTTGGGAGAGAAGCGATGAAGGTCATTGCAGGGGCAGGGAACAGCTTGAGTGAATGCACGGATGCACGCAGAACTCGGGAGGAACGAGAAGGAGAAGGAAGCCTGTGGGGGGGGCGCCTGAGGGTGAGCATGCTGGGCAGGATGGTGCTTCTGTGCAGGCTCTGGCGGGGGTGGAGGGGGTGCGGTGGAGGGGGCGAGTGCTGTTCTGACCACTCTTGTGAGAGCTGGGGATGCCCTAGTCTACGGTCTCCAGGTACAGAACAGCAGTCCGGGGGTGATATTTCCTTCTTTACTCTCCAGGACTGGCTACTGTTAATACAGTTTTCAGTTTAAAATAATAATTTTCCTTCTTCTAAACTCTTCAGTAGGGGGAAAGCTGCCATTTGCTTGGTCTTAGAATAATTTGCCCTATCTTTCTTCTTGCAAAATAAGAAGAGATTCTTCCATTTGGCTTCTGTGTGCTCTTGTTCTCCGGGGCAAACCCTCTGCCTTGCCCACACTGATGGGCACATTGTGTCTGGCTCCCTGCGCTAGATCCCTAGCTCTGTGAGGGCAAGGACCCGCGGTGTGGTTTGCTGCTGTACCCCCAGCCTTGTGAGAACTGCTGTAACCGTTAGGCTTTCAGCACATATTGGAAGAATCAGTAAACGAATGGCAGTTGGGTTGATGATTCTTGGATCCCTTGACATGGGGCAGGTTGATGTGGTAAGATGTTGATTGAATCAGCCAAGCCCAAATTCCTCTGAGACCTTGTGATGCTCTTGGGTGAGTGGTGAATATTATAGGATGCTTAAAGCATGCAGGAAGGTGGAAGAACGGTCCCGAAGTTACGCTGAGGGCTGTCCTGGCAGGCTGGCTTCTCTCATCCCTCCCAGTGGCCCTGGCTTGTTGTGGGGCGCTGATTGCTATAGTGATGGTACGACTGAAGTGAATGGCAGCGATAAAATGCCACTGAGGGAGAAGGGGTTTTTGACTAATCCATAGCCTTAGTTCAAATGGAGTCCTTTGAAATAGCATTGACAAGGGGTTATACCCTTTCCCCAAGGTGCTGGCAGATGTCATGATGTCAATAGCATTTCCTGATCTTCAGTGAGCAGCCAGGCTGGTTTCTGTCTTCTCTCTGTTACTCAGCTCCCCGTGGGCCCAGGGATAGTAAAGGAAGGAAGGTGCTGATCAAACATATAGCAGAACATCAGAGGTTATGAATGAACATCCACTATTTGAGTCCAATTCCTGCCC
>SJYV01039069.1:0-13847 GCA_006410875.1 Neotragus pygmaeus | reverse complement strand
GAGCTCGCCCCCGAATGGATTCCAAAGACTCAATTTAGAACAGGATTGAAAAGGTCCCTAAATTGTGAGATTATCCCCAGAGTGGGGGAGGGAGAGAATTTTAGGCACAGAGAGAGCAAGTGTAAGGACGTGTGCGTGTGTGTGTGTGTGTGACAGAGAGATATATCCTACAGCTAGTTTCCTGGAGGGTGATCTGAGACAGAAGCGAAGCGGGTGGCAGCGGGGAGGGGTTGGGGAGGGAGGTGAGGACCAGACTGTGAAGTCCTTGCATCCCCTGAACATGGCGGGAAAGGTAAGGGAGTGACATGACCGACTCTGTTTCAGAAAAACCAGTCTGGGTGGCGCATGAAGACTAGATTAGGGGGTGAGGTGGGCGGCAGGGACACTGCTAGGAGGCTGATGGAGGAACCCCGGAGAGGGAACCGGAGCCTGCTCACGGCTGTGGCACTGAAGACAGGGCGGGGGACAGGTGGGCTGGCCGGAGCTGGATACTGACCAGTGGGCCAGGAGGCGCCCCAGGGAGAGCAGTGGGTCTCAGGGCCCCCGCCCCCTCCCCCACCAGGGCTGTGGTCTGCTAGATGGCGGCGGTGCTGCTGAGTGCTGTTACTCACGAGGACAGGGGACCCTGGAGTAGACCGTCGTCCTCTGGCCAGGGAGCGGGATGCTCGTGCCCCTGGATAGATCTGGGGTGAATTGACGCATTGTAGAGTACGTGTCCCCCTCTGACCCTGATGCGGAAGGCTGGTTCCTGACTCTGCTCCTCCCTCTTTCCTTCCTCCCTGGTATATTCTTTTAGTCTCCTCCCTTCTCTGATCTCACGTCTTAGGTTAGCATGGGGAAGAGGAGCCATGGAATAGCATCCAGGGAGGGGAAGCTTATTCGCCCAGGGTTATAATCATGGTGCCTCCTTGTGTCTCTTACAGGGGAGACAGCAGACTCGATGGCTTAGCTAAAGCAAGCCTGGCACTTCCCTCAAGCAGCTTGTGGATCACAGATTCCTGCCAGGCCCTCCAGGACCAGCCCCAGCTCTCCTCCCCCAGATCTGTCTGCTCTCAGCGTTTTCTCCAGAAAGGTAAGACCCTTGTTGGCTGAGCCTGTGATTGAAAGTAAAGTGCACTCAACACTGAGTCCCTGGTTTCAGTGGCTGACAGTCAGCTGCTGAGTCACTGTGTCCTGTCTGCTGGCCTCACCTGCACCATGACCTTTTCTGGCGGTCTGGGGCTGTGGCTGTGCCGTCACCGATGTTATGGAAGGAGGAGGCCCTGGTTTAAGTGACCTTTCTCTGGGTGCCTCTTCTGTGCAAGCCTCCGGACTCAGTACATGCGACGCGCCACAGACCACCCAGAGGCTTAGGGACCTCAGCCCTTTCTTTGGCACTTTGGTCACTGGAGTTTGGAGGAGGGACCACTGACCTTAACTGTGTGTGTCTGTATCAGTGGAGTGGGAAAGGCCACAAAAAGCTTCTCGCTAAGTTCTTGGTTGCTTCAACAGCCCCTGTTTGGCTTCATAGCTCTTCCATCACGTGTAGAACTAATTCTCTATGTTAAATTCCTTCTGTTTGAAATATCAAGAATCCTCTGGTCTTTCCAACTGGACGCTGACTGATTTAGGTGTTTGAGGAGGTTGAAGAGGTAGACAGCGAGACAGTATGTTATAGAGATTGGGGGTGGTGGTTTGGTTGCTAAGTAGTGTCCGACTGTTACAACTTCATGGACTGTAGCCTGACAGGCTCCTCTGTCCATGGGATTTCCCAGGCCACAATACTAGACTGGGTTGCTATTTTCTTCTCCAGGGGATCTTCCTAACGCTGGGATCGAACCCACGTCTCCTACATTGCAGGTGGATTCTTTACCACTAAGCCCCCAGGGAAGCCCACATTATACAGATTAAATATGTCTTATGTCATACAGAGTAAATATCCCCCAAAGAACTATCAGGCTTCACTGATAGCTCAGTTGGTAAAGAATCTGCCTGCAATGTGGGAGACCTGTGTTCAATCCCTGGGTTGGGAACAGCTACCCACTCCAGTATTCTGGCTAGGATAATTCCATGGACTGTATAGCCCATGGGATTTCAAACAGTCGGACATGACTGAGCGCCTTTCACTTTCAAAGGTGTCCACATCCTAGTCTCTGGAACCTATGACTATGTTACTTCACTACGTAGCAAAAGTGACTCTATTATCCAGGATTATTCAGGAAATTATCTTGATTTATATGAATGGGTCCCATGTAAACACAAAGGTCTTTGTAAGAGAGGGGCAGAAGAAGAGAGTCAGACGGGGAGATGTGGGGATGGAAGCAGAGGTTGTATTGATTGGATTGCTGGCTTCAGCAGGAAGGAAAAGCCGTGAACTGAGGAATGCAGGCGCCTCTAGACGCTGAGCAAGGCACGAGGACAGAGTCTCCCCAGAGCCTCCAGAAAGAATGTAGCCCCACCAATGCCTTGTCTTTAAACCAGTGAAAATCATTTTAGACTTTTGACCTCTAGAACTGCCAGATAGTAGATTTATGTTGCGTTAAGCCAGTAAGTATGTGGTACTTTGTTATAGCAGCAATAGGAAACTAGAGTAGAGGGCCAGAGTTCAAGATGCTGTGAATTATGCAAGGGAGTTGGATCTTGTTCTACAGGGCTGAAGGCTTATTGCTGCTCAGGAGCCCACGTGTGCTAAGTGTATGAGCTCTGAAGTCAGATTGCCTGGGTTTGAACACCCTCCTTGCCAAAGACCAGCTTTGTTAGGCAGGTGTTTTAAATTCTCAGACCTTCAGTACGTCCATCTCCGAAGTGGTGCACTAGCATTTCTTGTCTCATAGATGCATAAGGCTTAAATGAAAAGAAGTGTGTAGAGTGTTTGGCTCAGCATTGGTCAGAAAAGTGATTGTTACTCTCGCTTGCTTTGCAACTTTGGACAAAACCATGTTTCATTTGGAGCCTTGATCCCTACATCTGCCAAGAGGAGGTGATAGTGGGACTCCTAGTCTTCCAGCCTCCCCAGCCTGCAGAAATAAAGGAGATAACAGTTTGGAGCGAGATGTTACCGCTATGCGCCCCTGCAGGCCTGGTTGGAGTGCTCCACCTGTGGAGCAGGTGCCAGCTGAGCTGCCCGCTCAGTCCCCTCTGCCCCATTCTACAGGCATGCCTGGATTCCCGTGCCCCTTAGGGGCTGTCCTGGTTTCTGCTCCACTGCACTGTGCTCCAGGCATAAGCTATTTTAGTTACAAGTTCCTTACAATGCTACACCTTCCCTACCCATGCGACCGACCTTCCCAGGCCCAGCTGCCAAGTATTGATTTCCCCTTTAAATATTACAGCAGCCCAGGAGCATGTATGGATTAATTGATGAGGCTAGGCTTGTACCTGCACACTTCATTAACAGCTGCTACTAATTAGTGGAGTAGTCATTAAGAGACCTGCTGGGGTTTTGAGGATAATAGTTTTACTTTTTTCCATGATTCCGAAGCACACAATAAATTGGGGAGTGAAAGTCCATAGTGCCACGCTGAGATGGAAGTCATGGGGTGGCCTGTGCTCAGGGCTTGCCTCTAAGAACACAACAGAAACTAGAGAATCACCATAGTGGGACCAGAGTCAGGAGGGCCTCAGAGTCATCTGTCACATATATGACTACCGTGGCTGGGAGAGGGGTGTCACCATCAAGGTCATACAGAGACAGGGAGGCAGAGCTGGGACAGGCAACCGGGGCTGCCGGCTTTGCTCCAGGCCAGTCCTCTGTTTACTAGATGGGGACTCTGCTGCCTGCATTTGAACAGCTTTATGAGGGAGGTCGGAGAAGGCAATGGCACCCCACTCCAGTACTCTTGCCTGGAAAATCCCACAGACAGAGGAGCCTGGTGGGCTGCAGTCCACGGGGCTGCGAAGAGTCGGACACAACTGAGAGACTTCTCTTTCACTTTTCACTTTCACACATTGGAAAAGGAAATGGCAACCCACTCCAGTGTTCTTGCCTGGAGAATCCCAGGGATGGGGGAGCCTGGTGGGCTGCCATCTATGGGGTCGCATAGAGTCGGACACGACTGAAGCGACTTAGCAGCAGCAGCAGCAGCAGGGGGGAGGTTGGACCGTGCACATAATCATGTCCCCTGTCGACCCCTACCCCCAAACCCGATGCCCTCTCCCCAAGCTTGTGCTGCTTTTCCTTTCCCAGTTCCGGGCCTCCTTGTATTTTGTCCGCATCATTCCACCTTCCATCTCCTTTCTCCTGGAACCCCCGTCTCTGCCTTTGGCAGGCTTATCTCCAAACGGGCACGATTCAGCAATTGGCCTGCAGTGGCCCCTTTGGGTTTTCCATGCTGGTGGAAATACACACTGAGTGGAATTGAGCCTGAAGTACGTGCACTTGGACAACTTCTTGACCCTCTTGGAATGTCCTCCTCACTGGACGAAATGGGCTAATGTGTGTACAGGGCCGAGCACAGGCTGGTCAGAGAGTGAGTGAGTCCTTGGTAGATGGCAGCCACGTACTCTGGGCTCCTTAGGAAAGTCCCCCTGTGGCCCAGTTGGGCTTTCCTCAAGCTGACTTGAATCACTCACTGAGAGCACACTGAGAAGTTTTACAGCAAGGAGTAGCGTTTTGACCTACTATTTTCTTCTTGTTTCAGAGATAATGATAATCCCAATCACTCACCTTCCCTCTAAGCTTACTACGTGTCAGGGGTACTGTTCTAAGTGCTTTACATGGATTAATTTATTTTTTATCATCTTGAAAACCCTATGAGGCAGGTGATTTAATTACGGTTCCTATTTCATAGGGGTGAAAATGAATGTACGAAACTTGCCTCTGGTCACACAAGAAGGAGTTGGGGCTGAACCCAGTGCTCTAGCCCTGAGCCCAAGTTCTTAGCTGTGGACCTTCTCAGCTCCTTCGAGGGCTTGATTTCCTGGCTAAGAGAAAGCCCTGCCTCCCAGTGCATGCTGCGTGGGTGGCAGCTGTGTGTACACCGTGTCTGCACCCTCCAGACTTCAGCTGATGGATTCAAGGTGGGCATTTGAAGCAGAGGCTTCTCCACACTGTATCCTCTGGGTATTCTGACTCAAAAGCCTAAGACGGGCCAATCTGACTCACTGGGGAAGGCATCGGGAAGAGGCTGAACCTGGGAGGAGGAAGAGCTGATGAGCTAGACTTAGGACTGGGTACCAATCATGGTCACCCGCTGTGAGTGGCTGGAGGGAGCTGGCCAACCAAGAAGGAGAGCAGAGAGGTGCATGGATTCCCCTGGTCTTGGAGGCGTGCGTGACAATCGCTGGCTCCCATGGGGCCTAGCTGCTCCTGGCCTTCTGTTTGGGGAGCCTGGCGAGAATCTGCTTTATACTGAACTCTATATTGAACTAGTTTCTCTCCCTGAGTTGCTCTCATTTAGCTAGTGCCCCTCCTTTCCTTGTAAACAAGAGAACTCTAAGAGGAACAATTCTCTTATCAGGTTTACAGGGCTCTGCTGATTCAGGGAGGGGCACAGCCCCATCTATGGTGTGCATCTCCTGTACAAGAACAATATCCCAAGATGACATGACTGGGACTTGTAAGTGAAGGTCTCTGGAGACAGCGCCCAGCTGCAGATAAACATCCACACCAGTTAGGGTGAGGATGTGCTGCTCTATCGTAATAATGGGATGGCACAGAGAGGACTGACGTTCCTGTCTTTCTCACCTTATGATTTCAGGTAGATAGCCAGGTCGGCAGGGCAGTTCTGACTTTCAGTCATTCAGGGACTGGCGTCCTCTGAGCCATTAGTCCCTCCATCCATGTAAGCCTGCTGGTGGTCTCCGTGATGGGGGCTGCCATGCCTGGCTCCAGCCAGAGGTGGAAGTGAGCATGGAGGGGCTCGCTGATATCTTCCAGTCCTTTCAGTCCACTTCTACTGATGAGAACTTAGCACATGCCCCCCCACCCCCACCACCTGCAAGGGAGGCTGGGAAAGGAAATCTTGATCTGGAGTCATCAAACGTTTTCTGTAAGGGCCAGACAGGAAATATTTTCAGCTTTGTAGGCTGTTTGCTCTGCACTGCAGGTATCTGACTCTGCCCTTGTATCTTGAAAACAGCCATAGGCAATATGTAAATGACAGACGTGGCTATATCCCAATAAAACTTTATTCATGGATACTGAAATTTGAATTTCATATAAATTGCATGGCATGAATTTTTCTTTATTTTTTCAACCATTTAGAGATGTAAAAACCATTCTTAGTCCATGGGTTGTTCACGAATAGGCGGTGGTCTGATCTCAGGTGGAGTAGAGTGCGCAGACTCGTGGTCTGGATGGTGACCTTGGCCTGACCATGTGTTTTTGTCAGGGGAGATTGAATTTTGGTGGAAAGTGAGCAGTCCCCACCACCATATCCACTCCAGGCTTTGCTAAGAGAAGGGCGTTTTAGCAGAAGCAAGGTGTCCTCTACCCACTTCTCTGTATGAAGCGAAGAGTAGAATTTGCTGAGTGGAAAGAGCTATGCTCCTCTCCCCAGACTTGCCAGGAGCAAGGAGCAGGGGCAGCCATGCCCTGGGAGGTCCCTGATGTCAGAGGCTGTGGATAGGGTTCCAGCGTCACTGTGAACTGTAAGGACCTGGCAGCGGGCCTCCCCTCATGCTAGAGGCCAGCTGGAGTGAGGACACCAATGGCCAGAGGTAGACAGAATGCTGCAGGGCAGGATGCAGACCCCTACCAAGGGGTGGCCAGTCCCCCACAGCCAGGACAGTCCCATCCCCGCTGGTGGGGCTGATGGGAGCTACACAGGGGGTAGCTTTGAATCGGATGACACTCCTTAATCTTTAGAAGGTGACTGCTGCAAATATTAAATGGGACCAGGAAATCATCAGAAGGTTGAAGACACTATTATCTGGCAAGTTTGTTTTCTTCCACCCCTCCCTTGCCTCCCTCAACCACCAGCTTGTGGGGTTGGGGCTTGCAGGGCAAAGTTGACAGCAGTTACTGAGAAAAATAGAATCATTCTGTGTTTGTCCATCACTCAGCTTATACCGTCAATCAAATTAGCTACATATATTTTTGATATCAACTGCCAATTATCCTTTCTGTGCCTTGGAAAAATTAGAACCAAAGACAGAAACATTCACCCAGGGGTATTAGGTGTGGACTCAGACCAGCCTGGGTTTGAGTCCTGGTTCTGTCAGATCCCATGTGACATCTACTCGCCTTGTGACCCCTCAGGGCCTCAGCCCCCTCATCTGTTAAATGAAGAGAATAATGCCTGTTGTGCAGGTGTGTTGCAAGAAGTCCGTTTCCACCACAAAGGATGCATTTATTTAAATGCAAAGGATGATTTTTGCTTTTCTCTNGCCTTGTGACCCCTCAGGGCCTCAGCCCCCTCATCTGTTAAATGAAGAGAATAATGCCTGTTGTGCAGGTGTGTTGCAAGAAGTCCGTTTCCACCACAAAGGATGCATTTATTTAAATGCAAAGGATGATTTTTGCTTTTCTCTCTGGGCCTCAGGTTCCCTATTTATAAAATGGATGGGTTGGACTGTGGTCCATTCCCATCCTGACAATCAGTAATTGTGTTGCCAGTGGACTTATGAGGAGGAGAAATCTAGCTTTCAGAGGTGCTTCCTCCTGGTGAAAGGTTTTGAAGATGAAGGAAGCAGCAACTTGATCAGGAACCTCCTGATCTCAGACCCTCCCTGTCCTTCCTGGTACAGCTCAAGCCTACCTCCTCCAAGAAGCCCTCCTGGATTCCTCCAGGCACAGACTGTCTCACCCTTTCTGAAGGACCCAAGTGTTTGACCTTGACCTCCACCCCAGTCTTTCCCCCTACTTGCTGATTTGATGGTGGCAGACTCCCTATAACCACTTCTGTAACCCTGACCCTAACCCTGAAACCTTGACACTACCCCTGAACTCTGTAAATGGGTCCAGCATGGAATTGAGAGCTGGAGGTGCTCGATTTTGGGGCCAGTCTGGAAGGACTCATCTATTCCTACCATGCAGAGGGGAGCTAAACACCCAAATCCTTCAGCCAGGAGCCCATGTTGATAGCCATGTCCTCTTGGGGCCTGGGGCAATATGGAGATGGCAGAAACCAGGTGGTTCATAGACCATTTGGACATACTGTTGGCTTCATGACCCCACTGACTTCACGGAAGCAGGTGATGCAACATCTCAAGTGGAGGTCCACCCTTTCCTCTCCTCACACTCCCAATGCCTCTCCTGGGCACATGTAAGGATGCAAACTGACCAACGAGAGGTATGCTGATAAGCTGAAGATACTGGTTCTTGTTGGTCTAAATGTACATCTAAACTTCCAGTATGGATAAGGCACACTGTATTCTGTGACATCACTTGGTTCATTTGTCAATTCTTTCGGCAATGTGGTCTGTATACCGGGTGCTGGGGAAACAGGGGCCAACAAGGCAGAAATAGTTCTTGGTCTTGTGGAGTTTACAAACTGGGGGGAATCTACTCAATTCAGCAAACAATTGCAAAAGCATTTGATTAGCTTGCAGCCTGGGATGTGGAGCTGAAGGTGAGGTGATGCAAGACAGAACACCTGGAATGTTCCAGGCGGAGGAACCATGGGTGTGAAAGAACACAGATGAGAGGTGCAACATTAGTCTAGAGCCTGAAGGGAGACCACTGTGTTTGCACCAAAAAGCCAGGAGGGAGAGGGGGTTAGCCTGGTGCTACAGTGGGTAGGCAGACACTAGATCCCGGAAGTCCTTGATGAGCATCGTAACAGTGTTTGGACTTTGGTCTGAGGGCATGGGAAGACCTGGGAACTTTTTGGACAGTAGTATATGTGATGGGCTTTCATTTTAGCAGGACTCCTCTGGACTTTGGGTGCAGGATCTTCTGTCCTCAATCTTTCCTGGTATCAGGGTCTTTTCCAATGAGTTGGCTCTTTGCATCAGGTGGCCAAGTATTGGAGCTTCAACTTCAGCATCAGTCCTTCCAGAGAATATTCAGGACTGATTTCCTTTAGGATTAACTGGTTTAATCTCCTTGCAGTCCAAGGAACTCTCAAGAGTTAGGTGTACAATATAGTGATTCATAGATTTTAAAGGTTATACTGCATCTACAGTTATTATAAAGTATTGACTATATTCCTTGTGGTGTACAATAGATTGTTGTTGTTGTTCAGTTGCTCAGTTGTATCTAACTCTTTGTGATCCTGTGGACTGCAGCACGCCAGACTTCCTTGTCCTTTACCATCTCCCAGAGCTTACTCAAACCCATCTCCATTGAGTTGGTGATGCCATCCAACCATATCGTCCTCTGTCGTCCCCTTCTCCCCCGCCCTCAATCTTGCTCAGCATCAGGGTCTTTTCTAATGAGCTGGCTCTTAGCATCAGGCGGCCAAAGTACAAAAGATTCGTGTAGCTTATTTTATACCCAACAGTCTGTACTCCTCATTTCCCTATGCCTATTTTGTCCCTCCATGCTTCCCTCTCCCCACTGATAACTACTCATCTTCCTCTCTATCTGTGAGGCTGCTGCATTTTTGTTATGTTCACTGGTTCATTGTATGTTGTAGATTCTGCATGTAAGTGATATCACACAGTGCTCGTCTTTTTCTGTGTGACTTATCTTGGGTGACCCTCCACCCTTCGAGTGCAGTATTCACTGGCATCTACCTGAGATGGAAATCTTAGCCTGTGTCTCTTACACCTGAAACTCTTCAAAGGGCATCTAAAAACAAATCAAAATGTAATTGATATTTTCCAGAGGCCTCTATAGTCTTGCCTTTGCCTACCTTTCCAGTTTGCTCCACTGCTGTGCCCTGGACTCTGGGTCAGACCCATGGGCTCTGAGCATCTCCAAGGAGACACTAGCATTCTCTCACCTTGGTGTCGTTTCCTGGGCTCATCACTCAGCCTGGAACAGGTAATAGGGGCTCTATAAATACTTACTGAAGGAATAGACGATAAATCCAGGAGAACAAAGGGAGAAAGAATGCTCAGGAGGAGCGTTTCTCTCCCCTTAAGGGGAGACCGGCAGCATCTTTCATTCTCTGTGTCTCTCTCTGTTAAGCCTCAAACCTTTCCCCTCTTCCTAGGATTTGATGCCTGCACCTCAACCCAGTCCCTCCAAGCTCCTCCCGGGCTCCAGCTACCCCAGGCAGCCTTAATTAATTGTAAAATTGATTAAGCAGCCCTCTTTGTTAGGCTGGGCTGGTGTTTATTTGTATTTTCATATTATTATCCTTTTATACTTCTCTGGGCGCCCTCAGCTCTCTACTGACACCTTTTATTGGGGAAATGTTAATTTAAAAATCATCTATAATGCAGGTGTCACAAATCAAAGCTGTTCGGTAATGAGTTGCTCTTATGTCGTATAAAAACAATTAATTAAAGCCCTTTCTGAGAGAGCTGTGCCGGCAGATTTATGCTTCCCAGTGTCTCCCTCGACCTTCCTTTTTAAGGACCCTTCTGCACTCTGCTGGCTCCGCTAGCAGGATGCTTTCCTCCCACCTGTGCCCAGGAAATCCCGTCCCAGCCTGATGGAGTGGGGAAGGCTCCAGGAGGGCATGTGGTCCTTCCTCCTCACGGTTAGCGCTCCAAGAACGACTTCACTGTGGTCACATAACAGTTGGGTGGCAGAGCCGGGTTCAGAGCAGCCTCGGCCGCCCTGGTCCTGTCTAGGTCATCCTCGCTGGCATCTCTCCTGCTGTTGTCCTGATGAAGTTCACTGGCCGGGGGACCATGAGCAGCTGAGCCACTGTCTCCCTGGTCCAGTAAAGGACATTCGTTGGTCCACTGACATACACGGCCGCTTCACAAATGCTTTCCGCTCCTTGCTGGTCGATCCAGCGCCCAGCAAATGTCATCCAGGGCATCCAGGTTCTGGTTCTGCCTCTGCTCTGGATCCGCTATGTAACCTTGGGTAAATCACTTCCCTTTGGTTGGGCCTCCATTTCTCTCTCTGAGAAATGGGAACACTGATTTAGTATGGGAGTTGAGAAGGGAAGAACCTCCAGGTACCATGAACAAATAAGGCAGGCCTGGTGGGAATGGTGAAAAACTGGAGAAGAGGATGCTCCTTCTGAAGGGGACAGCTTCTATTGCCCTGGATGTTTGCTGCATCTGGGAGTGCAGACCCAAAATTGTTCTTTTTCATGAGAAGCTGGAAATCCAGCTCAAGATTTAAAAATGCTGGCCAGGGTACTGGCCCTTGGTTCACTTGCCCTCAGATCACCTCCTTGCCTTTCTTCTGTTTTGCTCTGTATCCTGGGGGTCTGGCCCCTCCAGGCTCCTGGGTGGGTTGTGTTGAGTCAACAGGAGGTTCCAGGTGGTGATGGGAAGGGGAGAGGGCAGGAGACAGGGAGCAGCCAGGGTGTCTCCCTCCCCGTCTCTGCCTTGGGCATCGTCTCCGGCAGTGCTCCTGTCTCTGACCCGTCAGGGCTCCAGGTTGGCTAGGTCATCACAGGCCCTGGGCTCTGGTTAGCCAACTCCCACCTCCTTTCCTCCAGACAGAGTGGTTGATAGGTTCTTGGCTGGACCCTGACTGATACATTTAAAAATTATATCATTATTGTTATTTGTTGTTGTGGTTGTCCAATCACTCAGTCATGTTTGACTCTTTGCAACCCCATGGACTACAGCACGTGAGGCTTCCTTGTCCTTCACTATCTCCTGGAGCTTGCTCAAACTCATGTCCATTGAGAAGGTGATGCCATCCAACCATCTCGTCCTCTGTTGTCCCCTTCTCTTCCTGCCTTCTATCTTTCCCAGCATCAGGATCTTTTCCTATCACTATCATTACTTAACATAGTGATGACTTGTCTGTGGACTGGATGAAGTATGGAGAACCCCAGTTTGGAGAAGCTGAATTCCAAGGTCGTGACGTGGTTTAGGACTGATGTTGGTCCCTGTACTTTAGAGGTGTCCAGTCTTAAGGGTTGACATCTGGATACTGGCCGTTGTGCCTCCACTGAAGAGCCTCCCTCTCCATTCTGGGGCCTCTGGGCTCTGCACCGCCCAGCCTTTCTCCCTAGCTGGCGCCCCCTCCTGGCAACGAGGTGGCACAGCTCTTGGGTGACCTGTGAGGGCCTTGGGTGGGCTCTCAGCAGGCAGAAGACTTTCCCACACCCTTGCTTCTCCTGCCTTCTCCAGAGCCACGGGGAGGCTATGCAAGTCAGGACTAGAACCCGGGAGTCCTTCCATCAGGAGGCGCATGTCCCGTGCCTGCCGCGTTCCACACTCAGTGCCAAGGCTGGAGACACCCTCCCTGAGATCACCCCAGCCCCTCCTTCCAGGAGTTGGGCGTCCAGGCTGGCAGGCGAGGAGCATCCTGCCAGGAAGGCTACCCCCTTGCCCCCGACTTCTGGATTGTTGTACCTCCGTGTTGAATACGCTCCCTTCCCACCTGACATGGTGTGATTTGGGTACCGTCCAATTTAAAATGAAAAGAAGCCAGCCACGTGGCAAGCCGCCCCACCTCCTCTGCTGGGGCGCCCCTCCTGCAGGTTCCCCCGCCGCCCGTGATCTCACTCTCCCTTCTGAGTGGGGCTGTGAAGTGTCTAATCCAGGCTTTTATCTGGCATCCACAATTATAATGTCAAGATTGAATAATCTGCCTTTATCTTCTGGGTGACAGCCATGTAGAAACTTCAAAAGAAACAGTTATGCTGGCATCTAACAGCTTTTGTTAATTACTATATCCCAAAGAAAATGAAATAAAGGAGGAAGAAAAATGATANACAATTATAATGTCAAGATTGAATAATCTGCCTTTATCTTCTGGGTGACAGCCATGTAGAAACTTCAAAAGAAACAGTTATGCTGGCATCTAACAGCTTTTGTTAATTACTATATCCCAAAGAAAATGAAATAAAGGAGGAAGAAAAATGATATTTCTCTGTGACAACTTTGTAAAAATATCAGTGATGAAGCGGCAGAGTTTAAGAGCTTTAACTATTCATGCAGGCGCGGCGGGCCTCCTCCCCCCCGTGCGGGGTCTAGAGGTTGTCTGAGGATGGCCAGGGCCCAGGCTGCCTCACAGGCCGCCTGCGCTATCCACGCGGCTCTCACGGCCCCTCACACAGCCCTCTCTCTCTTTCACGTACACACACAAGCACCCCATCCCTCCACCTTCATACGCACTAGCTCACAGCTCACACTCCACACATCCCCCCACAGCACCGTCACAAATATTCATACTCAGTGCCCATGACACAGCCCTCAAACTCACCCCCACTCACACCCGCAACAGCCACACTCTTTCACAGCCTCCTGTCCACACACACCCTCCTGTCCACATGTCACACACAGAGGCAAGCGTTCCTCCCCTCATCTGAGTGTTCAGAGCCCTCCCACGCCCACACTGTGCCAGGTGGGCTCTGCACCAGCTGCTGGGAAGCAGGTGGGCAAGAGCTCCGCTCTGGGCAGCAGGGAAGACAGGCCGGCAGACCGTAGTCCGTCCTCTCTTTGCGCTCACGCCACGCTGCTGATGCCCCGAGTGAGGTGGGTGTGTGGGCACAGTGTGGTGGAGGGTGTAGGAGCTCAGGCTCTGGGGCTGGACCAGCTGGTTAGAATCCTGCTACTCTCGCGTTAGAGCTGGGTGACCCCATGCAAGTCACTCGGCCTCTGTGTGCTGCAGTGTCCCCGCCTGTAAGCTGGGGATAAGGATGGGACATCCTGTTCAGGGCCCGGTGAGAACTCTATGCAGTAACACAGGTAAAGTGTCCCCCCAAGTGCTATTAAGGATCATTTAGGGTCATGCAGAGTGGCTGACTCTGCCTGTGGGGGAGTGGCCTGGCATTCAGGGGAGGCTTCATGGAGGAGGTGATATTTGAGTGTGGGGCCTTGCAGCTTGGAAGAAAAGAGGGAGAACACAGCCCGGGCACAGAAGACAACACAGGAAGAGGTTTGGAGGCTTGGTG
>SJYV01039066.1:35900-97080 GCA_006410875.1 Neotragus pygmaeus | reverse complement strand
CCTGGTAGGTTGCAGTCCATGGGGTCGCTGAGTGTTGGACACGACTCAGTGACTTCACTTTCACTTTTCACTTTCATGCGTTGGAGAAGCAAATGGCAACCCACTCCAGTGTTCTGGAGAATCCCAGGGATGGCAGAGCCTGGTGGGCTGCCATCTACGGGACTGCACAGAGTCAGACACGACTGAAGCAACTTAGCAGCATATATATATATATATATTGGCCAGAAGGCATGTGAGATCTTAGCTCCCCAACCCAGGATTGAACCTGCAACCCCTGCGATGGAAGGCAAAGTCTTAACCACTGGACCGCCAAGGAAGTCCCTTGCAGACGAATTCTTTACCGTCTGAGCCACCAGGGAAGCTCATGTACTGGGCTTTCAAGTTTTGCAGATTTCTAGACGGCAGGCTGATGGATATATACACCCTTGGAGCCAAGTGGAGCCCTTCATCTACTGCTGTTGCAAGAGTTGGAAACACCTGGATGGTCGCCAGAGGGACCCACAGCAGGGAGGTAGAAGGTGTGCATCTTGGACTCCATCCCAGAGGGCTGGAATGACTCCCAACACTACAAAAGGTCTCCTTGTACACAGCCTACCTAAGCTGACAGCCTCAGGGGTGAAGTGTGTACAGGGGTGAAGCGTGTAAATCAGTGTCAAAGGTGACGGTTTCAATAAAAGCCCAGAGACCAGCACGATACTAGCTGGTGAGAAGTGTTTGATGGATGAGGATGCTTAGCAGTGGGGTACCCCGCCCAGCAGACATTTTGGGAGTGAACCTCCATGCTGTGTGACCTTCGACAAGTCACTCAACCAGCCTAGTCTTTACTTTCCCTGTGCCCTAACTCAACATTGGGCTCGTTGTCATCAATCCTTCCCTTCTTGTCTGAAATGCTCTTATCTCTGGTCTAAACTTGTAGAACCATCGATTTAATAACCTAAAAAACTGACTCTACTTTTCTTCCCAAGCTACTGGAAGTATAAAGGAAGAAAAGCTTACTCATAGCTAGAATTCGGTTTCCGATCTATTTAATTACAGCATTTGGAAATGTGTCATTCATCTGTAGTGGTAAGTCATGGTCAACTGTTTTATTAAGTCATTAGCTGTCTCATTGTGAAACCCCCAGTCTCTAATTAGCTAATTCTATTCCACCAGTATGTGTGAGGAGAGTCTGATTCTTCTATCCTCTGCATCTAAGTCCTAGAATAAACCCACGTTGTTCATAATCATCTTTTATTATGCTACTTCAAAATTTTTCCGCTTCTGATTTTCTGATTATTTCTACATTTCCGGGCTATCGAATTGTGGATCATAGTCTTTCAGAGCTAAAAGTGATTTTTAGAAATTATTTAATCCTGCCTTTGGTTGACTTAATTGAAAATTGAAAACAGGAAAGATTATAGTCTGCCAAAGGCCTACAGCTGGCTAGTGGCAGATGCCTATCACTTGACCTGCTGATTGCGGTGAGACTGGGGAGGCTCTGGCTCACCTGGAGGGCAGAGCCCAGTCTGATCTCAGCTGAGAGGTGTGACCGTCGCCGCCTGGCCTCAGCAGCACCCCGTGGAGAGTCACACATGTATGTGTGTGTGCTCAGTCACCAAGCCATACATATTTCACTCCTTGCCATGGCCCCCACCCCGGGCTCCTCTGTCCATGGGATTTCCCAAAGTGGCTTGCCATTGCTTCTCCAGGGGATCTCCCTGACCCAGGGATCAAACCCACATCTCCTGCATTGGCGGGCAGATTCTTTACTGTCAAGCACCTGGAAAGCTCTTGCTTGCATGCGTATAGTGTGAGGTAAAGACAGCGAGGAGGAAGAACAGAAGTGGAGTTGGGACTGTTTGGTCTCCTTTTCAGCTGGGTAGAAGGTGAACTCTGGGGATGAGTGAGAGGAGAAGGTATTTTACTAGGATTAAACAAAGCTCGAATGTCTTCAAATGCAAAAATATTTAGCCACTCGCCTCATTATGTGCCCAAATACATAATGTATTTTGGTTTTTGGTGAATGTACACAACTTTGTGGAAAGTACCAGACACAAAAGAACACACCTTAGCTGCTCTGGTAAGATTAGGTGGGGAGGGGACAGGTAGAGGCGGGGATCCAAACTTCAAGGGGAAGTTGTAAACAGGTGATGGGAACAGAGAGGGGACAAGAGGTGTAAGGTAGTAAGGACAGGAGGAAATCTGTAGTCGTGGGAATACCTTCAGGTTAGGGAGGTGGATTTAGGGTGATTTTACTTTCTTTGTAAATATTCTATTTTTTCACCTTGGTATATGTTATTCATTAAGAAAAGAATAAAGTAAAAATTGTCTTGGGCTTCCCTGGTGACTTAGTGGTAAAGCATCCACCTGCAATGCGAGAGACACAGGAGATGCGGGTTCCATCCCTGGGTTGGGAAGATCCCCTGGAGAAGGGAATAGCTACCCACGCCAGTATTCTTGCCTGGGAAATCCCATGGACAGAGGAACCTGGTGGGCTACAGTCCATGGAGTCTGCGAAGAGTCAGACACAACTTAACAACTAAATAGTAACAACAAAAATTGCCTTACTGGATCTTAGTCTGGAATGATTTTCTGGCTGTCATGTTTTTCTTAACGAGTTACTTTTAATTTTGAAAAATTTCAAACAGAAAAAATTCAAGAATGGCCCAAAGGATTCTGACCTACTCTTCACTCTGACCCACCAGTTGTTAACACTTTCTGCATTTGCACAGTCTTTCCCCTACACATGAGAATTACGTGTTCTCTCTGAGTCTCTTGAGAGTACGTTGCCCTTTATCCCCAAACACATTAAGTGTATATTTCCTAAGAACAAGGACATCCACTTACACAAACGTGTACAATGATTAAAATCAGGAAACTTCACATCATTGCATTATTATCTAATCTATGTGCTGTGTGGGCTCAATTGCTCAGTCCTGTCTGACTCTTTTGCTACCTCATAGACTGTTGCCCACCAGGCTCCTCTGTCCATGGGATTTTCCAGGCAAGAATACTGGAGTGGGTAGCCACTTCCTTCTTCAGGGGATCTTCCCCACCCAGGGATTGAACCCTCATCTCTTGCATTGGTAGCGAATTCTTTACTACTGAGTCACCTGAGAAGCCCATCTAGTCTATAGACCTCATGCAAACTTCACCAATTTTCCCAGTAATGTCCTAACTAGCAATTTTCCCCCCTGGTTCAAGCTGGCTGGACTCCTGGATTATATGTTGCATTGGGTTTTCACGTCTCTTCCATTTTCTTTAATTGGTATCAGTTTCTCCTTTTGTCTTTCATGACTGACATTTTAAAAGAGTACAAACCATTTGTTTGTAGAATGTTCTCCAGTTTGGCTGATCTTCGATCTCCTCATGATTAGGTTCAGGCTGTAGGTTTTTTTGGATGGAGTCCTATCTAAGAGCTATTGTGACTTTTCCAGTGTCCGATACTAGGAGACACATGATGTGATTTGTTACTGTCACTGATAAGGTTAATCACTGGTAATATTAACTGTAGGTTAAGCCTACATAATTCAAAGAGTCAATGTTTTAGTTATCTTCAGCTCAATGTACTGTCATTATTAATAGGTAGTTTTGGAAATATGCTAAAAATTAATGTAGACTTACAATTAATCCACATTAAGCTTAGGCTCAAAGCTTCCCTGGTGGCTGAGTGGTAAAGAATCTGCCTGCCAATGCAGCAGACACAGATTCGATCCCTGGGATGGGCAGATCCAGCGGAGAAGGAAATAGCAACCTACTCCTGTGTTCTGGTCTGGGAAATTCCATGGACAGAGGAGTCCGTGGGGTCGCAAAGAGTGGGACATGACTTACTGACCAAAGAACAACAGCACAGAAACAAGGTGTGAGAGCATAACTACTACACCAGGCCAGGTTCTATCACAACAGAAAGGCAAATTAGAGGAAACTTCCAAGTAAAAGTAAACATTGACATAAGCAAGAATGACGTGTCTTCAACTTCTGTATAATGTGTAGTTCCTAGAGAACCATTTGGATACATAGTTATGTCACATCTGCTGACAAAATCTAAGCACCAAATGTAAATTATAGCATTTGAGGGACATCATGTATATGTGTGAAATTCTCCTTGAATGACTTGGCCCGAATTTAAAATGAATGGGTTGACTGACGGTCCTACAGTATTTTGACCTTGGATAGATCACTGCAATGCTATTCCTACTGGTGGCTATAAAGGAAAATGATTTGTTTGCATAGTTCAACAATGAAAATTCATAAGTACCTTGGGTTTGAGGATGCAATTTACTTTGCAATTTGTATGAATCCATTTAGAAGCAAAAGTAAGAGACTCGTGTTCATTCCCTGGGTGGGAAACATGCCCTGGAGTAGGAAATGGCAATGCATTCAGTATTCTTGCCTGAAAAATTTCATGGACAGAGGATCCTGGTGGGCTGTAGTCCATGGGGTGGCAAAGAGTCGGACACGACCGAACACATTTAGAAGCTATTAAGTATGTGGAAATTAATCTTAAAGGATGTTGATGGCAGAAAGCTTGACTTTTCTGTAGAAAAGCAATTGGATTTCTGTGGCGTCTTTATTTTTGAACTACTCTTGTTAAAATGTGGTTTGCCTCTTACTGGTGGTACTGTTAAACGTGGCAAATGGTATTTTGTTTTAATAAAAGTTTTAGCCATGGCCGAAACACTGTGGGTTTAGAAAGAACAACAGAAATGCTTTATGCAGAATGGATTCAGCAATTCTTTAATTTGGAAGTAGAATGATTCTTTTTTTGAAATAAATCAGATTTGCTAGTTATTCTACATTCCCAGTAACAGCTAGAAGAAAAGGGGGATGAGGGAAAGTAAACAAA
Organism: Neotragus pygmaeus; assembly: GCA_006410875.1. NCBI lineage: Eukaryota > Metazoa > Chordata > Mammalia > Artiodactyla > Bovidae > Neotragus > Neotragus pygmaeus. The sequence goes on along the minus strand of SJYV01039066.1, from coordinate 92,255 downwards.
AGTGGGCTTCAGGAGCATCAGTGCTCAGGTCTTGGGTAGTGTGATAAAAGGAGTCTGGCTAGAATAATTCCTGTTTCCATAGCTGTGAGTCCAGTCCTTCTTTGAAACGTTGTATATAGTTCAGTGGTAAAGAATCCACCTGCAATGCAGGAGAGAGGGGAGAGGGTGTGTGTCGGGGACGGCACTCCAGTATTCTTGACTGGGAAATCCCATAGACAGAGGAGCCTTGCGGACTTCAGTCCATGGGGTCTCAAGGAGTTGGACTCGACTGAACAACTAAAAACAAAAAATAAAGTTCAGTATCATGAAGCGGCAATGCGGGCCAAGGGTGAAAATGGCAGTAGCTCTATGCTGCCATCTGGTGCTCAATTGCTGCACTGCCTCCCCAGTGAGTCACCCGCCCTCAGCGGCTCACCAGATAACAGGCAAAATCGGAGGTTTAGCCTGTTGGTCCACTCTGCGCCACGGGAACTCCTTAGTTCTTTTAGTTTTCTTTTCTTCTCTGTGGACAACATCTCGCCTTTCCTCAGATAACTTGGTGCCCTTCCTACTGTCTCCTCTTTTCCATCAGTATACTGGAAAAGACCCTGCTGCTGGTTAAGATTGAAGGCAAAAGGAGGAGAGGGCGGCAGAGGGTGAGATGGTTAGATAGCATCACCGACTCCATGAACATGAATTTGAGCAAACTGCAGGAGATAGTGAAGGACAGGGAAGCCTGGTGGGCTGCAGTTCATGGGGTCTCAAGAGAGCTACTTAGTGGCTAAACAACGGCGACAACGTAATGTTGGTAATGTTCACACATGACCGAAGGGGTAAATATACTCATTTTGTGATTCATTTGCATCAACTACAATTTTTTAACTTAAGAGAATAAAAACTCTGACTGATTTTAATGCAGTATTTAATAAATATTATATTTGGTATTATTTTTTATCATAAACTTTAACCAAAAATAATAGCCAACCAATCATCCAAATAAAGATTCTTATTAAACCTAATGACCCTGATGCTGTACTCGTTACCATATTTTCAAGAATTTCTTTCGGGCCTGGGTTTTAAATAGACAAATGTTTAAAACTAAAATATAGACTTTAATATTTTATTGAATGTATTTAATATCATATAATTAAAATATGGACTTTGTTTGTGGCAAGTCATGGTGGTTTAGTCACTAAGTGATGTCTGACTGTCACAACACCGTGGACTGTAGCCTGCCAGGCTCCTCTGTCCATGGGATTCTCTAGGCAAGAGTACTGGAATGGGTTGCCATTCCTTCTCCAGGCGACCTTCCTGATCCAGGAATTGAACTCGGGTCTCCTGCATTGCAGGCAGATTCTTTACTGACTGAGCTACAAGGGGAACCCTGTGGCAAGTGAGAGGCATTCAATAAATCCTCTGTCTTTAGCACTGTGTTCCTGAAACCCTGTTTCCATCCACTCTGTCTTGCTCTGCCTTTCTGATTTATGAGGATCCCAGAGTGGGATCCTGAGCTGTACCCACCTGGAGCTTCAGGCATGTCTGGAGGTTTCCGGAAGGACCCCCAGAGAGCAACTATCCTGAGATGCTGGAGAGGACGCTGGAGAGAGTTTCTTGAAGAAGCCTGCTTCTTTTCACGCTTCAGAGTAAGAATGAAAGGGACCATGGGAAACTCAGTGGAGAGAGGTGGTATTGCTGGTTGATCCACAGTGTACTGTCTCCAGGGTTATTGCGAGCGCAGGTTCATGTGCCTGCTGCCCCGTGACTCCAAGCAAGCTGAAACACTGGACTGTGGAGCAGAGACAGGTTTGTTGCAGGCCCTTCAAGGACACAGGTGATTCGTTCCCTAAAAAGCTCCTAGGTTCCTGGAGGGTTTCAGCAAAGCATTTTTAAAAGCCAGGTGGGGCGAGGGTGTGGTTGCAGAGTTTGTGATCAGCTTGAGCACAATTCTGTGTTTGGCTGATGGTGAGGTCACAAGGGTTCACTCTATTGGTCCTTAGGCTATAGGAGGCCTGGGGTTGTGTGTTCATGGTCTTCAAATAGTTAACANGTTGCATTGGGTTTTCACGTCTCTTCCATTTTCTTTAATTGGTATCAGTTTCTCCTTTTGTCTTTCATGACTGACATTTTAAAAGAGTACAAGCCATTTGTTTGTAGAATGTTCTCCAGTTTGGCTGATCTTCGATCTCCTCATGATTAGGTTCAGGTTGTAGGTTTTTTTGGATGGAGTCCTATCTAAGAGCTATTGTGACTTTTCCAGTGTCCGATACTAGGAGACACATGATGTGATTTGTTACTGTCACTGATAAGGTTAATCACTGGTAATATTAACTGTAGGTTAAGCCTACATAATTCAAAGAGTCAATGTTTTAGTTATCTTCAGCTCAATGTACTGTCATTATTAATAGGTAGTTTTGGAAATATGCTAAAAATTAATGTAGACTTACAATTAATCCACATTAAGCTTAGGCTCAAAGCTTCCCTGGTGGCTGAGTGGTAAAGAATCTGCCTGCCAATGCAGCAGACACAGATTCGATCCCTGGGATGGGCAGATCCAGCGGAGAAGGAAATAGCAACCTACTCCTGTGTTCTGGTCTGGGAAATTCCATGGACAGAGGAGTCCGTGGGGTCGCAAAGAGTGGGACATGACTTACTGACCAAAGAACAACAGCACAGAAACAAGGTGTGAGAGCATAACTACTTCACCAGGCCAGGTTCTATCACAACAGAAAGGCAAATTAGAGGAAACTTTCAAGTAAAAGTAAACATTGACATAAGCAAGAATGACGTGTCTTCAACTTCTGTATAATGTGTAGTTCCTAGAGAACCATTTGGATACATAGTTATGTCACATCTGCTGACAAAATCTAAGCACCAAATGTAAATTATAGCATTTGAGGGACATCATGTATATGTGTGAAATTCTCCTTGAATGACTTGGCCCGAATTTAAAATGAATGGGTTGACTGACGGTCCTACAGTATTTTGACCTTGGATAGATCACTGCAATGCTATTCCTACTGGTGGCTATAAAGGAAAATGATTTGTTTGCATAGTTCAACAATGAAAATTCATAAGTACCTTGGGTTTGAGGATGCAATTTACTTTGCAATTTGTATGAATCCATTTAGAAGCAAAAGTAAGAGACTCGTGTTCATTCCCTGGGTGGGAAACATGCCCTGGAGTAGGAAATGGCAATGCATTCAGTATTCTTGCCTGAAAAATTTCATGGACAGAGGATCCTGGTGGGCTGTAGTCCATGGGGTGGCAAAGAGTCGGACACGACCGAACACATTTAGAAGCTATTAAGTATGTGGAAATTAATCTTAAAGGATGTTGATGGCAGAAAGCTTGACTTTTCTGTAGAAAAGCAATTGGATTTCTGTGGCGTCTTTATTTTTGAACTACTCTTGTTAAAATGTGGTTTGCCTCTTACTGGTGGTACTGTTAAACGTGGCAAATGGTATTTTGTTTTAATAAAAGTTTTAGCCATGGCCGAAACACTGTGGGTTTAGAAAGAACAACAGAAATGCTTTATGCAGAATGGATTCAGCAATTCTTTAATTTGGAAGTAGAATGATTCTTTTTTTGAAATAAATCAGATTTGCTAGTTATTCTACATTCCCAGTAACAGCTAGAAGAAAAGGGGGATGAGGGAAAGTAAACAGAAGTGGGCTTCAGGAGCATCAGTGCTCAGGTCTTGGGTAGTGTGATAAAAGGAGTCTGGCTAGAATAATTCCTGTTTCCATAGCTGTGAGTCCAGTCCTTCTTTGAAACGTTGTATATAGTTCAGTGGTAAAGAATCCACCTGCAATGCAGGAGAGAGGGGAGAGGGTGTGTGTCGGGGACGGCACTCCAGTATTCTTGACTGGGAAATCCCATAGACAGAGGAGCCTTGCGGACTTCAGTCCATGGGGTCTCAAGGAGTTGGACTCGACTGAACAACTAAAAACAAAAAATAAAGTTCAGTATCATGAAGCGGCAATGCGGGCCAAGGGTGAAAATGGCAGTAGCTCTATGCTGCCATCTGGTGCTCAATTGCTGCACTGCCTCCCCAGTGAGTCACCCGCCCTCAGCGGCTCACCAGATAACAGGCAAAATCGGAGGTTTAGCCTGTTGGTCCACTCTGCGCCACGGGAACTCCTTAGTTCTTTTAGTTTTCTTTTCTTCTCTGTGGACAACATCTCGCCTTTCCTCAGATAACTTGGTGCCCTTCCTACTGTCTCCTCTTTTCCATCAGTATACTGGAAAAGACCCTGCTGCTGGTTAAGATTGAAGGCAAAAGGAGGAGAGGGCGGCAGAGGGTGAGATGGTTAGATAGCATCACCGACTCCATGAACATGAATTTGAGCAAACTGCAGGAGATAGTGAAGGACAGGGAAGCCTGGTGGGCTGCAGTTCATGGGGTCTCAAGAGAGCTACTTAGTGGCTAAACAACGGCGACAACGTAATGTTGGTAATGTTCACACATGACCGAAGGGGTAAATATACTCATTTTGTGATTCATTTGCATCAACTACAATTTTTTAACTTAAGAGAATAAAAACTCTGACTGATTTTAATGCAGTATTTAATAAATATTATATTTGGTATTATTTTTTATCATAAACTTTAACCAAAAATAATAGCCAACCAATCATCCAAATAAAGATTCTTATTAAACCTAATGACCCTGATGCTGTACTCGTTACCATATTTTCAAGAATTTCTTTCGGGCCTGGGTTTTAAATAGACAAATGTTTAAAACTAAAATATAGACTTTAATATTTTATTGAATGTATTTAATATCATATAATTAAAATATGGACTTTGTTTGTGGCAAGTCATGGTGGTTTAGTCACTAAGTGATGTCTGACTGTCACAACACCGTGGACTGTAGCCTGCCAGGCTCCTCTGTCCATGGGATTCTCTAGGCAAGAGTACTGGAATGGGTTGCCATTCCTTCTCCAGGCGACCTTCCTGATCCAGGAATTGAACTCGGGTCTCCTGCATTGCAGGCAGATTCTTTACTGACTGAGCTACAAGGGGAACCCTGTGGCAAGTGTGAGGCATTCAATAAATCCTCTGTCTTTAGCACTGTGTTCCTGAAACCCTGTTTCCATCCACTCTGTCTGGCTCTGCCTTTCTGATTTATGAGGATCCCAGAGTGGGATCCTGAGCTGTACCCACCTGGAGCTTCAGGCATGTCTGGAGGTTTCCGGAAGGACCCCCAGAGAGCAACTATCCTGAGATGCTGGAGAGGACGCTGGAGAGAGTTTCTTGAAGAAGCCTGCTTCTTTTCACGCTTCAGAGTAAGAATGAAAGGGACCATGGGAAACTCAGTGGAGAGAGGTGGTATTGCTGGTTGATCCACAGTGTACTGTCTCCAGGGTTATTGCGAGCGCAGGTTCATGTGCCTGCTGCCCCGTGACTCCAAGCAAGCTGAAACACTGGACTGTGGAGCAGAGACAGGTTTGTTGCAGGCCCTTCAAGGACACAGGTGATTCGTTCCCTAAAAAGCTCCTAGGTTCCTGGAGGGTTTCAGCAAAGCATTTTTAAAAGCCAGGTGGGGCGAGGGTGTGGTTGCAGAGTTTGTGATCAGCTTGAGCACAATTCTGTGTTTGGCTGATGGTGAGGTCACAAGGGTTCACTCTATTGGTCCTTAGGCTATAGGAGGCCTGGGGTTGTGTGTTCATGGTCTTCAAATAGTTAACATCTTCCATTTGATGGAGGGTTTTCACATCTGCAAAGCAACTCGGGAAATGTGTGTCCAGTATTGTTATCTTGATTCTTCAGGGAAGAGCTGCAACAGAGGATATGGGGGAAGGCTTGTCCTGGAAAGAACCCATGGGGTCCTGCTCCGTGAGATTTTGAGCAAGGAGGTTGGGACACACACACCGAGCAAGGCCAAAGAGGCCTGTGGAGACACGTCCAGGTGGGGCACCAGCAAGACGGCGGCATTGTTTTCACCCAGACAGATCATGGAGAAAGCACGCTGGGGAGTGAGTGGAGCACAGCCTCTGGGTCAGATACTGCAGTTCGGCTGCTCCCAATACCACTCCCAGGTAGTGTTAGTGGTAAAGAACCTGCCTTCCTGTGCAGGAGATTTAAAAGATGTGGGTTCAGTCCCTGGTTGAGGAAGATCGCCTCAAGAAGGAAATGGCCACCCACTCCAGTATTCTTGCCTGGAGAATCCCATGGACAGAGGAGCCTGGTGGGTCGCAAAGAGTCAGACCTGACAAAAATGACTTCACTTACTTAATGCCATTCCCAACTTCTTTCCCTTCCTCTACACAGGCTGTGGCTCACCTGCTCCTCTTTCCAGGTTATTTCACAGGAGTGGTGGCCCTGCTATTCATTTCAACAGTAAAATGCATTTGTCTCCATAACAATTTTATCAGGATTTTCCACCCAGAAGTTGGCTGATGTTGAGCAGATTCTCCAGGCCAGTTCTTTTCTAACACATGGAACTCCCATGGCAACATTTCTGAAAGCAAGTCCTGCAGGCCACCAACTCTTTTGGAAATCTCCAAGGGGGAATAAAGAAAAGCAGCATTAGGGGTAAATATATTTAGAAAGCACTGAATTTAAAAAGTTAAGCCAGTTTCTCTGTCTCATATCCAGTTACCCAAACAACTAGAAATCTGCAGATTGGGGATTTGTTGTTCAGTTGTTGTGTCTGACTCCTCGAGACCCAATGGACTGCAGCACACAAGCCCTCCCTGTCCTTTACCATCTCTCGAAGTTTGCTCAACTTCATGTCCATTGAATTGGTGATGCCATCCAATTACCTCATCCTCTGTCACCCTCTTCTCCTTCTGCCTTCAATCTTTCCCAGCATCGGGGTCTTATCCAGCAAGTCAGCTCTTTGCATCAGGTGGCCAAAGGACTGGAGCTTCAGCTTCAGCATCAGTCCTTCCAATGAATATTCAGGGTTGATTTCCTTTAGGATTGACTGGTTTGATCTCCTTGCTGTCCAAGGGACTCTCAAGAATCTTCTCCAGCACCACAGTTTGAAAATATCATGTAATAATTATTTAATCTTAGAATAAATAATGTATTATTATTATTTATTTCCCTTTGGTGTCTAATACATCTTCAAGTCCTATTCATTTTATTTCCTAAATATTTCTCCATTTTTGTCTTTCTCTCTCCATCCTAATTCCCCTACCAAATATCTTATTTCAGGTTTCAGCTGCATTTCCTAATCAGCATTTTCCAACTCCACTGCCAGATCCTATTTAAAAACATAAACATCACACATCATGCCCTGCTTACAACCAGTCCACTCCTCACTGGTGCTTTCTAACTGGTTTTCACTGGGATGTTCAAAGAGGTGCAAGAAAAATTCAGCAGGAAGCCTTGGATAAGCCAGTTTAAACAGAGTTCTTTACCTCCTAGAGCTCTTAAATATTGACTAGGGGGATTTTTGCTGAAACAAATGCCTGTGGGTGGTGATGTTTATTTTGGTTGGCCAAAATTTAATTCTGTTATTTCACTAATACTTTGATGGTTATTACAGTCAATAGTTACACCTGACACACCTGTGAAGTCTTCAAATTTTCATGAAATGTTGTCTTCCATACACTCTTCTGTAGATGCAAAGAAGCATTCTCCAGCACTGTGGGTTTCATTTTAACTTTTCAAGTCATAATCAGTCTCTAAGGTTTTTTGCCATTTTGTTGATTCACATCGTTTGAATCAACACTATATTCTGAAGAACTATCATCCTCTGAGACACTAGTATACATGTCACTTGGACAATCAGAGAAAACATCTGCATAAAATCCACTGTAAAGTTCTTCACTCAAAATTTCATGATGTGTCATTAAAAAAGTTTTTATGTACAGGGCAGGAGGAGAAGGGGACAACAGGGGATGAGATGGTTGAATGGCATCACTGACTCAACGGCCATGAGTTTGAGCAAGCTCTGGGAGATGGTGAAGGACAGGGAAGCCTGGCCTGTTGCAGTCCGTGGGGTTGCAAGGAGTCGGACATGACTCAGTGGCTGAACAACAATAAAGGTTGGAACAAAAGTCTAATCAAGCAAATGTGCATGATAACGACAATCCTAAGCTGGCTAATGAACGCTTGATCAATGTTAAGCCCTAGCAAGTTTACCTGGTGATGTTAATTGTTGTTGTTGTTTAGTTGCTATGTTGTTGTTCAGTTGCTAAGTCTTGTTGGACTCTTTGCAAGCCCATGGACTGTGGCATGCCATAGTCATATTAATGCATAATGTTAATTGTATCACTCTCTAAAACATTGATATGTTGCTGGGCAACAACATTCTGGTAACAAAAGAGGTATCCCCAGTCAATAATGTGTTGCAGACTACTGACCTTTGTGACCCTTGTCAGAGAAGATGAGATAGAGCCTTTCCTAAATCTAGCTGGCCAGGCCCCACACTTTCTCCAGGGAAGCACAACAATGATTAGGATTACAAAGTAAGTCTTTCGAAGTCTTTCGAGAAACACTTCCTGTAGCAATTGTGAAGAATTCAAACCAGTGGGGATTCACTCCAGTCTGCCTCCCCCTTGTAAGAATTAGTGTCCCTTTTGATGTTGCCCCTAACCATTGTTCTTGGCTACGTTTTCTTCCTCACAGCCCTTTGAGGGTTAAAGAGGTCAGCTTTGCAATTTCAACCACTTACTAGACTTACCAGCTGGTGTAAGCTTCTGTTTCTTTAGTCTCTTTCCTCCATCATTAAACTGTGTATAAAATCTACCTCACAGGAATGTTTTGATGAAACAACAGAAGTGTTAGTCATTTAGCTGTGTCTGATTCTTTGTGACCTCACAGACAGTAGCCCACCAGTGTGTCTGGCCGTGGGATTCTCCAGGCTAAGGATTCTGGGGTAGGTAGTCTTTCCCTTCTCCAGGGGATCCTCTCAACCCAGGGATCAAATCCACATTTCCTGTATTGGCGTGTGTGCCCAGTCCCTCAGTCGTGTCCAACTCTTTGTGACACTGTGGACTATAACCCACCAGGTTCCTTTGTGTGTGAAATTTTCCAGGCAAGAATACTGGAGTGGGTTGCCATTTCCTACTCCAGGTATCAAAACCACATATTGACCCAGGGATCAAACCCATACCTCCTGTACCGGCAGGTGGACTCTTTACTGTCTGAGCCACCAGGGGACCAACTGATGAAACAGTACTCCATCTATAAGGTAAGAAGCTCAGTGACTGGCATATAGAAGCTGCTCAATAAATCCTATTTCTACCTATGTTTGAAGGGCTTCACTGGTGGATTAGTGATAAAGAAGCCCCCTGCCAATGCAGGAGATGTGGGTTTGATCCCTCGGTCGGGAAGATCCCCTGGAGAAGGGAATGGCAACCCACTCCAGTATCCTTGCCTTGGACATTCGATGGACAGAGGAGCCTGGCAGGCTACCATGGGGTTGCAAAAGAGTCAGACATGACTGAGCAACTAAACAGCGGCAATAACAACTTATGTTTGAACTTTCAGGGGATCTGAGCAGGAAGATCGTGAAACAGGCTCACTGTTTGGTTCTGCCTCCACTCTGAATAATAAGTATGTCTCTTGTGTATGAGGAAGGCTCTTGAGAAAATACCTGTGTGATGTACAGAATATTATCCATTCAATGGGTACAGGACCTCAAGAGTGGGTTTCAGGTGACCGTCTCTCCACTGTCCATGTGAACTCATCGGCTCCATGATGCACGGTGCACGGTGAGGACTGCAGTGCCAGGCCAGGGATGCCTTTTTGTAGAGGCGCCAGTGATGCATTTAGCTGCACATTGTTTGCATTGGTATTAAATAAGGTGAACACATCTGGCCCTTGCCTTGTGTCAAGAATTCTTTTCCCCCTGGAATTTATGAACAAAATCAGTGGTGTTTTTTGTTTGTTAAAGATAAATAACTTTCCAGACTTTGCAGCTGTGCTATCCACTAATTTCTATTTTAAAAATTTTGATTAAGGACATTAGGAAGAAAAAAAACCACACACTAAAATTTTAAGGAAGATGTGAACAACATTTAAAAATAGTCATATGGGGTATGTATGGTGGTGGTGTAATGTTTTCCTAAATAGTGATGTGCTTAAAATAATCTAGAAAAAGACTTGATTAAATATGCAGTGGACAGAGTATGAAATTAGCTGAGACGATTCCTAGGAGCAATGTAAAAATAAGAAATCACTGAAGCTGTCAAGTCACTGTTATTCTTCATTTTATCGGTAGATGGCACCCTTCTCCTATCTTCAAAGCTTTTCTTTACACTAAGGCGTAAAGGACTGACAAGTCCATTACAACAGTAACTAAGTCCTCTTTGGGTCTCAGCTAAATACATACATACAGTCTTATAACACTTTAACAATATTTGCACATAGAATGAATTGCATGGCTAAACCAATATTTTAAGAACAATAAAAATTCTACTCCTGTGTTTTACTTGAATATATATGCAAACTCACTTTTCCCGTTCATCTCTTGGTGATTCACAAACGTTGTCCCAAATATCCTCCTCTTTCCAATACTCTAAATTCTATAGCCTGGTGGGCTATATACTCCATAGGGTCTCAGAGTCAGACACGACAGAGAAACTTCACCCCAGGCCTCTTAGTCTAGACAGATGACTCACCTACTATTTTATGAAAAAGATCAATCCCTTCATTTTTCCATTCATTTGTTTATTCAATCCACAATCATTCATTCAGTACCTACTACATGATATAAGGGGCTTTCCTGGTGGCTCAGCAGTAAAGAATCTGCCTGTCAATACAGAAGATGACACAGGTATGATCCCTGCGTTGGGAGGATCCCCTGGAGAAGGAAATGGCAACCCACTCCAGTATTCTTGCTAAGAAATTCCATTGTTAGGGGAGCCCGCTGGGCTACAGTCTATGGTATCGAAAAAGAATCGGATATGACTTAGTGATTAAACAAAACGACAAAGATATGCCAGATACTGCTAAGTTCAGAAGGATGCAAGATATATGGCTTATGGGCTTTGCCTTTAGCTCAAAACTTATTTGGACTTCCTAGGTAACACTAGTGATAAAGAACCCGCCTGCCAATGCAGGAGACATAAGAGACGGCGCAGGTTTGATCCCTGGGTCAGGAAGATTCTCTGGAGGAAGAAATGGCAACCCACTCCAGTATTCTTGCCTGGAGAATCCCATGGATAGAGGAACCTAGGAGGCTATAACCCATGGGCTCGCAGAGTCAAATACGACTGAGTGACTGAGCACCAAAACTTATTTGGAGGAGACAGAGAATTTTTATAATATTATGTACTACATAACTTACTACAATAGTAGAGACATGTACTTGATGTTATAGGAGCCCAGAGAGAATGGACCAAATCCACCCCGTGGGCGGGAGTGTGGGGATGCTGCCCGGGATTGTCAGCAGTACCTATGGCTAGTCCTGAGGGATAAAGAGAAACTGGTTCAGCAGACATCTGGGCGCAGGTCCATCTAGGTGAGGAGGGTTGTGGGTAGAGGAATGGAGATGAGACACATCCTAGATGTGAGGGTAATTTTCCGAACAGCTCAATCCTAAATGCTACCAGTGGTTCTTGGTCCTGGGTCCATATCAGATTACTTGGGGACTTCCTAAAAAAAAAACAATCCCTGGACTTCATTCCCAGATATTCTCTTTAGTAGAAACTAAAGTTGTGTCTGACTCTTTGTGACCCAATGGACTGCAGCCCACCAGGCTCCTCTGTCCATAGGATTTTCCAGGCAAGAATACTGGGATGAGTTGCCATTTCCTTCTCCAGGGGATCTTCCCAACCTAGTGATCGAACCTGTGTCTCCTGCACTGGCAGGTGAATTCTTTACCACCGAGCCACCAGGGAAGCCCGTAATTCCTTCTTTAATTCACCTGGAGATGCCTAGGTGCTAGTATTTAACAAAATAACTCCCCTAGATGATTTTAACACACATCCAGGGTTGCAGAGAGTGATGGAAAATGACTCAAGAGGGTAGACATGAGGGTTCCCAGCTTCTGGGAAGCTGGTTAAATGTGGAGATCCCGGATTCCCGCCCAGGAAACACAACAGGTTTCAGATGAATGTGCTGAAAGTGGTCAGAGATTGTGTCTGAGAAATGCCAAAATATATCAGGAAAATCTTGAGTGTCTGGCTAAGGTGTGTGAACTTTCCCTGTTGTCACTGTGGTACCATTTGAGAGGTTTATTTTGTTCTGTTTGTTTTTTGAGATTGTTTTTGCAAGGGACTGAGATGGTTTTGAAATTGCTTTTTCAAGGAGCCAGAATGGTGGTCTTAAGGGAAGGATGGTCTTTAAGAAGACAGGGAGATAGGGCAAAAAACTCTTATAGAACTCCAGCTGGGAGGATAAGAGCCTGCCCAAGGGTGGTGGCAGTTAAGGATAAAGGTCTGGATGTAGGAAGGGGTAGATGTAGAGATACCTGGGGCACCAAATTGCCAGGACTTGGTGATGAGTAGCAACAATCTGGAATCAAGTTTCCCCAGAGAAATAGCAACAACCTCAGATATGCAGATGATACTACCCTAATGGCAGAAAGTGAAGAGGAACTAAAGAGCCTCTTGATGAAGATGAAAGAGAAGAGTGGAAAAGGTGACTTCAAACTCAACATTCCAAAAACCAAGATCATGGGATCTGGTCCCATCACTTCACGTCAAATAGATGGGGAAAAAATGGAAACAGTGGAGATTTTATTTTCTTGGGCTCCAAAATCCCTGCAGATGGTGACTACAGCCATGAAATGAAAAGATGCTTGCTCTTAGAAGAAAAGCAATGACAACCTCAACAGCACATTAAAAAGCAGAAACATTATTTTGCCTACAAAGGTCCACTTAGTCAAAGCTATGGTTTTTCCAGTAGTTATGTATAGATGTGAGAGCTGGACCATGAAGAAGGCAGAGTGCTGAAGAATTGGTGTTTTTGAGCTGTGGTGCTGGAGAAGACTCTTGAGAGTCCCTAGGACAGCAAGGGGAGAAGGCAATGGCACCCCACTCCAGTACTCTAGCCTGGAAAATCCCATGGATGGAGGAGCCTGGTAGGTTGCAGTCCATGGGGTCACCAAGAGTCGGACACGGCTGAGTGACTTCACTTTCACTTTTCATTTTCATGCATTGGAGAAGAAAATGGCAACCCACTCCAGTGTTCTTGCCTGGAGCATCCCAGGGACAGGGGAGGCTGGTGGGCTGCCATCTGTGGGGTCACACAGAGTCGGACATGACTGAAGTGACTTAGCAGCAGCAGTACAGCAAGGAGTTCAAACCAGTCAATCCTAAGGGAATGAACCCTGAATATGCATTGGAAGGACTGATGTTGAACAGAAGCACCAATACTTTGGGCACCTGATGTGAAGAGTGGACTCATTGGAAAAGGTTCTGATGCTGGGAAAGACTGAGGGCTGGAGAAGACAGAGGATGAGATGGTTGGACGGCATCACCGACTCAATGGACATGAGTTTGAGCAAACTCAGGGAGATGGTGAAGGACAGGCAAGCCTGGAGGGTTGCAGTTCATGGGATCGCAGAGTCAGACACCACTTAGCGACTAACACTAAATATTATCAGTATCTACATACTGCAGATGGAGATGTAGAAGATTACTAGAAACCTTAGTGAAATAGCTCCAGGAGACCAGCAGGCGGAGCTCTCACGCCCTGTGACGCTAGCGGAGCCAGACAGGGAGGACTCGGCCAAAGACAAGCCATGTGCTTACTGAATCCCTCCCCACTTCTTTCCCTCTCTGAAAAATCTCCCCTTGCCTGCAGGGATTTGCTGTGGTTGCCGACCCCAAGTCGCAATGCTCTGCGGGTCCCGAATAAGACCCTCTTCGCTTGAGAAGCATCAGACAGTCTGTCCACTTCAAGTCTTCATCCTGGTGGCCCACTGGGGTCCAGAGAAGACCCAGGGGGGAGCCGGGCTGGTAAGCAAGAAGGTCCGGGAGCCACGCGGAGCCCACCAAGCTCTTGGCTTCTCTCAAGGACCCTGGAGCTTGAAGGGAAGTCTTTCTCCTTCATCGCAGCCTCCACCCTCTTTGCGTTTGAAGCTCTCTGGGCTTACTTTGGGATCTTTAAGGTTCTGGGTTTTCTCCCCCACTTTTTTTTTTTTTTCCGGGTGAAATCCTTCTTCTGTATGAGTGTACTTGTTGGATACTTTGGTCTGATTTTTTTTTCTTTTATTATTTATTTTTGGCTGTGCTGGGTCTTCATTGCTGCACGTGGGCTTTCTACAGTTGTGGTCAGCAGGCTTCTCATCGCCGCGGCTTCTCTTGCTCTGGAGCACTGGCTCTAGGCTACTCCAGCTTCAGGAGCTTAGTTGCTCCGAGTCATGTAGGATTATCCTGGACCAGGGATCTAACCTGTGTCCTCTGCATTGGCAGGCAGATTCTTAACCATTGGACCACCAGGGAAGTCCCTGGTCTGATTTTTGCAGTCTGTGTTTCACTAAAACCATTCCCATTCAGCTGTTCAGCTGTTCCTCTGGAAGAGGAGCTGACCCATAGGAACTGCCTGAAAAGCTGACTCGGCTTCTCTGGGACCTAGCTGTTCATTTAGAACTGGCTGTTATTAGCCCTGAAGGTTGTTTGGGATGTTTGAACAGTTTGAATTGTCTGAGCTGTAAACTGAGCTGTTTAGATCGTTTCAAAATTATTCCTTTACTCTAGGGGGGAAAAATGAGAAATGGGATTCTAGTTATCTAAAGAGTTTGAGAGTATACCCTCTGCAGGGATTCCAGCTGATTTTATGTTTAAAAACCATAGTCCTGATTGTGCCCTTTTCTAACTGAGCAGACCCGCCTGAGCAAAGGAGGTTAGCACATCAGTGGTCATGATGGGGACCTTGGAAATCCCCAAAGCTAATTTTCTTACAACCAGATTGGACCTCTAAAAGAAGATCAACCCTGAATATTCAATTGGAAGGATTGATGCTGAAGCTCCAATACTTTGGCCACCTGACGCAAAGACCCGACTCGTTGGAAAAGACCCTAATGCTGGGAAAGATTGAGGGCAGGGGGAGAAGAGGGAGACAGAGGATAAGATGGTTGGATAGCATCATTGACATAATGTATATAAGTTTGAGCAAACTCTGGGAGATGGCGAAGGACAAGAAAGCCTGACGTGTTGCAGTCCATGGGTTGCAAGGAGTCAGACGCGACTGAGCGACTAAACAATAACAGTTCCCACCAGAAGTAAATTCTCTATTGTAACTGATCGATGCAGTGCATTCCTAGGTATCCAATTGACAAACTACCTATTACCTTTTTGCCTTCACTTGGGAAGAAAAACAATTCTTTTGAGCAGTAATGCCTCAGAGTTTTGCTGAGAATCTTCCAATTTCTCACAAATCCTGGAGGGCGATCTGGATAATATAAAGTTCCCTGGAGGTTCTAGTTTGTGGCAATATGTATGTGATCTTGCTGCTTTGTTTTCCTTCTGCAGCCACCTCACAGGGATACAGCATCTACTCATGACTTTTAGCCTTAAAGAGACCTTCTGTCCCCAGAGAAAAATAGCAGTTTGCTCACACCCAGAGTGACTTTTTGATGATAGCCATTCTGACAGGTATAAGGTGATATCTCACTGTGGTCCTGATCTGCATTTCTCTGATGGTTTGTGATACTGAACACCTTTCCATGTGCCTCTTGGACATCTGTGTATCTTCTTTGGAAAGATGTCTACTTAGGTTTTCCAACCATTTCTTAAAATCAGACTAAAAAAAATATTAAGTTGCATAAGTGGCTTAAGTGTTTCGGGTATTAATCTGTTGGGCTTCCCTAGTGACTCAGCAGTAAAAAAAAAAAAAATCCTCCTTCAATGCAAGAGATGGAAGAGACTCGTTTAGGATCCTTGGTTGGGGAAGATTCCCTGGAGGAGGGCATGGCAACCCACTCCAGTATTCTTGCCTGGAGAATCCCATGGACAGAGGAACATGGTTGGCTCCTCTGGGGTCCTTGGGGTCACAAAGAGTTGGACATGACTGAGTGATTAATCCCTTATCGATCATATCATTTGCAAATATTTTCACCTATTCAGTAGGTTGACTTTTCGTTTTGTCAGTGGTTTCCTTTTCTGTGCAATGTTTTTAGGTTAATTAGGTCCCATTTATTTTTCTTTTGTTTCTTTTGCCCTTAGAAGACCAGCCAGGGAATGTGTGTCATGGTGAGAAAGGAATTAAAGACGGGCTGCTGAGAACAGCAACATTTAGTGAGATAGTGTTTTAGGGACTGAGTGTGTCTCTCCTGGCTCCCAATTCATATGTTGAAATTCTGACTTCTCCCAAATGTGAAAGTGTGATGTTGGAAGTGGGGCCTTTGGGAGGTGACTAGGTCACGAGGGTGGTGCTCCCATGAATGAGATTAGTGCCCTTATAAGAACAGACACAGGGAGCCCCCCTACCCCACCCTCTCTTTCTTTCTCCCTCTCCCACTCCAGTATTCTTTTTTTTTTTTTAATAGTTGTAGAATGGTATCCCACTGGGTTTTTTTTTTAAGTGTAGGAAAATTACTTTACAATATTTTGATGGTTTTTGCCATACATCAACATGAAAGAGCCATAGGTATACATATGTCCCCTCCCTTTTATACCCCCCTCCCACCCCTCTAGGTTGTCACAGAGCACTGGGCTTGAGCTCCCTGTGTCATACATGAAACTTCCATTGCCTGTCTATCTTGTATACGGTAATGTGTGAGTTCAATGCTATTCTCTCAAGTCATCCCACCCTCTCCTTCCCCTACTGCATCCCAAAGTTTGTTCTTTATTGTCTGTGTCTCCTTTGCTGCCTTGCACATGGGATTGTCAGAACCGTCTTTCTAGATTCCATATATATGTTAACATATGGTATTTGTCTTTCTCTTTCTAACTGCAGTATGTATAATAGGCTCTAGGTTCATCCACCTCCTTAGAACTGATTCAAACGTGTTCCTTTTTATAGCCCACTCCAGTACTCTTGCCTGAAAAATGCTATGGACAGAGGAGCCCAGCAGGCTACAGTCCATGGGGGTCACAAACAGTTGGATACGACTGAGCGTGCACACACACACCATTCTTTCTACCCTGAATCAAACAGACCCTGGCCCTGACGACGTGGATTGGCTCAGGCAGTCTGGAAGGAGCCTGGGGTGAAGATTCCAAGTATCAGCTGCTAGGAATCACTTGCAACAGCTAGGGTGGGTGAATCAGGGCACAAGGGATCTGAGTGGACTCCACTAGCACGTATGATATCCTCATTACCAGTTGAGAGACACAGGAGAGAGATGTAAAAAAGCATGACCACGGTCATATTACCTGTGAAGGCTTACAGACATAAGCTTTTCTCCATATGATTTTAAATTGTTTTAAGTTTCCCTTTATGTAGTTATGATTCTGCACAATTTGTTTCCCTGCTTTTTAAAGCCCTGGATCAATTGTGAGAAGCACTTCTCAATCATCGTAAGAGTTTTTAGAAACATAATTTTTAATGTAATACAAACATAACACTTCTCATCATGATGAAAAATTTAAGAGTAAGTAGTACATATCTGATTTCATGTGCTATAAAAAAAACTAAAAGTCTGGATAGGGCTTGTATGAGTATCCAGGTTGACAGCTGTCACTGGTCAGGAGTGAGCAGAGAGGAGTGGTGCTGGGTTGCTAGGTCCAGATCTGTGGGACATGGAGGGTTTGTGCAGGGAACCTTACATTCTCTGATGATGCATCCATCAAGACAGCAAAGTGACTATATTCACAGGCAATATGACTCAGATGGTAAAGAATTTGCCTGCAGTGCAGGAAGCCAGTGTTCAACCCTTGGGTTGGGAAGATCCCCTGGAGAAGGGAATGGCAACCCACTCCAGTATTCTTGCCTGGAAAATCCCACGGACAGAGGAGCCTTGTGGGCAACAGTCCAAGGAGTCACAAAGAGTCGGACATGACTGAGCGACTGACATACACGTATGCCATCAGAATCCAAATTTGCATGTTTATGTGGGAAGGCAGATAACACAAACAGATAAATATCAGGTGAAGGGGAAGGGTCCATGCCCAAAAGGGGAATTGCCAAAGTATATTATCATGCAACACCTTCTTATTGCTTCAGCAAGAATCCAGAGGAGAGAGTCCATGTGTATTTAATCCTAGTAAAAGAAACTTTTGGAAAATTAGGAATAAGAAGCTCTTTCTTTACCTTCTGGTATTCCAGTTATGCATATGATACACATTTGAAATTGCCCCACAGTTCTTTAATGTTCTGTTCTGTTTTCTCCTCTCATCTTTTCCTCTTTGCATTTCAATTTGGGAACTCTCCATTGAATTGTCTTTTAAAAATCAATCTATTTTTAATTGGAGGATAATTGCTTCACATATTGTGTTGGTTTCTGCCATAGATCAACGTGAATCATCCATAGGTGTACATATGTCCCCTCCCTCCCACCTCCCACCCCATCTTACTCCTCCAGGTCGTATCGATCCATCTTTAATTTCATTGCTTCTATCTACTAATGAGCCCATCAAAGACATTCATTTCTGTTATGGTGCTTTGAAGTTCTATCTTTTTTTAAATTCTTTCTTAGAGTTTCCGTCTTTCTGTTTGCATCACTCTGATGAGTGTTTTCCAATACCACCAACTGCTTTGGGAAGACTTCCACACTCAATGCTTCCAATATCAGATGTGTGTGTGTGTGTGTGTGTGTGTTTTATCCCCACATAGGGGAGTTTTCCAGTTCCCAGTGAACACTGACTGAGTGTCTTATAAATAGACAAAGTTCTGACACTATGCACCTGGAGCTAGCATCTGATTCTACAGGTTAGGGCTTAGTCCCATTAAACTGACCCCACTTCAGATGCCAGTTGTAAGCACAGGTTGTCACCAGTGTTTCTGACCTACTGGCTTGAAATAGGAAGTTCCCATGCCTCCTTTTGTCAGTTGGATTAACTTGGTGGAATGGCTCACAGAAGTCAGAGAAACATTGACTTATATTTATGAGTTTATTATAAAGTGAAAGTGAAGTGAAGGTGTTGTTGTGCAGTTGTGTCTGACTCTTTTGCAACCCCATGGCCTGTAGCCTGCCAGACTCCTCTGTCCATGGGGTTCTCCAGGCAAGAATACTGGAGTGGGTTGCCATTTCCTTCTCCAGAGGATTTTCCTGTCCCAGGGATTTAACCTGGTTCTACTACATTGCAGGCAGATTCTTTACCATCTGAGCCACCAGGGAAGCCCTTCAGAAGTCAGAGAAACACTTACACATTTAAGTTTATTATAAAGGATGTTATAAAGGTTACAGATGAAGAGCCAGAAGAAGAGACGAATTGAGTAGAGGTGGGAAAGGTTCTGAGTGCAGGAGCTTCTGTGCCCTTGGGACTGGGGGTGCCCATCCTCCAGCCATGGAAAGCATTCACCAACAGGGACATTTATGAACCCTGTCCTGCAGGTTTTACAGAAACTTCATTACATAAGCATGATTGATTGCATCATTGGCCATTGGTGACTGATTCTGCCTCCAGTCACTCTTCCTTTCCCAGAGGTTGAAAGTTCCAACCCTGTAATCATGATTGGTTCCCCTGGCAACCAGCCTGGACCCTCGGGGGACTTTCCAAAAGGCCCCCCATTAATCTAAACTCAGGTGTAAGTGAAAGGGACTTGTCAGGTGAGTAAGTACTAGGACACCCATTTTATCTTTATCGCTCATCACTTAGGAGTTGCGAGAGTTTTAGGAAATCTGTGCCAGCACTGGGGAAGAGGAATGTGTATGTCTTAATACAAACCACAGTATCACAATTACCTATTTGTGCATGTTATCTATTATTTCCATGAGAGCCCTTAATATATTTATCTATTTATTGTAAATTTCTCACCTGGTAATGTGAATATCTGTGTCATATGTGAGTCTGGTTTCAATGATTACTATGTCTCTTCAGACTGTGTTTTTTCAAAAAGCATGCTTTGCAATTTTTGGTTGAAAGCCAAACATGTTTTACTGGGTTCTGGGAATGGGAGTAAATAGGCTTTTGGTGTGAGGGTCTTTCCCAATGATCCTTCTTCCCAGACCAGGAAGGGATCTTTCTCAGACCTTCACTCTGAGAACCTGCTGGGATTCCTGGAGAAAAAGCCCACTGAAGTGTGGGGGTCTTTAAGATTTCAGTTTTCAAAAGTTGTTTGTTGTCATAGTAGTTCATCATCATTGTTCAGTTGCTTGGTCATGTCTGACTCTTTGCAACTCCATGGACTATAGCCCACCAGGGTCCTCTGTCCATGGGACTCCCAGGCAAGAATACTGGAGTAAATTGCCATTTTCTTCTCCAGAAGACCTTCCTGACCCAGGCACTGAACCCACATCTCCTGAATTGCAGGCAGATTTTTTATTATCTGAGCCATCAGGCAGGCATAACTATAACTACCTATATTGTTTCTTTTTTTCGATTCTTTTCCTTTATAGGTATTACAAAATATTCAGTATAGTTCCCTGTGCTATACACTAGGTCCTTGTTGGCTATTTATTTTATATATGGTTGTGTGTATATGTTAAATTTCTAGGTTGTAGCAATGTGTCTGGTACCACTTGAAATTTTTAATAACATTTGCAATGACATTTTTAAAATATAAATTTATTTATTTTAATTGGAGGCTAATTACTTTACAATATTGTATTGGTTTTGCCATACATCAGTATGAATCTCCCNCCAAGTATCAGCTGCTAGGAATCACTTGCAACAGCTAGGGTGGGTGAATCAGGGCACAAGGGATCTGAGTGGACTCCACTAGCACGTATGATATCCTCATTACCAGTTGAGAGACACAGGAGAGAGATGTAAAAAAGCATGACCACGGTCATATTACCTGTGAAGGCTTACAGACATAAGCTTTTCTCCATATGATTTTAAATTGTTTTAAGTTTCCCTTTATGTAGTTATGATTCTGCACAATTTGTTTCCCTGCTTTTTAAAGCCCTGGATCAATTGTGAGAAGCACTTCTCAATCATCGTAAGAGTTTTTAGAAACATAATTTTTAATGTAATACAAACATAACACTTCTCATCATGATGAAAAATTTAAGAGTAAGTAGTACATATCTGATTTCATGTGCTATAAAAAAAACTAAAAGTCTGGATAGGGCTTGTATGAGTATCCAGGTTGACAGCTGTCACTGGTCAGGAGTGAGCAGAGAGGAGTGGTGCTGGGTTGCTAGGTCCAGATCTGTGGGACATGGAGGGTTTGTGCAGGGAACCTTACATTCTCTGATGATGCATCCATCAAGACAGCAAAGTGACTATATTCACAGGCAATATGACTCAGATGGTAAAGAATTTGCCTGCAGTGCAGGAAGCCAGTGTTCAACCCTTGGGTTGGGAAGATCCCCTGGAGAAGGGAATGGCAACCCACTCCAGTATTCTTGCCTGGAAAATCCCACGGACAGAGGAGCCTTGTGGGCAACAGTCCAAGGAGTCACAAAGAGTCGGACATGACTGAGCGACTGACATACACGTATGCCATCAGAATCCAAATTTGCATGTTTATGTGGGAAGGCAGATAACACAAACAGATAAATATCAGGTGAAGGGGAAGGGTCCATGCCCAAAAGGGGAATTGCCAAAGTATATTATCATGCAACACCTTCTTATTGCTTCAGCAAGAATCCAGAGGAGAGAGTCCATGTGTATTTAATCCTAGTAAAAGAAACTTTTGGAAAATTAGGAATAAGAAGCTCTTTCTTTACCTTCTGGTATTCCAGTTATGCATATGATACACATTTGAAATTGCCCCACAGTTCTTTAATGTTCTGTTCTGTTTTCTCCTCTCATCTTTTCCTCTTTGCATTTCAATTTGGGAACTCTCCATTGAATTGTCTTTTAAAAATCAATCTATTTTTAATTGGAGGATAATTGCTTCACATATTGTGTTGGTTTCTGCCATAGATCAACGTGAATCATCCATAGGTGTACATATGTCCCCTCCCTCCCACCTCCCACCCCATCTTACTCCTCCAGGTCGTATCGATCCATCTTTAATTTCATTGCTTCTATCTACTAATGAGCCCATCAAAGACATTCATTTCTGTTATGGTGCTTTGAAGTTCTATCTTTTTTTAAATTCTTTCTTAGAGTTTCCGTCTTTCTGTTTGCATCACTCTGATGAGTGTTTTCCAATACCACCAACTGCTTTGGGAAGACTTCCACACTCAATGCTTCCAATATCAGATGTGTGTGTGTGTGTGTGTGTGTGTTTTATCCCCACATAGGGGAGTTTTCCAGTTCCCAGTGAACACTGACTGAGTGTCTTATAAATAGACAAAGTTCTGACACTATGCACCTGGAGCTAGCATCTGATTCTACAGGTTAGGGCTTAGTCCCATTAAACTGACCCCACTTCAGATGCCAGTTGTAAGCACAGGTTGTCACCAGTGTTTCTGACCTACTGGCTTGAAATAGGAAGTTCCCATGCCTCCTTTTGTCAGTTGGATTAACTTGGTGGAATGGCTCACAGAAGTCAGAGAAACATTGACTTATATTTATGAGTTTATTATAAAGTGAAAGTGAAGTGAAGGTGTTGTTGTGCAGTTGTGTCTGACTCTTTTGCAACCCCATGGCCTGTAGCCTGCCAGACTCCTCTGTCCATGGGGTTCTCCAGGCAAGAATACTGGAGTGGGTTGCCATTTCCTTCTCCAGAGGATTTTCCTGTCCCAGGGATTTAACCTGGTTCTACTACATTGCAGGCAGATTCTTTACCATCTGAGCCACCAGGGAAGCCCTTCAGAAGTCAGAGAAACACTTACACATTTAAGTTTATTATAAAGGATGTTATAAAGGTTACAGATGAAGAGCCAGAAGAAGAGACGAATTGAGTAGAGGTGGGAAAGGTTCTGAGTGCAGGAGCTTCTGTGCCCTTGGGACTGGGGGTGCCCATCCTCCAGCCATGGAAAGCATTCACCAACAGGGACATTTATGAACCCTGTCCTGCAGGTTTTACAGAAACTTCATTACATAAGCATGATTGATTGCATCATTGGCCATTGGTGACTGATTCTGCCTCCAGTCACTCTTCCTTTCCCAGAGGTTGAAAGTTCCAACCCTGTAATCATGATTGGTTCCCCTGGCAACCAGCCTGGACCCTCGGGGGACTTTCCAAAAGGCCCCCCATTAATCTAAACTCAGGTGTAAGTGAAAGGGACTTGTCAGGTGAGTAAGTACTAGGACACCCATTTTATCTTTATCGCTCATCACTTAGGAGTTGCGAGAGTTTTAGGAAATCTGTGCCAGCACTGGGGAAGAGGAATGTGTATGTCTTAATACAAACCACAGTATCACAATTACCTATTTGTGCATGTTATCTATTATTTCCATGAGAGCCCTTAATATATTTATCTATTTATTGTAAATTTCTCACCTGGTAATGTGAATATCTGTGTCATATGTGAGTCTGGTTTCAATGATTACTATGTCTCTTCAGACTGTGTTTTTTCAAAAAGCATGCTTTGCAATTTTTGGTTGAAAGCCAAACATGTTTTACTGGGTTCTGGGAATGGGAGTAAATAGGCTTTTGGTGTGAGGGTCTTTCCCAATGATCCTTCTTCCCAGACCAGGAAGGGATCTTTCTCAGACCTTCACTCTGAGAACCTGCTGGGATTCCTGGAGAAAAAGCCCACTGAAGTGTGGGGGTCTTTAAGATTTCAGTTTTCAAAAGTTGTTTGTTGTCATAGTAGTTCATCATCATTGTTCAGTTGCTTGGTCATGTCTGACTCTTTGCAACTCCATGGACTATAGCCCACCAGGGTCCTCTGTCCATGGGACTCCCAGGCAAGAATACTGGAGTAAATTGCCATTTTCTTCTCCAGAAGACCTTCCTGACCCAGGCACTGAACCCACATCTCCTGAATTGCAGGCAGATTTTTTATTATCTGAGCCATCAGGCAGGCATAACTATAACTACCTATATTGTTTCTTTTTTTCGATTCTTTTCCTTTATAGGTATTACAAAATATTCAGTATAGTTCCCTGTGCTATACACTAGGTCCTTGTTGGCTATTTATTTTATATATAGTTGTGTGTATATGTTAAATTTCTAGGTTGTAGCAATGTGTCTGGTACCACTTGAAATTTTTAATAACATTTGCAATGACATTTTTAAAATATAAATTTATTTATTTTAATTGGAGGCTAATTACTTTACAATATTGTATTGGTTTTGCCATACATCAGTATGAATCTCCCATGGGTATACACGTGTTCCCCATCCTGAACCCCCCTCTCACCTCCCTCCGCATCCCATCCCTCTGGGTCATCCCAGTGCACCAGCCCCAAGCATCCTGTATCATGCATCGAACCTGGACTGGCAAATCATTTCACATATGATATTATACATGTTTCAATGCCATTCTCCCAAGTCATCCCACCCTCTCCCTCTCCCGTGGAGTCAAAAAGACTGTTCTATACATCTGTGTCTCTTTTGCTGTCTCGCATACAGGGTCATCATTACCATCTTTCTAAATTCCATATATATGCATTAGTATACTGTATGGGTGTTTTTCTTTCTGGCTCTAACTCTGTATAATAGGCTCCAGTTTCATCCACCTCATTAGAACTGATTCAAATGTATTCTTTTTAATGGCTGAGTAATACTCCATTGTGTATATGTACTGCAGCTTTCTTATCTATTCATCTGCTGATGGACATCTAGGTTGCTTCCATGTCCTGGCTATTATAAACAGTGCTACGATGAACATTGGGGTACATGTACCTCTTTCAATTCTGGTTTCCTCAGTGTGTATGTCCAGCAGTGAGATTGCTGGGTCGTATGGCAGTTCTATTTCCAGTTTGTTAAGGAATCTCCACACTGTTCTCCATAGTGGCTGTACTAGTTTGCATTCCCACCAACAGTGTAAGAAGGTTCCCTTTTCTCCACACCCTCTCCAGCATTTATTGCTTGTAGACTTTCAGATTGCAGCCAAAGAATTAATCTCGAAAATATACAAGCAACTCATGCAGCTCAATTCCAGAAAAATAAATGACCCAATCAAAAAATGGGCCAAAGAACTAAACAGACATTTCTCCAAAGAAGACATATGGATGGCTAACAAACACATGAAAACATCACTCATTATCAGAGAAATGCAAATCAAAACCACAATGAGGTACCATCTCACGCCAGTCAGAATGGCTGCAATGACATTTTAAAACCTATATGTTAAGGGTATTTTAGTATTTCATTGCAGAAAGTGGAATTATTTACAGCTATGGATTTCTACAGAATATTCTTTTTCAAACTTTTAACTTTTTAGTTTGTACTGGAGTATAGGTGATTAATGATGTTGTGATAGTTTCAGGTGAACAGCAAGGGGACTCAGCCATACGTACACCTTTATCTGCACTCCCCCCAACCCCTGTCCCATCCAGTCTGCCACATAATATTGAGTAGAGTTCCCTGTGCTATACAGTAGGTCCTTCTTGGTTATCTATTTTGAATATAGCAGCATGTACCCAACCTTCCCCAAACTCCCTAACTCTTCCTTTCCTGCAGCAAACATTAGCTTGTTTTCTAAATCTGTGAGACTCTGTTTTGTAAGTTCGTTTGTATCATTTCTTTTTAGATTTCACATATAAAGGATATAGTGTATAGTTCTCCTTTTCTATCTGACTTACTTCCCTCAGTATAAAACTCTCTAGGTCCATCTATGATGCTGCAAATGGCATTATTTCATTCATTTTTATGGCTTAGTAACATTCCATTGTATATATGTACCACATTTTTTTTTATCCATTCCTCTTATCAGTGGACATTTAGGTATAGAATATTCTTTTAATTCTTTGTAATCTAAAAGAATTTGCTATCTTTTGGAGTACACACACACACAAAGAAAACATAATGCACTACTTTGATGTTTTTACTACTCACTATACTCTATGTAGGCCACTTATATTGATATAATTTTGGATAAACTTTGGATCTTGACTCTCACGTGGTTCCTATGTGTTCTCTCTTTCCTCCTGACTTTCTCCTTTCTAACTTCTGTCTCTCTATCTCTTCCTGTCTTCCTTTCAAAAATACGTCCTGAATGTTCATTTTGTTTCACTTTGTACAAAATGTATTAGGTGTGCAAATGTATGCTACAGGCTCTCTCTTTTTAAAAAAATCATTTATTTATTTATTTCTGGCTGTGCTGAGCCTGCATTGCTGCACAGCCCCTTCTTCGGTAGGGGCAGGCAGGGCTACTCTCTAATTGTGTTATGTGGGCTTTTCATCGCAGTGGTTTCTCTTGTTGTGGAGCACACGCTCTGGGGCACGTGGACCTCAGTAGCTGTGGCACGTGGGCTCAGTAACAGGCTCAACAATTGTGGCATATGGGCTTAGTGGCCCCACAACATGTGGGATCTTCCTGGATCAGGGATCAAACCAGTGTTTCCTGCACTGGCAGGTAGATTCTCTACCAGTGAACTGCCAGAGAAGCCCCAGTTACAGGCTCTCAAGTGGAACATTTTCTTGATACCTGGAACTTCCGGCAGAAGCCACAAAGCTGAGGATGATACAAAGCTGAGGATGATAGGGATCTTTATATTCTGAAAAACCGTGTTAAACATAAGCATGCAGAACTAGCTGATAGATGCCAACTTCTGCTTTCGGATTTCATCTTCTAAACATCAGGTTTCATCTCTGACATGAAGTCATCATTCCAATCTTAAACAACCAAATCTGGATAAACCGAAAACAAATTACTTTTCTTTGACCCATCAGAAAACTGAAGGCAATAAATTAGGTGTTTGGGATTAACATAGGGGACACAGTAAAAATCTGCGTATTGGGCATTGTGTGTGGGTGTGTTCATCACTCAGTTGTGTCCGACTCTTTGCAGTCCTGTGGACTGTAGCCTGCCAGGTTCCTCTGTCCATGGGATTCTGGAGTATTGAGCATTAGTAGGTATCAAACCATACGTCAGGTATTTTATAACTGCCAGCTCATTTACTCCTTATGAGAAATTCAGTTCAGTTCAGTCGCCCAGTCATGTACAACTCCTTGTGACTCCATGGACTGTGGCACACCAGGCTTCCCTGTCCTCCACCATCTCCCAGAATTTACTCAAACTCATGTCCATTGAGTTGGTGATGCCATCCAACCATCTCATCCTCTGTTGNGAAGGGGATGACAGAGGATGAGATGGCTGGATGGCATTACGGACTTGATGGATGTGAGTCTGAGTGAACTCCAGGAGATAGTGATGGACAGGGAGGCCTGGCGTGCTGCGATTCATGGGGTCACAAAGAGTCGGACACAACTGAGCGACTGAACTGAACTGAACTGAAACCCACTGATAGGCTTCCCTGGTGGCTCAGATGGTAAAGAATATGCCTCCAAAGTAAGAGACCCGAGTTTGATCCCTGGATTGGGAAGATCACCTGGAGAAATGAATGGGCTTTCTTTCTCCAGTGGGCTTCCCATGGGGTGCTAGTGGTAAAGAACCCACCTGCCAATGCAGGAGACATAGGAGATGTGGGCTGATTCTCTGGGTCACTGAACCTTGTTTTTAAACTAATCTATAACTCAATACCTTGCTCTTTGGAGGAAAATCTATGACAAACCTAGACAGCATATTAAAAAGCAGAGGCATCACTTTGCTGACAAATATCCATCTAGTCAAAGCTATGGTTTTTCTGGTAGTCATGTACAGATGTGAGAGTTGGGCTGAGGGCCGAAGAACTGATACTTTTGAATTTTAGTGCGGGAAAAGACTCTTGAGAGTCTCTTGGACAGTAGGGAGATCAAACCAGTCAATCGTAAGGAAATAAACCCTGAATATTCATTGGAAGGACTGATGCTGAAACTGAAGCTCTAATACTTTGTCCACAATGCAAACAGCCAACTCATTAGAGAAGACCCAACTCATTGGAAAAGAGCCTGATGCTGGGAAAGATTGAGGGCAAGAAGAGAAGAGGACCACAGAGAATGAGATGGGTGGATAGCATCACTGACTCAATGGACATAAATTTGAGCAAACTCTGGGAAAGACTGAAGGACAAGGAAACCTGGTGTGCTGCAGTCCATGGAGTCACGAAGAGTTGGACATGACTTAGCAGCTGAACAACAAACAATAACTCAATACCATGTTGAGCAATGCTGTGTATGGCAGAGAGGAAAATATGTGATGTAAGTTCAAGTTCTCATGTGGGAGGTGGCAAGAGCTCATAATCTCATGGACTAGAAATCTGGTGATGCTTGTTTGGCATAAGGGAACATTGGATTCACATTGACCTTGCTCTACCTTGAAAGCTCTGTCACCCACTAAGGGAGACTGTAGTATAAGGGGGAAAGCTAAGACAAATTCATAACTTTGCTACAACTTGGATGCTTCTGCTGTTTTCAGCAGAGTCTTCTGGAATTGAAGACTGGAGAGCACCCATGTGCAAGTGGAGGTTTAAGAGGATGAAAGTCTGTTCCAGGAGGCCCTCTCTACCTGCAGAGCAGAGCCTGGAATGGTTGAAGCAACCAGAACCCTCTGTGTCTGATGAGAAGTCCTGGGAAGTGTGGATTCCAGACAGTGGCCTTAGCAGAAATAAGACTGTGGTCCTAAGCCTTTTCCCAGCAGCTTCCATTAAAGCCTGTCTTCTAGACCATTGAATCCAGCATGGCAGCAAATATCATCTTTTACCTTCTTGGTCATCAGACTGAGAAGAGCCATTTCTGGACCTGAGGCAGAGTGCTGTCCTGGTCCAGATGTCCTGGACTTTGCCTGAGATGCAGAGTGGGAAGGTCTTGAAGGCAGAGTGGGTCTGTGGTTTCCATCTGAGAAGAGGATACATAGCCATCTGGGGAAGCAGACTGTGACAAAGATGTAAGTTGACATCAACAGGTGTCTTTATATTTTTCCATGGTGCTATAACCCCTGATGTTTAGCTGGCTCATGCAGTGCAAGTCAGGGACCACATTCAGCCTCCATTGCAGGCTAGTTCAGTCATGTGACTAACTCTGGCTGATAGCATGTGGTGTTGGAAACCCTAATTCCTAGTGTGATGATATGTGGAGATGGAGCTTTGGGGAGGTAAGTAGGATCAATTAGGCTGTGAGGGTGGGGCTGTCATGATAGCATTAGTGCCCTTATAGGAAGAGCATGGCCTCTCTCTCTCAGTGGTCACACACAGGGGAAGGCCATGTGAGGACAGTGAGAAGAGGGCTGACTGCATGCCAGGAAGAGCCCTCACCAGAAACTGAACCCACCGGCACCTTAATCTTGGACTTTCAGCTTCCAGAACTGTGAGAAAGTAAATGTCTGATATTTAAGCCCTTCAGTCTCTGCTATTTTGTCATGGTCGGCCAATCTGAGCTGACTATTACAGCATCACAATGTAAACACCAAGCCAGGGGCTTCCCTGGTGGTCCATTGGCTAAGACTCCATGTTCCCAGTGCAGGGGGCTGGAGTCTGCTCTTGGTCAGGGAACTAGGTCTCGCACGTCCCAACTAAAGATCCACCCCAGCCAAACAAATAAAAAATAAAAGTAAATATTAAAATAATAATAATTATAAAATAAGCCAAAAAGCTGTCCCCAAACCATGGTCGTACATATCTTCCCCAGCCAAACTCCTTCCAAGATCAAGAGTTCTTCCTCATTCTTGAGCGGTATGCTGACTGCAGGATGTGAGGTGATGCAATCTGGAGGGCAGGGTGCCCATTCCTGGGGGCAGCTCTTGTCTCCCGCCTTTTGGGTCTCGAGGCCTCTTTGGGTGTTGGGCTCTTGATCATGGCTTCATTAGGATTAAATTTCAGATGGAAACTGCCAGGAAACACTCTCTGACGATGCTTTTTCCCCGATGGTGTTAATTCACCTTAGTATTTATCACCCTCTGGAATTCTCTAATTTACATGTGGTCTCTTCCCCTCTGAGTGCTTCGAGTAGATCCAAATTCATTTAGACAATTGTATGGGTACTGTAAAACCACAATTGAATTTTGGGCCTCTCTAGTCGTCCAGCCAAGATGCACTCCAATTAGAAATAATTGCTGTTAATACAGTTATGAGGTGGTGGGTGTCCACTATGCCTCAGACCCTTGTTCTACAAAATCCCCTTAGAGTCTCTTCTTTATTCTTTAGTTAAAGAGACAGACCCCTAGAATCTACGTGTTTGGAATTGTAATATGGGAGCCATATTGTGCCTCACTCTTAATTAACCTTGTTAGCCAAAGATTTGGCACAGGAGTTGGTCGATGTAAGTGGGTCTTTGATCCTCTGAATGCAGGTCCCTGGTTGAGGAGGATGTCACTCTTGTGAAATAAATGCTGTTTCTTCTTCAGCATTCATTAGATACCTTTATGATTCTCATTTAATGAAATCATGTGTGTAAAGTGGCAAGCTTTGTGCCAGGCACAACAAATAGGAGCTATTGTTTTTATGATCATAAAATAAGTTTTTAAAAAATACATAGTGCCTATAGTGTTAAGGCCTATATTTTTTCAAAATCCTTACTT
Organism: Neotragus pygmaeus; assembly: GCA_006410875.1. Classification (NCBI taxonomy): domain Eukaryota; kingdom Metazoa; phylum Chordata; class Mammalia; order Artiodactyla; family Bovidae; genus Neotragus; species Neotragus pygmaeus. Next base: position 61,918 of record SJYV01039066.1, on the reverse strand, counting down.
TGTTGAAGAATTTCCTTCTTCTCCAAAAAAACAGTAAAAAACAAAATATTTTAGCCCAGCACTTCTGCAGTTTATTTAATCACTAACATGTGTGTATGTGTGCTCAGTCGGGTCCAGCTCTTTGCAACCCCATGAGCTCTAGCCCGCCAGGCTCCTCTGTCCGTGGGATTTCCCAGGCAAGAATACTGGAGTGGGCTGCCATTTCTTTCTCCAGGGGATCTTCCTGACCCAGGGATTGAATCCACATCTCTTGCATCTTCTGCATTGGCAGGTGGATTCTTTACCACTAGTGCCTCCTGGGAAGCCCAAACAAAGTATTTTAAACAAGGAAGATACAGTTGCATTGGAATATTGAAAATAATCACCCACTTTTGCAAAAAGAAAACATATTTTCAAATGTCTTTGTGGGCTAATTCTATGAAAAACGAGGTTTTTTTTTTGCTTGTTTGTTTTTTAATACTTTCTGAAGGGAAAGGAAATACAGGGGCAGAGTTGTCAGAATCCTACAGGCAGCTCAGGAGAAATCAGTCCATAATGGATTCTAGATGCCACATTTCCTGAGATGGCTGCCCCTCTAAGAGCATCTTACCCCCAAAATGACTCTCACAGGGACTCCCAAGGTGCTCATCCCCCCTCCCCAGTCTCCAGTGACAGAGGTAGGAGACAAAGGCTGCTGCTTCTCTTGCAAGGCAGGTGCTTCCACCTACCCAGGGAAGGAGCTCTGGGACTATGGTAATTAACATATTTCTTTTAATCTTGCTTTTATAGTTAATCTCCAAAGCGTGAAAAGAGTTGGCCAGTCGATTAAACCCTAAGCATGCAATACAAATGAAATGAAGGCAGCCCTGCTGAATATAAATGGATAAATTTGTTCCTTCTGTAAAAAAAAAGTACCTTAAGAGACACTCAGTTTGAACTACTAAATGAAACACTTGAAATTACCAACAGGAATGGTTTCTGGTTTAATAGGGAACAGTTCATCTAACTCTGGAGAAGGTCATTTCTTCAGGGTCATAAGCAACCACTCTTTGGTATCTTCTAGGAAAACAATGTGATCCTAAAGTTTGGTCCAGGATCACTGAGGCTTCCCAGATGGTGCTAGTGGTAAAGAACCTGCCTACCCATGCAGGAGATGTAAGTGATGCAGTTTCGATCCCTGGGTCAGGAAGATCCCCTGGAGGAGGGCATGGCAATCCTACTCCAGTATTCTTGCCTGAAGAATCCCACAGATAGAGGAGCCTGGTGGGCTACAGTCCATGGGGTTGCAAAAGAGTTGGACACAAGTGAAGTGAATTAGCAGGCACGCCAGTATCACTGGCCCTTGGTTATGCAGGAATGTGCAGGAAAGCTCCCTGACACGGTGCCCCTGGGGAACCTTCAGCAGGTCTGGCACTTGCTGAGTACCCAGGGCTGTAGAAACAAGCATCTGTGTGGGGAGACGGATGTGGGAGGCTGACCTTTCCATGCCAGATGGCACAGTTTCAACAAGGCCAAGTCTGAGAACAAGGTGATGGGGAACGAGCTCTGTGTCCTCAGGACACCCCACCTCCACATGCACCCGGGCTTCTTCTCAGCCCTCACTTCCCCTGTCCAGTGCATGTTCAGCCACAGACCCCGACCAAAATGATGAGCAATTCACAAGAGAGAGAGGATTATCTCACTTCCACACGTGGGGTCACAAAAGGTCGGATGTGATTTAGTAACTAAAACAACAGCAATGATCACTTCCACAGCAGTTGCAAGCAAACACCAAACATGGACTTCTTTTTTTTTTTTTTAATTTAAAAAACTCAACAGAAAAACAGAGCGCAACATTATTTTCAGAGGCACTGGCTGCAAATACTAGTCCAGACAGCAGACTGGTGCTTGTGGTGTCCAGGTACGTTCTGTCAAAAAAGACACTTCTTCATTGAAACAGATGTTGTGTAACTGTGGGTATCTGGGGATGTCGGCCACAGAACTGGTCTTCAGTTTTTCTTCCTGGCGCCAGTGAAGCCATCCATTACATTAAAGGCCCCCATGTACTCACCCAAAAGCAGCCCCAGCTTGAGGGGCAAGAAGCTAAAGAGAACACAGGAGGGAACATCTTGGTTATCATTCATGAACATCTTTATGAGTTCCACTGAAAAGCAGGGCTATTGACTTGCTGCAGAAGACATCAGTCACTCATGCCCACCTGAACATCCCTGTCTTGAGGTCACTTAGGGCTCGTCCACCACGTGGGAGGACACTGGCCCAGGATCTCTGTGTTTCTCTTTGCTTTATTTACATTATTCACTCACTTCTGTGTCAGTCTCAAGGCCTAACTACATTCTGTAATGATGGAAAGGAAGCGTGCAGCCTTGAGGAGTCTTGATCCTGCCTTGCAACTTCGCCCTGTTGCTCACAGTGCAACTGGGCTCTCAACACTCCGTTCCTCCCACTGTCCAAACAGGTCATTGACCTTTCTTTCCTGGACAACAGAGAGAAGTCCATGCAATAGCCCCTCAGAGCTTTGGCAAGACCCAACTAAGACTGTCCATCTTCTCCATCCCGCTCGCCCCTCCTGACACTTTGATCTTGTCCATCATGACGTTCACACAGGACGAGGAAGGGCACAGTCAGCCAACCGGAGACTTGTCCTAGGAGTGGGGACAAGAAATGGTCCCTCTGGGGGCAGCCTGAGATATCCAGGGGGTTCCTGCCCTTCCCAGGTTCAGGTCTCTGGTTAAATATTATCTTCTCCATGTGGCCATCCTGACGCTTAAATCAGGATGCATCCTAGAGCCCTTACTCCACAACAGGAAGAGCCGCTGCAGTGGGAGCCTGCTCACCCCAATACAGAGTAGCCCCCACTCGCTGCAACTAGAGAAACGCCCACACAGCAGTGAAGGAAACTAACTAAATAAATATATAAAAAACTGGCATCTCCCCCTGGTGCCCCCACCAATCGCGTTATCTTTTAAATGGCTCCTCTCTGTTGGCTCTGGAGTAGGCTGTTGACTGGACTGGCACGTTGAGAGTTAATAGGAGCAGAAACATTACCTTTTTAAAAACACCATGAAGTATATGAACTTGGGCATGTACAGGTACATGTTTTCTTGCAGGATAGCATCTACTATCTTCCTGACTGCATATTCTGGCTCCAGAATCGGTAAGAGAGAAGGACAGCTGGGGGAGGTGGGGGAGGGTTAAAAAAAACAAATAAAGAAATTAGAGAAAGCAATTCTTAAAAATTACAATAAAACGGTTGTGAGCTTCCCAGGTGGAGCTAGTGGTACTGAACCTGCCTGCCAATGCAGGAGACATAAGAGACACAGGTTCCATCCCTGGGTCGGGAAGATCCCCTGGAGGAGGAAATGGCAACCCACTCCAGTATTCTTGCCTGGAAAATCCCAGGGACAGAGGAGCCTGGCAGGCCACGGTTCATAGGGTCGCAGAGTTGGACATGACTGAAGTGACTTAACAAGCATGCACACACAAGACATTATCATTTATTGGCTTCTTTTCCTTCCAGATTTGATATTTTTCTGTACTTGCTCTCTTATTATCAATATGGTGAGTAATAATATAATAGAATTTGAAGTGGAAAACGGGGATTCTAATTAATACAATGATGTTATAATAGGCACATGTGTGAAACCAAATTAAACAAATGGCCTAAATGTTGCAAAGCGCATCTTTGCAAAGTTAACTGCCTGTCATCTGATGACTGCAAACTGTATATTTACGCCCCTTCAACAACTTCTTGTTCTTCTGTGGAATCAGGGATGAGAGCAGGATGGAGCTGGTGGCAGAAAGGGTGTGTGTGACAGGAGTGCCAAGGAGATGGGGGAGCAGGTTGAGGCCAGCCTTGAAGACGTGGATATAGCCTTGATGTTTGTGTGCTGTGCTCATGCTTGGTTGTGTCTGACTGTTTTCGACCCCATGGACTGCAGCCCGCCAGGCTGCTCTTTCCATGACATTTCCCAGGCAAGCATACTGGAGTGGGTTGCCATTTCCTTCTCCAAGCCTTGATAAACCATCATTACTAAACCCAGAGTCTTAATCACTAACACATCTAAGGAAATAAATTCTAAAACCATTTATAAAGCAGGCTGAATGCTGGAAAAGTCTTTTTAAATAACTTTAGCCAGAACAAAATAAAATCGATGGTCAATCATTTTTTAAAATACAGTTCCTTTGAAATCAAACGATATGCTTACCCAGTAGTACATCCATCAAACATTCCGGTTTTTATAAAAAATGGACACACGATAGTGGTTTTGACCCCATTCTGTCCCTTGGCAAGTGATTCTAAAAATATTGATTCAGCAAATCCATTGGCTGCAAATTTACTTGCACAGTAATCTGNGGATACAGGATTCTTGGGGCTGGTGCACTGGGATGACCCAGAGGGATAGTACAGGGAGGGAAGTGGGAGGGGGTTCAGGATGAGGAACACATGTACACCCGTGGTGGATTCATGTTGATGTATGGCAAAACCAATACAATATTGTAAAGTAATTAGCCTCCAATTAAATTAAATAAATTTAAATAAAAAAAAAGAATTCGGAATAGCTTATAGACATGACTGGCATCCTGTTAACATTTTTGTAATGCTACCCATAGGTAAATTAATTTTTTTCCCAATATTTTGAAAATGAAAGGCTAAGACACATGTATCTTCCAAAAATGTCTCAGCAAACTCCACTTTTTATCACCTCTTGCTGGCTGAAATTGGTAGCATTCTGAAATCTAGGCTTTTACTGCTGTTGACTCTTTATAGCTGAGTAATAATGTCATGGCATATTACGGATAATTGTGATAATTGGCAGCTTTTCATGTGTGGGAGCTTAAAATACATGGATACCTAAGTATTTTAAAAAATTATCCACCTTAATGAATGCTATTTGCCTGTTTCAATTTCTTAGCTAATTTGAAACAGAAAAAGTAACCATCTAATTTACCTGTCTAGAGCCTGCCAGCATGTAAATCAATAGTCATTTTCTGGATATGTTGAAGGAGAGGTGAGTTCAGGCACGGAGAAAGCCTCATGACTTGAACAGATCACTCCAATAAAAGTTGGATTTATGAAAACAGATTCTTCAATTAATCTGAAGGAGCTGAAACATGGATGGCTGATATAGGTTCTCCCTACCCTAACTCATTCAAATGGAAGCATAGACATCTATATCATAACTCTTTGGTTGCAAGTGACAAAAAATATTGCCTCTGATTACTTTTAGCTTAAAGGGAATCTTTATATATGATTGAAAAGTTACTGACTTCAGGCATGGTTGGATCTAGGTGCTTAAATGATAGTATCAGGAACCTGTTTCTGTCTTGGTTCTGAGTTCCTTATTCCCAGGCAGGCTTCTCCCTTAGGGTTGCAAGGTGGCCATCTACACTGAAAGCTTTTATTACCAACTTAGCACCTTAAGCATAAAGTGAAGATTTATTTCCTGGAAGTTAAAAAAAAAAAAAAAAGCTAATGCTTATTTATTCTGTTTGTCCTGGATTAGATAAAATATCCAGTCAAAAATTAATTATTGTGGCCAAGAATCGTGATGTTCTTATTGTCCAGGCCTGGAGCACAGCGGGTAATTCAATATCAGGGGACTTCTAAGTATAAAGATGTTTCTCCAAGGAAAATGGGGTACTGGTATCAAAAAAAAAAAAAAGATCAGGGTTGCCAGGTAGGCAGGAGTAACAAATGCCTTTGCAGTGTATGTGTGTATGTTAAAGATTTGTATGAATATGGAGATTTATACATTTAGCTATTTAATCATTTCTTGCAGTTATGAATGTGAAAAGAAGTTTGAGGATTTTATATATACATTTAAGTATATCTGAGTACTACAGTGGCCTAATAGGTAATTGTGAAAGTTTTAACAACCATGATACTGATCTACAAACTTTTATCTCAGCATGAAGAAGAGAAATGAATACTTAAAATGATAACTATATAAAGCAGTTGGTGATAGCACATTAATAAGTTGGAGAAGCAAATAGTTATTTCTTTTTATACTTTGGTTTGAGAGCTAAGACTTTACCAGATGGTGGACTTTGACAAGGAGAAAATNGATGAGGAACACATGTACACCCGTGGTGGATTCATGTTGATGTATGGCAAAACCAATACAATATTGTAAAGTAATTAGCCTCCAATTAAATTAAATAAATTTAAATAAAAAAAAAGAATTCGGAATAGCTTATAGACATGACTGGCATCCTGTTAACATTTTTGTAATGCTACCCATAGGTAAATTAATTTTTTTCCCAATATTTTGAAAATGAAAGGCTAAGACACATGTATCTTCCAAAAATGTCTCAGCAAACTCCACTTTTTATCACCTCTTGCTGGCTGAAATTGGTAGCATTCTGAAATCTAGGCTTTTACTGCTGTTGACTCTTTATAGCTGAGTAATAATGTCATGGCATATTACGGATAATTGTGATAATTGGCAGCTTTTCATGTGTGGGAGCTTAAAATACATGGATACCTAAGTATTTTAAAAAATTATCCACCTTAATGAATGCTATTTGCCTGTTTCAATTTCTTAGCTAATTTGAAACAGAAAAAGTAACCATCTAATTTACCTGTCTAGAGCCTGCCAGCATGTAAATCAATAGTCATTTTCTGGATATGTTGAAGGAGAGGTGAGTTCAGGCACGGAGAAAGCCTCATGACTTGAACAGATCACTCCAATAAAAGTTGGATTTATGAAAACAGATTCTTCAATTAATCTGAAGGAGCTGAAACATGGATGGCTGATATAGGTTCTCCCTACCCTAACTCATTCAAATGGAAGCATAGACATCTATATCATAACTCTTTGGTTGCAAGTGACAAAAAATATTGCCTCTGATTACTTTTAGCTTAAAGGGAATCTTTATATATGATTGAAAAGTTACTGACTTCAGGCATGGTTGGATCTAGGTGCTTAAATGATAGTATCAGGAACCTGTTTCTGTCTTGGTTCTGAGTTCCTTATTCCCAGGCAGGCTTCTCCCTTAGGGTTGCAAGGTGGCCATCTACACTGAAAGCTTTTATTACCAACTTAGCACCTTAAGCATAAAGTGAAGATTTATTTCCTGGAAGTTAAAAAAAAAAAAAAAAGCTAATGCTTATTTATTCTGTTTGTCCTGGATTAGATAAAATATCCAGTCAAAAATTAATTATTGTGGCCAAGAATCGTGATGTTCTTATTGTCCAGGCCTGGAGCACAGCGGGTAATTCAATATCAGGGGACTTCTAAGTATAAAGATGTTTCTCCAAGGAAAATGGGGTACTGGTATCAAAAAAAAAAAAAAGATCAGGGTTGCCAGGTAGGCAGGAGTAACAAATGCCTTTGCAGTGTATGTGTGTATGTTAAAGATTTGTATGAATATGGAGATTTATACATTTAGCTATTTAATCATTTCTTGCAGTTATGAATGTGAAAAGAAGTTTGAGGATTTTATATATACATTTAAGTATATCTGAGTACTACAGTGGCCTAATAGGTAATTGTGAAAGTTTTAACAACCATGATACTGATCTACAAACTTTTATCTCAGCATGAAGAAGAGAAATGAATACTTAAAATGATAACTATATAAAGCAGTTGGTGATAGCACATTAATAAGTTGGAGAAGCAAATAGTTATTTCTTTTTATACTTTGGTTTGAGAGCTAAGACTTTACCAGATGGTGGACTTTGACAAGGAGAAAATACAAAATCCAGAAGTCCTCATTTAACCCACAGAAGGGAATTTGCATGTAAACTTGTCATGCTCAGTATGAATGTTCATTATGATCATTATTTCTATTGAAAAAAAGTGTTTTTTTTTTGGTAGCCTGCAGGGTGACCACAGTAGGAGGTTTTACAGACCAAAAATAAAAGAGCACGTTCACAAATTGCCTTTCAGCAGATAATGAACCAAATGTTCAATTAATTTACTTTAGAACTATTTCATATGCCATTATGATTTCTGCCTCTTCTGAAATCCAGTACATTTACTGTCTGTACTGTTCATATGGAAATCTGAGCATTTTTAAAGATGAGATCATCCATTAGAGTGTGGTGGCTAAGAAATAGGCTTGGAAATAACACAAGTGGATTTGAGGTCATATCACTTATTGTTATGTCAGCTTGGAGAAGTCTCTTAGCTTCTTAATACTCAGTTTCCCTAGCTGTAGTGTGAAAGAAATACAAGAGAATAATAGTAGTGGATATTTCATAGGCTTGTGTAGAATAAACTATGTAAATGGAAAGTGCTTCACACAATGCCTAGTCCAGTGTAACCATTCAAAAGTCTTGCATATTGAGTATTACATTTTTATTGATAACATGTTTCGCATTATTATCTATTATCTTCCAGCGTTAATTTCCTTGAAGATAGAGATATTATCTTAAAAATACTTGTATTATCTCAACAAATACCATGGCATGTTGAATACACTGAAAACTAATTGGTTACCTTACCAAATGAAAGTGTAGGAACTATACTTCAAATCTCGCTAACCCCACTGCCCCCGTTTTCCATTTTTTGCATTTTTCCATCATGTCATTTTCCTAGTTGAGCTTGTTAACAAGAGGCAGAGGACAGAAGCATAGAACGGTATCCTGTGAGGAACTGGGGCAGAATAGATGTTATTCATTTTTTTCATTCACTCTTTTACTCAATTTTCCATCCAGTCTCTTTTGTATAACTTCACTGTATATGTGATAGGTACCAAGAACAGTTTAGGTAAGGCATGAAAACCTTTGAAGACAAAGTACAGCAGTGAATAACACACCGAGCCATGGATATTAAATGTCTTAATAGATGTGCACATTAAATGTTGTGGTCCCTCAGGGTGGAAGGAGATTGCATCTAGCAGAGGAAAATAGTTGACTTGAAGTATTCATTCTTTTGTATGTGACATAACAGGAAACGGCGACTGTATTTTGGTACAGTTCATGCAAAGATGGATTAAGGGGAAGGGTAGAATAAGGGCAGTTTTCAAAACTTAGGTATTTTCCATTTCAGAGTCCTTAATGTAGGCTGCTTTTTGCAAGCACATATTTGTGTGCTGGAAAATGTACAAGGTTTGTTTAGCCATATCTAATTCCCTGTTGGCTCAGAGGTTAAAGCGTCTGCCTGCAATGCGGGAGACCTGGGTTCGATCCCTGGGTCAGGAAGATTNAATTATTGGAGTCCCAGAAAGAGGTAGGAAGGAGGTGGGAGGGAGAAAGTAGCAGAAAGCTTACTTAACAATGGTAGATTTCCAACCAACATGAGACCACTTAAATATACTAAGCAAACATAAGTGAACCAAAAAAGGTGAAATAGACAATGATATAGTCACGGTAGGGAACTTTAATACCCCACTTTCAAGAATGGCTCTATCATCCAAAAAGAAGATCAGTTAAGGACATAAGACTTGAATTATACCTTAGACTAAATGGACCTACCAAAGACATAGAACATTCCTTCCAACAGCAGCAGTGAACACATTCTTTTCAAGTGGACACAGATTATTCTCCAGCATATAACATATGTTAAGTCAGGAAACAAGCCTCAGCAAATGAAAGAAGACTGAATTCATACCAAGTACCTTTTTTGACCAGAAAGGCATGAAATTACATATCAATAACAGGATGACAATTGGAAACTTTACAAGCAAATGGAAACTAAACAAAACACTTCTGAACAACCACTGATCAAAAACAAAATCAAATGGGAAATCAAAAAATATCTTAAGACAAATTAAAATGGAAATTCAAAATATCAAAACTTGTAGGATGCAGTTTGTATCATAATACTATCAGGTAAATTTACAAGAATAAAAAGAAAGTAATATTTACAAACAAGCAACCTACCTTTACCTCAAGTAAGTAGAAAAAAAAACATACTAAGTCCCAAATAGAAAGATGAAAGAAAATAACAAAAATCAAAGCAGAAATAAATGATAGTGACACCAGAAAAGCAATAGAAAAGACCAACAAAACTCAGAGTTGATTTTTTGAAAAGATAAAACTGACAAACCTTTAGCAAGATTGGCACAGAAAAACAGAGAGAGCAGCTTTACTCACAAAACTCAAGTCATGGAAACAACCTAAGAATCCATCAAAAGATGAAAGGATAAACAATATTTTACACACCATGAAATATCCTTCAACCTTGAGAAAGAAGGAAGTCTTGCCTTTTGCAAAAATATAGATGGACTTTGAGAGAATTATGCTAAGAAAAGTAAGTCAGAAGGAACTGTATGCTTTCAATTTTATGTAAAATTTTTTAAAAAGGTAAACTCAGAGAAATAGTAAAACAATGCTTGCTAGGGGCTGGGATTGGGAGAAACAAAAAATGTTGGTCAATGAGTACAATACTTCCTGGGTATTTAATTTACACATGGTAACTGTAATTAAGAATATCACATTATATATTTGAAATTTGCCAAAAGAGTAGATCTTAAACAGTCTCACTACAAAAAAATATATGGTAAGTGAGAGAATAGATAGGTTAAATTGACTATTTTCTGATAAATATCTGCAATATATACATGTATAAATCATCACAATATGCACTCTGAACTTATACATGTTGTATGTTAATGAAACCTCAATAAATTAGGAGGAAAAATAAAAATAGAAATTAAAAAAATCATGGGCCCTATGGGATCTTATTGTAAAAATGGAATATTCTAATTATGCATAAACACTAGGCAAATATAAGTTGAAAGATACTATATAAGTGACCTATACTCTTTTTTTAAGGTTTTAGAGAATTTATTTCTTTAATTAATTTTTTAATTTTAATTGGAGGCTAATTACTTTACAATATTGTAGTGGTTTCTGCCATACATTGACATGAATCAGCCATGAGTGTACATGTGTTCCCCATCCTGAACACCCCTCCCACCTCCCTCCCCATCTCATCCCTCAGGGTCATCCCAGTGCAACAGCCTTGAGCACCCTGTCTCATGCATCGAACCTGAACTGGAGATCTGTTTCACATATGATAATATACATGTTTCAATGCTATTCTCTCAAATCATCCCACCCTCTCCTTCCACATAGTCCATCTCACATGTGGGGTCATCATTACCATCTTTCTAAATTCCATATATATGCACTAGTATACTGTATTGGTGTTTTTCTTTCTGACTTACTTCACTCTGTATAATAGGCTCCAGTTTCATTCATTAGAACTGATTCAAATGCATTCTTTTTAATGGCTGAGTAATATTCCATTGTGTATATGTACCATGNACACAGGTTCCATCCCTGGGTCGGGAAGATCCCCTGGAGGAGGAAATGGCAACCCACTCCAGTATTCTTGCCTGGAAAATCCCAGGGACAGAGGAGCCTGGCAGGCCACGGTTCATAGGGTCGCAGAGTTGGACATGACTGAAGTGACTTAACAAGCATGCACACACAAGACATTATCATTTATTGGCTTCTTTTCCTTCCAGATTTGATATTTTTCTGTACTTGCTCTCTTATTATCAATATGGTGAGTAATAATATAATAGAATTTGAAGTGGAAAACGGGGATTCTAATTAATACAATGATGTTATAATAGGCACATGTGTGAAACCAAATTAAACAAATGGCCTAAATGTTGCAAAGCGCATCTTTGCAAAGTTAACTGCCTGTCATCTGATGACTGCAAACTGTATATTTACGCCCCTTCAACAACTTCTTGTTCTTCTGTGGAATCAGGGATGAGAGCAGGATGGAGCTGGTGGCAGAAAGGGTGTGTGTGACAGGAGTGCCAAGGAGATGGGGGAGCAGGTTGAGGCCAGCCTTGAAGACGTGGATATAGCCTTGATGTTTGTGTGCTGTGCTCATGCTTGGTTGTGTCTGACTGTTTTCGACCCCATGGACTGCAGCCCGCCAGGCTGCTCTTTCCATGACATTTCCCAGGCAAGCATACTGGAGTGGGTTGCCATTTCCTTCTCCAAGCCTTGATAAACCATCATTACTAAACCCAGAGTCTTAATCACTAACACATCTAAGGAAATAAATTCTAAAACCATTTATAAAGCAGGCTGAATGCTGGAAAAGTCTTTTTAAATAACTTTAGCCAGAACAAAATAAAATCGATGGTCAATCATTTTTTAAAATACAGTTCCTTTGAAATCAAACGATATGCTTACCCAGTAGTACATCCATCAAACATTCCGGTTTTTATAAAAAATGGACACACGATAGTGGTTTTGACCCCATTCTGTCCCTTGGCAAGTGATTCTAAAAATATTGATTCAGCAAATCCATTGGCTGCAAATTTACTTGCACAGTAATCTGAAAAGACAAATGATACTATAATATAGTGTAAAGTTTTAAAATGGCATTATAGGAAGATTTCCTCATAACATGAATACAGGCAGAGACGAACCATTTCAGAGTTCTTCTTTTACATGATCTTGGTCTGCTCTGCCTGGAAGAGGTGAGGCGTGAGTGGGAAGGTCGGTGATCACCTCAAGGTCAGATGACAACGGCCATGTGGGCTTGAGGAACAGCAGGGCTGCCGGGAGTCACACAGTTGAACTTCACTCCCGCGGCAGTGATGGCACTCTGCAGCCCTGACATGGGGCACCAGATGAGGGTTCTGTCCCAGAGAACTCTGGCCCAAATGGGGCAGGAGGATACACAGAAGAAGAAATAAAATAATAAGTCAAGGGGCTTCCCTGGTGGTCCAGTGGTCAAGAATCTGCCTTCCAAGGCAGGGGACGCAGGTTGGATCCCTGGTCAGGGAACTAAGATCCTACATGTCTCAGAGCTACTAAGCCCACGGGCCACAACTATGGAGCCCATGCACTCTAGAGCCCTTACTCTGCAAGAGAAGCCCCTCCTTGCCAAAACTAGAGAAAAGCCCAAGTACCACCACAAAGACCCAGTGCAGCCAAAGAAAACATACCCTAATAATAAGTCAAGTAGGAGCCTAGGTGGCAGAGATGAGTGTTGGTCATGATATCTGTCAGAGTAAGTTTTCTTCCAACTTGAATTCTTCCACTTCCAGAAGGAAAACAAAGTTTTTCTTATTTGGGCTTCCCTGGTGGCTTGGACAGTAAAGAATTTGCCTACAATGCAGAAGACCTGGGTTTGATCCCTGGGTTGGAAAGATCAGGGCATGGCAACCCACTCCAGTATTCTTGCCTGGAGAAACCCATGGACAGAGGAGCCTAGTGGGCTATAGTCCATGGGGTTGCAAAGAACACACTGCCCCTTCAACCTTGACTGCTTGATTATCTTCAAATGCAGGGGAAGTGGTATCTGGGTCAGTTTTGAGCTTTCTGTCCTCGGTTACACTCACTTCAAGTCAAAACCTGGGCATTCAGTTTGCTGAAAGGAAATGTCAGAAGAAAAGGCATTTAGGTGACTTATCCTTCCCTCTGCCTCAGACAGCAGAAGACACACACCTTGGTGCTCTGCTGGGAAGCAGCTACTCCAGCCAGCAAGAGCCAGGCTGCACGTGCCAGGCATAGGGTATCAGGCAGTTGCTGCCCCAGACGCTGGGAAAGACACAGAAGCAGTGGCGAGGGGTGCAGGGAGGTGAGGAGGGGTCCTGAGCCGCCTCTGGGATCATATGAGTCGTCTGCTAGAACTATAGCTCACTGAGCTCCTCTACCCCCGAAACTGGGATGAGCAGGTACAGCCCAGGGCCAGGGAACCTGCATTCCAAGTAGCAGCCCCAGTGGTTCTGATTCTGGGGAGTTGCTGCCCACGTCGGGAATACTTGTTTCTAAGGGAGCCAGGGAGGAGAGACCTGCATTTGAAGAGAGATGCTATGTCTAACAAAAGGATTAACAGGCCCTGTAAATACACCTGTGGTTATGTCAAGGACCTGTGACTTCTCAGATGTATGAGAGAGGGAGGACAGAGGCAGGGAGACCCAGGCTATAGGGAGACATGTAGAGATTGCTAATATTGGGGTGACAAGTGGTTCTGGAAACCTATCTGGCAGCTGAGAGATACTTGCTGAGACCAGTGTTGTGAATCTGGAACCAGCTGAGTCAGCCAAGCTGGCTGGTCTGCTACCTGAGTGTTGCGATTAGGGTTCTGATGAATGAGCCTCCAGGGGGCACCCTGGGGGGAAGGGCAGGACTTCCTAGAGCCAGCTCCCGAGTGGGCCCTCTTCACCAAAGGTCTTGTATGTCTTATCCCCTCCCCACTGCTAATGTCAAGTCGGTTGCAAGGGACATGGAAGTGACAACAAATTCCTGCCAGTCTCCAACCGATGGAACAGCAAAAGAAAGATAATTTTAGGTTTCCTGGGGTGAAGATATTTTCTCCAAGCCCCCAGCCAGGGGAGACCACTTACGGAAAATTCATAGATCAGAAGGGTCTTCTCTTTTCTTTGGCTGTGCTGGGTCTCCATTGTGGTGTGCAGGCTTTCTCTACTTGCAGTGTGTGGAGGCTTCTCTAGGTGTGAAGCACAGGCTCTAGGGTGTGGGCGCAGTAGTTGTGGTGCATGGGCTTAGTTGCCCTGAAGAGACTCTTGAGAGTCCCTTGGGCAGCAAAGAGATCCGATCAAACCAGTCAATACTAAAGGAAATCAACCTGAATATGCATTAGAAGGACTGATGCTGAAGCTGAAACTCCAATACTTTGGGCACATGATGAGAAGAGCTGACTCACTGGAAAAGACCCTGATGCTGGGAAAGATTGAGGGGGCGACAGAGGATGAGATGGTTGGATGGCATCATCGACTCAATGGCCATGAGTCTGAGTCAACTCTGGGAAATTGTGGAGGACAGGGAAGCCTGGTGTGCTGTGGTCCAAGGGGTCGCAAAGAGTCAGATATGACTGAGCAACTAAACAGCATATGAGATCTTAGTTCTCTGACCAGGGATGAACCTGCACCCCCTGCATTGGAAGGCAGATTCTCATTCACTGGACCACAAGGAAGTCCCAGAAGGATCCTCCTTAACACCCTGATTACAGTGTCAGGTGAGTTCGGGGGAAGGTGACTATGCTAATCACTTGTGTAAGGAATTTATAAGTAGGGTCTCTCTTATTTTTTTTTTAATTGGAGGATAATTGCTTTACAATGTTGTGTTAGTTTCGGCTGTACAACATGAATCAGCTGTATGTATATGTATACTCCCTCCCTCCTGAGCTTTTCTCCCATCTCCTTATCCCACCCATCTAGGTCTTTTATTAATTCCAAGCAACTGCGTAAGACCTAATGATTCTAAAGTGCATAGTTCAACTTCGTGTAAGTATAGCCGCTGGGCAGTTTTGCTGGATGATAAAGTTCTCAACAACTTACCTTACTGAACATATGTCTTCATCTATTACCATTTATTATTAATGCATTTAATGCACCAAGTCAGTGCTGATTATGAGCAGGAGACGTGATCATGAGCAAGAGCCAGGAGGGGCAGAACAAGGGTGTGTGCCTGGCTGGAGAGGCTGATGTGGCTGGTCTGTGCAAAGGCCTGGACAATGCAACTTGAGTGTGGGCACCTCTCCCTGAGAGTCAGGACCATGCCTTTTAATGTTCAAGGCATGTAGTTATCAGGCTGCTGGTGGGCTCGCTGTCTCTGGAAGAGAAGCTATGACAAATCTAGACAGCTGTTGCTCAAGCTGAGGTTGTGAAATACCATATTTCTCTTACCTGCCAGTCCATTTATTCCGATTAATCCAGCTGAACTTGAAATGCACACCAAATGTCCATGGTCATTAGCAATCATAGCAGGTAGAAAGGCTTTATAAGTCTAAGAAGATCAAGGTAAAACATTTAACATTTTATGGCACATTATATATTTTTTCAGATGTTTATATAATCATCATGATTGAAAAAAATTGTTTAAGTTCAAAAAAATACCTGAAGGAAATGGGACATTCAAACTTAAATATCTGGCAAGTAACCATCTTAACTTGTTTAAACTGTGGATCAATATTTTTCTGGTGGTTATTCCAGTATTTTAATTGGAATTTCAATTTTAAAAATAATTTACTCAAACTTACATTTGTTCATATTTGACTTTTAAAAACACAACAACAACAAAAAATTGAAACAGTACAGGAAAATCTTAATTGTGGTATCCACAGACCACAAACCAGTAAGACCACTCAAAGATATGGTTATTTAGATTTATGGTGCCTTTCTTCCTCCTTTGGCTTATATTTGAATTTCAAACTTTTCCTGAACTTTGTTCACAGGACATATGGCTATTGGTTTCAGTTTAAAAATATCACTTTGTTTTTAAACTCATCTGGCCTGTCAGGGAGACGTGATCATGAGCAAGAGCCAGGAGGGGCAGAACAAGGGTGTGTGCCTGGCTGGAGAGGCTGATGTGGCTGGTCTGTGCAAAGGCCAAGACAATGCAACTTGAGTGTGGGCACCTCTCCTTGAGAGTCAGGACCATGCTTTTTAATGTTCAAGGCACGTAATTATCAGGCTGCTGGTGGGCTCGCTGTCCTGGAAGAAAAGCTATGACAAACCTAGACAGCATATTGAAAGGCAGAGACATCGCTTTGCTAACAAAGGTCCGCATAGCAAAGCTATGGATTTTCCAGTAGACATGTATAGACGTTAAGAGCTGGATCACAAAGAAAGCTGAGGGCTGAAGAATTGATGCTTTTGAACTCTGGTGCTGGAGAAGACTCTTGAGAGTCCTAAAGGATCTCTGTGCTGTCCTTGATCCATCCAATCAATCCTAAAGGACATCAACCCTGAATATGAATGGAAGGACTGATGCTTAAGCTGAAGTTCCAATACTTTGGGGATTTGTTGTGAAGAGCTGACTCACTGGAAAAACCCTGATGCTGGGAAAGATTGAAGGCAGGAGGAGAAGGGGGCGAGAGAAGATGAGATGGTTGGATGGCATCACTCAATCAATGGACATGAGTTCAAGCAAACTCTGGGAGATAATGAAGGACAGAAAAGCCTGGAGTGTTACAGTTCATGGGGTTGCAGAGTCAGACATGACTTAGCAAATGAACAACAACAACAAAGTTGACTGTGCATCTTCGTGTGCCCCCAAACAGACCTAGTGGATGTTTGCTTGTTAATTATGCCTCCTTTCATTTCAAGGAGTTCCTGCCTAGGCAAATGATGAGGTCACCTGGTTAGGTCACCTGGTTATGTCTAAGCATGGTCACTTTTAACTTCTATAAGTCCTTATCTCACTGGGCTGTTTGAAGGCTTATTCACGAGGTGCCTGGGAGGGTACCAGACAGGACGCTGGCCGTCAGTACACGATTAGGACACAAGAGCAGCTGTCTTTGCAGGATTCCCTGAGCAGAGGTGTGGGGAGGTAGAGCTTAAGTTGGATCAGGAGACGACAGCTTGAGCTAGAACTGAGAAGTCTGTGCTTTATTTAAGACCAGTACTGCAGTAACAGTCCACTCTGCAGTGGATTCTGTAAGAATCTGCCTGCAATGCAGGAGACCTGGGTTCAATTTCTGGGTCAGGAAGATCCCTTGGAGAAGAGAATGGCAACTCACTCCAGTATTCTTGCTTGGAGAAGAGAATGGCAACTCACTCCAGTATTCTTGCCTGGAGAAGCCCATGGACAGAAGAGCCCGGCAGAGTCAGACATGACTGAGCAACTAACGCTTTCACTACTGTAAGAGAACAAGAGGAAGCCTAAGTCACTTCAGTCATGCCCAATTCTTTGCAGCCCCATGGACTGTAGCCCACCAGGCTTCTCTGTCCATGGGACTCTCCAGGCAAGAATACTGGAGTGGGTTGCTACTTCCTTTTCCAGGGATCTTCCTAACCCAGGGATCTAACCCACATCTCTTATGTCTCCTGCACTGGCAGGTGAGTTCTTCACCACTAGTGCCACCTGGGAATGACATTTATAACGAGAAGAAAAAGTACTTACCCATATATGTGCTTTGAAATTTACGTCAAGAGACTTTTCTATAAGCTCATCTGGGCAGTCCATGAACTTTCTCCCTGTTACGATTCCGGCATTGTTGATCAGGATGGAAACATCACCAACTTCTTTCTTCACCTGAATTGAATAAGGAAATTAGCACCACCGGGGCAGCACAGGCAGACCCTGGAGATACACAGGTTCAGCTCCAGACCACCTCCCTGCCCCCCAACCAGCAGTAAAGCTGACACCACAGCATAGTGAGCCATACAAATGTTTCGGTTTCCTGGTGCCTATAAAAGTTATGTTTACACTCTACTGTCATCTATTAAGTGTGCACTAGTTTTAGGTTTAAAAAACAAGTTGCCTTAATGAGAAATGTTTGTTTGCTAAAAACGCTAACCATCATTTAAGCCTGGACTGATCTGCAGTAACAAAGATCACTGATGACAGCTCACCAGAACAAATATAATAATGAAAGTGTGAAGTATCATGAGAAACAATGTGATGCTGAGACACGCAGTGAGCAAATGCTGTCGAAAGAAGGGTGCTGTTAAGAGTTGCTCAAGGCAGGATTGCCACAAACGTTCAATTTGCAAAAAAAATCTTCAGATGGTAGAAAAAATGCAGTATCTGTGAAGTGCCATAAAATGAGGTGCGCCCATAATTCTTTACGTGAACTGGATTTATTTTCCTGTGGTTTTAGATGCTTCTGTCCTTGTTAACTCAGACTCAGCTGCTGCTGCAAGGCACTCTAAAAACAAAGCATGTCTATTTCCTTGGCAGAGTTCATGGCACATCAGAGATCTAAGTCTAATGCCTTTCTATTCATCTTCCCCTCTTATGATGGTTGCAACAACTGCAAAGCTACTTTCCTACAGGGAGAGTTATTCTTATACTCAGTAGTGACATGGTTAGTGACTTTGTCCTATGCTGAAAAGAAGCATGAGCAGCACGGCCTTTAGATGAATGTGGTGCTATATCAGGCATGATACTATGCCATGTAAATCAAGCCCTGGCACTTGTAGCAACGGGGGTGGGGCACGGAGGGAATGAGGGAGTACGATAGTCACATGGATGTTTCAGACATATAGGAGCTCAGAACCTGTCCATCCTGTTTTCACCCCTTGGCTGGCTCTCTTCTCCCCAACACCAACATTTAGGTGTAAGGTCTGTGAAGGGAGGATCAGAGGGGCCCCCGTCTGTTGCTGTCACACTGGCACCAGCCAGACTAGATACTTAATAACTTTCATTTAAGAAATAAAAATCCTGGGAGTGCCACTGGAGCCTTCCCTTTAGAGCAAACCGTCAGCAAGTGACCCAGGCTTGGTCAGATTTCTTTTTTTTTGAGCACAGGGTTTTCCAGGCATGACGGCAGGCAGTGGGGCCATCCCTTGGCTTGCCCTCATGTTTTGAATTTCATTCCTGTAATTTGCATCACATAGCAGGGGCCCTGTGTCCCCCGAATCAGAGGGAACGCCTGGCTGCAGCACCACTTGCATCTATCTCTGGCTCTGTTGCTGTGTGTGCACTCGTGTGGGTGTGCAGATGTGGGTGTGAGCCTGCCTGTGTGGGTGGTGCAGCGGGGGAGACGGGCTGGATTACTGACGAGCAGACACTGCCACTCTCGCTCTCCCAGGAGGCCTGAGTCCCAGCAAGGAAGGTGACGCGCCAATGAGATGCCTAGCCTCGGCGAAGTTTAGGATTGCAACGGAGACCAAGGAAACCTCACGTTTCATGTTGAAGTTTTCAGATGTAAGTGCTGGAAACAATCTAACGTAAAGTCTGATATGGAAAGTGGCTAAAATATTTAGTCAAATCAAAGCTGAACAGCAGTCAAGGCACTCTTCCTGGGGCACACTCACATGCTGAACAGGGCTGTGTGATTCTGAACAATAAATGACTCAACCAGGATGCCAGGTGGCAAGGATGGACTTTCTGAAATTGGTCCCAAGCTATGATCTAGGAACACAGGATTTCAAAGTTACTGGGCTTTGTGGAAGTAAAACACTGTCACATCAGCGCTAAAAATCTGCACCTTGATTATTCCTCTATGGGATAAAAATGTCCTGGTTACCTTTCCTCTATCAAGAACAAGAGGCGGAAATGGCTGGTTTATAGTATGAATGCCTTAAGGTCTTTTGTCTTTAAATGTGAACCAGTCACTGCTTAAGAGTGGCTCATAGCCAGGGGAAGTCAACCTGGCAGGAGACTGTGTTCCAAGTGCAAAGAGCTTAGTTTGCAAAAGTAGCTGCAGCAGACCCCCCTATACTTTGAAAGGTGGTCCCCGCACAAGCCCATGCCAGCTTGTCTGATCTGGATCCCCAGAATTGCCAGGTAGCCTGCGATTGGTGATGGTGGTGGTAATGCATGTATCAGATGTAAAGACAAAAGTCACAACTTAAAAGAAACTCACTGGCCAGAGACCTGCACACCCCTCTACTGGGGAGTCAGATGAAAAGCTGCAAGCAGAGCCTCGTTAGAGCCCACAAGCTGGGCAGGAACCTTCTAGCAGGCACATCTACTTTCTTCCTTCTCCCGAAACCAGGGAACTTCGAGAGCCACAAAAAAGTAGTCCAGGGGAGTGATGTGTGCAGTGCTCGTGCAACGAGCAGCTGGAGAAATCCTTATGAGGGAAGAGGAAGCGGCCACCACATGGGCATGTGTCTGCTCAGGCTCTGCAAATCCACTGGAGCTCTGGGCTCCTGAAAGTGTTCTTTATACACACTTCTCTACCGTCACCAAAGGGGCAGCTGCAGTTAAGAGTCTTTAGGATGAATAACATATTCGATTTTCATACGACCACGTGAGAGAAATGCAGGTTGAATGGAAATCACTGTTAGGGGTGGGGGAAACAGCTGGACTTGCAATCAGGCTAGATACGGGTTCACCTCCTGGAGTGTTCCTCCCCTAGCTTTGTGACTCCCAGCAGGTTATTTACTAGTCCTGCTTCTCAGTTTTTGTTATGCCTCAATGAAGGGTGCTATGACCCTTCTCTTACATGGTAACAGGGGGCCCGGACAACCAGCACATGAGCTGGCCAGAGGGCATTCTTCAGAGTCAAGAGACTCGCATCCCACCTGCAGCTCTGCTACTTATTACCTGCACTTCTCAGTTAAGTCACCTGAGAAACTCACCTGCACTAAGTCTCCATTTTCTTATTTGTGAAGCGGAGATAATAAGAGGCCTGACTTTACAGGAGTATAATTCAGGAGTATAATTTGGCTAGGTGCCAAACATGGTGTGTGGCACCTAGCAAGAACTCAAAAATGCTAATTCCCACACCCTGATATTTTTTAAAGAGAGGCAAATTAGCACTGAGGAAGGCCGAGAAACTGATGGACATCCGAGACTACATCAAGCCCTTACTGCCCTTAGGGGGAGCAAGCACACAGGTTTACCTGGTTGGCCACTCTGTACACCTCCTCCTTCCGGCTGCAGTCACAGGTATAGGCATAGACACCCTTGGCTCCAGCTTCCCTAGCCATCTTGCAGGTCTCCTCATTACTCTCCTGATGGATATCCCAGAGCACAAGCACCGACCCAAGCTGGGCAAATTTGAGGGCTAGGAGCCTTCCGAGTCCACTTCCAGCGCCTGTTATAAGTACGATTTCACCAGCAACATCCTTCCGTGGCTTTGGGAAAACAGCAAAAACTACAGCCTCCACAAGAGCCAACGCTGATTTTCCCAAGAAAATGAACAATTTCTTGGCTGACTGCAGCTTGAGCGCCATGTTCTGGCTGACACCTACAAAGCAAGAGGGACTCATGTAACGACCTTATTCCATGGGGCCCATACTTCCTTGCAGAAGTGAAAGAAACTAAGAATCGTGATGTAATCATCCCTGTTGTTAGCAGACTCCGAACTGAGAAAGGGGGGAGGGGGTCCACAGGGACCATCTCGACCAACTTGCATCACAGTGCCAAGCTCATCACATCCCTGAATGCCTGTTATGTGTTCTAGGTGACAGAAATGCTCGTTACGTGGAAACTGTAACCACAGCTACATTTAACCCAAAGTAGAAGCTCACTCTTTCTTATAGCTAGTTTTTCTCCATAATGTCCTGTAGGTTGATTTCACCTTCAAGGTCTTGACCCTATTGTGTTAATGACACAACTTCTCCCTTCTGGTTTTATTTTTTGCCTCCTTTGAGGTTTCTGTTTTCTCATTGCACTGTTGTTATTTAAAATCTGAGATTCAAGAGAAAAATGTTGAAATCCTGCTTGTATTAATGTACCCAAAGAGAAGTAATTAGACATTCTAAACCTCGGCCCCTACAACTTGCTGTCAGCACAGGGTACCTGTTTTCCAGGTTCTGAGGCCCCCACGCTACATCCCTACTACTCAGCCCTGCAGTTGTATGACATCTGGGGAAGGGGTGAGATAGCTAGGCCCTGCCCCTGTCTGGTTTGGAGCCTGGGGCAGGCCACGCCACTCCTCTGGGCCTCGGTCTCCTCACCTCTTGGTCCTGTGGTCTAGGATGGTTTTCCAAGTAGAATGAGAATATTTGTGCATGTGTGACTGCAATGCTGCCTCGCAGCTAGCACTTTATGATGTTAGCTTGTTTCTCAGACTCACAGCGCTACCCACAGGAAGGTACCCGACAAGTTTGCTGAATGAATAAAAGGCAAACTTATATGGGGCTCAATGCCTCCACCCTATCAGTCACTCACACTTTAGTGAGAATGAGCTTATAAGATGCTTTCCTAACAAGCACCTGAGAAAGAAGGAAATGTCTTATTTCCTCCAGATGACGAGAGAAGGGACATACTGTGCTGTGGGTGGGGGTTTCCCTGAATGGGGTGGCTAGCTGAGAGTTGGACGTGAGGACAGAAGATGGACTTCATTAGTGAAATGAAGCAGTTCCACACTGACTTTGAAGCTTGGCTGAGGACACACTAGTTCTCATAGATTCATTAAAGGATGGCTGGAAGCGTGGTCAGACCCTTGCTGCTACTGCTAAGTCACTTCAGTCGTGTCCAACTCTGTGCGACCCCATAGACGGCAGCCCACCAGGCTCCTCCGACCCTGGGATTCTCCAGGCAAGGACACTGGAGTGGGTTGCCATTTCCTTCTCCAATGCATGAAAGTGAAAAGCGAAAAGGAAGTCGTTCAGTCGTGTCTGACCCTTAGCGTGGACTGTAGCCTACCAGGCTCCTCCATCCATGGGATTTTCCAGGCGAGAGTGCTGGAGTGGGCTGCCACTGCCTTCTCTGGTCAGACCCTTAGGAAGTGGCAAACTAAGCTGCTGCTTCTTGGCCCTTTCTACAGATGGAGCCTGGCAGGTTATAGTCCACGAGGTTGCAAAGAGTTGAACACAACTAAGTGAGCATGCAAGCACGTGCAGATGGGACCAAGGACCAGAAAGAATGTGTATGTGGCTTAGCCAGGATCCCGGTCTAGTTTGTGCAGGCCAGGTGAGCTCATTGTCACATTTCCTGGGCATGGATCCTGTGCAGGTACAGTGCTGGGCCCTGGGGCTGAGTGGGTGGGCAGTCTCCCATAATCTCTGCCCCGGGGAGATAAGAGTCTAATGAAAGAATGAATATACCAGTACGAGCTGCAGTGTTATAAAGAAAACTGTGTGTGGTGGGGGGCACTCTAGAGAGTAGCCAGGAGACCTGCTTTAGATGGGAGTCAACAGAGGAGGCAACAGGCAAGATCTGTGGAAAGTGACCTTTGATTGGACATGCAAATGATGAACAGGGCAAGGGAGGGCTTGGGAGCAGCTTGCCCAGCACAGGGATGGAAGAGTGTGAGCCTTGAGATAGGTTTGCTCTATGTGTCCAGGGAATAGGCAGGCTAGTGGGGCTGGNTGACCTTTGATTGGACATGCAAATGATGAACAGGGCAAGGGAGGGCTTGGGAGCAGCTTGCCCAGCACAGGGATGGAAGAGTGTGAGCCTTGAGATAGGTTTGCTCTATGTGTCCAGGGAATAGGCAGGCTAGTGGGGCTGGGGATAGGGGAGCTGGATGTTCCAGTCCAACAAGGAGTGCTTCCTGCTGTGGAGCACTCAGCTTACCACACTTTGGATGAAATGGCTCTCAGACTCTTTGTCATCTTCGCTTCTGGATGACTGATAGAATCTCCCAGGCCCACAGGACTTGGAGAGAAGGTAGCTTAATGGGTGAACAGTGGTCTTCAGATTCTCATTTTAAACACACAGTCAGGGAATGGATTCCTTCAGACCTGAAGGAAGAGGGTCAGACTTCCCACAGGGATGCCACGCCTTGGGCACCCTCCCCAGGAGGCAGCCTTGGCATCATCCACACTACTTCCATGAGAAAATCCATGTCAAAAAAAAAAAAAAGAAAAGAAAATCCACATCAGCTGGCTGTGCATGAAACACTCCTCTGTGAGAAAACGCACACTGGCCGGCTGTGGACAACTCCTTTCAGGGACAGCATGATGTATGTCTTCGCCAGGGGGACAATGGTCCACCTCTCTCCTCAGCGTCTCCAGCACCATGAAGATAGCTGGAAGCCTCACCACTGTCCTGGTTGATGTGAAAGTTATTTGCTTCAGTGGTTCTAGATTTCAGTTTTCCCTTGTCTCCATGCCGGCATGACACAAGCCCTAGGACAAGCCACTTCTTAACCCAACCCAGCAGATGCTGCCCAGGTTCTCTAGAGTTGGGCCTCCTGAGGTCCCCCTCATTTGGGGTTTCGGGTGTCTGCGGGGTACCGGCACAGGTAGTGAGGTCTGGAGATTGTGGGTTGGAAATCGTGATCTGCCACCGACCTCTCTGCATCCTTGGTAAGAACTGTTGCATCTCTTGTGTTTCCGTTTCCTTCTCTGAACAGGGGAATTCTATCAGTACAAGCCAACATGTGTGAAATATGGAAGGTGTGGGAGTTATACGAGGTTAATGCATGCTGCATTCTAAGTCGCTTCAGTCGTGTCTCACTCTGTGTGACCCCATGGACTGCAGCTCGCCAGGCTCCTCTTGTCCATGGGATTCTCCAGGCAAGAATACTGGAGCGGGTTGCCATGCCCTCCTCCAGGGGATCTTCCTNGCATGCTGCATTCTAAGTCGCTTCAGTCGTGTCTCACTCTGTGTGACCCCATGGACTGCAGCTCGCCAGGCTCCTCTTGTCCATGGGATTCTCCAGGCAAGAATACTGGAGCGGGTTGCCATGCCCTCCTCCAGGGGATCTTCCTGACCCAGGGGTCGAATCCTCGATTCTTATGTTTCTTGCGTTGGTGGGCAGGTTCTTTACCACTAGCACCACTGGTACTGAGGAGTATAATATGATCTCTACTGCTCCTTATGAAGGGCTTCCCAGAAAATAATCTGTTACAATGCAGGAGACGCAGGTTCAATCCCTGGGTTGGGAAGATCCTCTGGAGAAGGAAATGACAACCTACTCCAGTATTCTTTTTTTTCCCCTCAAACTTCATTGTTATCTTATTTTAAGAAATTGCCACAGCCACCCCAACCTTCAGCAGCTATCACCCTGATCAGTCAGCAGTGATCAACATCAATGTAATATTCTTTACCAGCAAAAGGACTATAAGTTGCTGAAGCCTAGGATGATGGTTACATTTTTTAGCAATAAAGTTTTTTTTTTTGATTGACACTCCAGTATTCTTGCCTGGGAAATCCCATGGACAGAGGAGCTTGGTGTGCTGCAGTCCATAGGATGGCACACAACTTGAATCAGATATAAACTGGCGACTAAACAACAACAAACCCATGTGAAACTTCTGAGCAGACTGGAGGGAAAAAAAAGGTCCCCATTGTGCCATGGAGCACAGCCCTATCCAGGAGGCAGGGAGTGAGGGTGAGGGTGGAAGGAGAGGAGTTGGGCTAGATCTGAGTGCTGCCAGGTTTATCTCCCATCCACACCCACCTACTATGCGCCAGAAGAGTGCCAGGCGCATAGTGACAGCAAAATAAATACCAGCTAAGGTTGTGACTGGTGTTCCAGCTAGCATATGAATTACAGGTACTCGGCTAGGCCAGAGAAAGAGGCTAATAGTAACTTTACTGAGGAACACAGGTAAAATGTCTGGCTCTCTCTTAGTGTAAAGACTGCTCCTTAGGAATTCAGGGAAGATATGTGTTAAATTTCATCAGGCTAAGACTTCTTTGGCGTCTTCATCCCATGGCTTACCCAATTAGTCCTATAGTCCTTAGTGCAGCATAAACAGATGAGGCCTGCCTCCCAGGCCAGGGCTCTCCTGCCCTGCTAAGGGGGCACGGGGTGAAGTGTGTGTGTGTGTGTGTGTGTGTGTGTGTGTGTGTGTGT
>SJYV01039066.1:24009-35841 GCA_006410875.1 Neotragus pygmaeus | reverse complement strand
GGCTCTCCTGCCCTGCTAAGGGGGCACGGGGTGAAGTGTGTGTGTGTGTGTGTGTGTGTGTGTGTGTGTGTGTAGTCTGGAGAGGGGCAGCGACAGACCAAGGCCAAGGTGGGTGCACAGAGCAGCGGAGAGTGGGGCATCTGGGCACAATGCCCGGAAGAAAACGAGGAGGAATCCCGCCCTGCTCTGGGATGGGGCGGGAGGCTGGCAGCTCGGTTCTCGGGGACCGGGGAGCGTGGATCGCCGACGGAGTGGGGGCCTCGGGGGCCCTGCACCCAGCCGCCGGGTCTCGAAAAACGCACACGCTCAGCGCCCCCACCCCCATTAACCTTAACGCCGCGGGCTGGCCTCGCACGACCCCAGCCTCCCGGAGACCTCGGTACTCACCCGGGACAGCTGCCGCAGATAAGCAGCCTGTTCCGCCGCAGGCCTCTGGCTTTAGCCNCCTGCACCCAGCCGCCGGGTCTCGAAAAACGCACACGCTCAGCGCCCCCACCCCCATTAACCTTAACGCCGCGGGCTGGCCTCGCACGACCCCAGCCTCCCGGAGACCTCGGTACTCACCCGGGACAGCTGCCGCAGATAAGCAGCCTGTTCCGCCGCAGGCCTCTGGCTTTAGCCGCGTGAGGTTGGGGGTTTTATCCCTGGCGCCTCCTGGAGACCGAGGCCAAGGGCGGGACGGCCGCGCCCCCGCGGGGGTGGGGCGCACGCGGGCCTCCGGGCGCCCCGGGGGCGTGTCCGTTTCTGTTTTTTTCTTCCCAGGCTGCCATGTTTGGAAGCTGGCAATTCTGTCTCATGGACCCGACGTATACCTAGATTCCGGGCAAGTTCATCCCCCGGGGACGTTTAACATTTGCAATGCCCATGGCTGCAGCTTGGATTATCAAGTCAGAATGGCTGGGTTGACAGGGGGCCCTGGCACCAACACTTAAAAAGTTCCCCAAGCGTTTCATAAACGCACGTCGAGGCTGGGACCCTTGGAGAGGAGAACACGGGGGAGGCAGATGCCGGTCCGTTCGGGAGGAAACCAGGTACTGTCCCTGTGGCCTGCAGTGCGAAGCAGAGAGGCGAGAACTGGGCTGTGTTTGGCTGTTCGGATTCCGGCCTGGGCTTTGGCATGTGGGCGGGACACAGCTCGGGAAGCTGGTGGATGCAGAGCTGGCAGGGGGCCTGGAGAAGTCGGAGAAGTTAAACCTGACCCGTGTTTAGTGAACATCTTCTCTGTGTACAAAGATCCAGAGACATATCAATGCTACATATGTTGGGAAGAAATGAGATAATAATCAGCGAATAACTTTTGGTCATCATTGACTAGGTTACCAGTGAAATGACTGAGGGTGGAGTTTCATGGGCGGCATGAGAAGGGATATCAGATTATAGGGTGCTAAAGGAAGAACTGGGAGTCAGGACAAGATTGCGTTTGGAGTTTACTGAGGGTTAAGTGGGACACCCAGGAGTGCCCAGGGTGCACAGGAGAGCTGCTTAGCCAACCTGTATCTGGGACAAACCTGGCTGTGTGACTAACTCAAGTCCGTGTGCTAGATGCACGGTGAGGCCAGACACACTGGCATGTTGGAGTCTGGAGCAGAGAAGTGTTTACTGCAGGGCCCTGCAAGGAGATAAGGAGGCTCATGGCCTGAAAAGGTTCCAGTAGCTGGAAGGGTTTTGGCAAAAATTTTCTTTTAATATATATAATTATATTTATTTATATTTAATTGGTTGATGTTTGCTTTACAATACTGGCTTGATTTCTGTCATGCATCTGTTGAGGGAATTTGTAATTTCTTTGGTTCTGTCTCATGGACACGACGGACGGACTGGTGTTATTGCCCTTGGAGGGACCAGAGTCACTGTTGTAGCCACGCGTTCCGGGAAACAAAGTCACTCAGAAGGACAGTGCAGATAGTGGAGTGTAGTTTATTACACCATTTACACCAGAGAACCCAAGGCAGAATCTCCTCTTAGCCAAGAACCCCGATGAGTTTTTGTGAAAACCGCTTCCCTGGTGGCTCAGAGGTTAAAGCGTCTGCCTCTAATATAGGAGACCTAGGTTCGATCCCTGGATCGGGAAGATCCCCTGGAGAAGGAAATGGCAACCCACTCTAGTATTCTTGCCTAGAGAATCCCATGGACAGAGAAGCCTGGTGGGCTACAGTCCATGGGGTCGCAGAGTTGAACACGACTGAGTAACTTAACTAACTAACTAACTATATACTCTAGTTGTATGTGCCCAAACCCACCTCCCCAAATTCCCTGAAACTAGTCTGAACAATTGAAAAGAAAGATATAATCAAAGTTAACCTGTGATTCATATGCCTTAAGCCTAGGTAGTTAAAAGTGGACAATTATCAATAGGCTTGTGGTCATATTCCAATAAGCATAATAGAATGTATGATTCTATTCTGTTACACAGATTACTAGGGTATTCTTTTAGGCAAAGGAGAGTCTAGGTACGAGCCCTGGGGCTCTTTCTTCTGGGGGCCTAGTTTTCTAGCTGGTTTGTCGTTTCTATAGATACTGGGCATATAAGTCAAAGTCCACAATCTGGCCCAAGATGGAGTCCTGCTTTCAAGACATAGCTTGTTCTGACTGTTTACTCCTTCATTATAGCTCCGTGTTACAGCTCAGTTTTATTTAGAAAGCAAAGGGAACTATATCCTTGAGTCATGAGGGCGGGCCAACCCTAAAGATGTGAAGGGAAGCCAGACCAATTTTGGCTCCCCTTTTTATATGTTTTTTCTCCTCCCCCTGAGCCTACCCTGTGTAAGCTGGGCTAGCCAGGAGGGCTGTTTGTTTTACCTGAGGCTCTCACTCCCGGTCCTCGGACCTTCCTTAGTTCTGTTTTCCTGGACTTTCCCCTTCTTTGTCTTTTAGCCACTGCCCTTCTGGACTCCTTTTTCCTATTCTAACTAACACATCAACATGTATTAACCATAGGTGTACATATGTCCCCTCCCTCTTGCATCTCCCTCCCACCTCCCAGCCTTTCCCACCCCTCTAGGTTACTGCGGAGCCCCAATTTGAGTTTCCATTGGCTATCTATAAGGGCTGGTGAGGAGAGGGGTCCCAGGATGATCAGTTTGAACACAATTCTCTGATGGGCTAATGGTGAGGTCATAGGGTCGTGTAGCGAGATCAGTCCTTAGGTTCCAGGAGGCCTGGGGCTGTGTGCTCATGGTGGTTAGGTACTTAACATCTTCTATTTGGTGGGAATTTTCACAAATGCAAAACAGCTCAGAAAACTTGCATCCAATACTGTTGTCTGGGTCCTTCAGACGGGAGCTACAGCAGAGGATATGGGGGAAGGCCTGTTTCAGGCAGGCTTCATAGGGTCCTGCTGGGTTACAATGTGAGGAACTGCACATTTGTTCTTTATTTGGCTGTAAGAAGAGTCAGGCAGGTGGTTTAAACCTGGAGGAGTAGATGTAGGGGAGAGTCTTGAATGCCTTTTCAGCGCTTAGTGGGGAATGGTGTGTTCCGGAGGCGGTGAGGAGCTGTTCTGTGTGAGGGTGAATAGGACAGGTTTGTGTGTTGGTTTCATGTTGGCAGGCGTCACCCAAGGACATGTGCTGTAGGGGGCTCTGCATGGCTGGGGGAACCACAGAGCTTTTGGGGGAGGCAATGAGACACAGTTAGGAAGTACACATGTGCAGGTGATAGAGACAGGCAGGGAGGTATCCCAAATGCATGGAAGAGGGGGCCCCCTCAGCCTGGATGAGGAGAGGGAGTTGGCCAGAAGAGCCTTCCTAATTCAGAGACAGAAGCCATCAAATGAGGGGCTGACTCAGTGGGGAGTGAGAGCGGGCTATTACCAAGTCCAAGCTCGCTCTGCTTACTGCACGGAAAGTCAGTGATTCTGAGTCGAGGCCTTGGGACTAAGAAGAGACTTTATACGGGAGCCAGTTGACTGAGAAGATGGTAGGCTAGTGCCTCAAAATAACCATCTTGTTGGAGCTTGGTTGCCAGGATTTTTATGGATCAGAGATGGAGGGGTGAGGAAACAAAGTAAAAAGACTATTTAGTACTTGCCAATGTCCCCTAGAATGGCAAGCTTCAGGCAGGGGAATTTGTTAGTTTCACTCTCTAACAGTCCTTCACAGGTGAGTAGCTTAGGTTATCTCCCTGCCATTATGTATGCTTGCAGTGACAGAAGTGGCAAGATGAGGGTAAAGGTCATAGAAACAGATCCAACATAACTTCAAAATTAACCCTTCCAACTTACAGGCCAGGGCACAGAAAAGTTGGGTGATGGACTCCAGGTCACATAGCCAGCCTGCAAGAGTTCGGAGAGGGGGTGAAACCATTGGATGGCATTTCAGGGGACTCTGAAGAGCCCTTGGTCCTCTATGTCTCAGCGCAGAAAAAATTTGGCAAGAGGCAAAGTGATAGATAAGAAGCAATTTATTAGAATAGGATGCTTGAGAGGCCTACAAGTAGGTGGGAAAAAAGGTATCAGGCTGAGAACTTACTGGGCTACAGTTCTGTAACCAAAGGAAAAGTGAGGGGGGAAAACTTCTTTGACTTTCTTGAATAGATGAATTTCTTGAATAGATGAATTTGACTTTCTTGAATGTCATGCTTCCACCATCAGCTTCTCCTCTGGGTTGGGCAGGGAAGATTTCTTGCACCTACATGGTCAGTCTAGGGCTGCAAATGATTGTTTTTTAATGTGTGCAGGGAGCGTGTCCTAACTTACTGAGCTCACTGGGCAGGATGTGGGGCTCAAGTCACCATCGTTTTATTGTTTGGAGGTACATCCTGTGTTTCTTTGTCATGGTTTTGTTGCTAAGCAAGCCTGCTTGGTTTTGTGGTTAAACTAACCTGCTGTTTTTGAGTAATCATTAACTTAAAGGTGTCTCCCATATCTTTTCTACTGCCAATGCCCTAGTGGGATCACTTGTGTGTGTCAGTCGCTCAGTCGTGTCCGACTTTTTGCGACCTCATGGACTGTAGCCTGCCAGGCTTCTCTATCCATGGAATTCTGGAGGGGATTGCCATTCCCTTCTCCAGAGGAACTGCCCAACCCAGGGATCCAACCCTGGTCTCCTGCATCCCAGGCAGGTTCTTTACCATTTGAGCTACAGGGAAGTCCAAGAGTGGGATCACTTACTTTGTCCCTTTACTCTGTCCCTGTCAGGGGGACATTGGGAAATGCCAGCCTTCTATCATCTTCATGGTTTCTCTGCACTGTTCCTCTTCCTTCTGGTGAGTAGTTTACAGTAGACCTCAAGAAAGAAGTCTCCAGCATTATTAGAAAGCTTATTAAAACAACATGAATGTGAAGCAGTGTGCTCTGCTGATGATGCCCTTCAGGGAACTAGAAGCACTGCCTTTGGAAGAGGCCTCCTTTTGACTTGGTATGGGAAGTACTCATGGGTGACCAGAAGCCTGAAAACTATAATTACCTTTAAAGGGTCCTCGTGGCAAAGTCTAGGAACAGACAGTTTCTGATGGTGGATGTAGAATGGTTGATGAACACATGAAAGAAAATGCTCTAACTTTATTCTTTAGAAAGATGCATATTAAATTATTTCTTGCCTGCCAAATTGACAAATATTTGAAAAAAAAAAAAGAGAGAATGTCTTCATATGGCAGTGATGTAAATGAAACATTTCTGGAGAGCAAGTATGTATCAGGAGCTAGAAATATATGTAACCTCTCATCCCGTTCCATCTATGACATTAATCTTTACAAAATAATTGTATATCATTTGTTGACTCCAGGAAGGAAAACTGGCCACTGGGAGGAGCATTTTGACTGCTTTGACTCATGGAAATGTATTACTTTTTCTGGAAACACATATATTACTAAAAATAAATTGATCTTTAATTTCTAAGAAATATGTGCAGATGGAGTACTTATAGTCATTTTTTAAAATAAAATCCTATTCTCAAGGATATAGAAAAATACTCTTCATGTGATATAAGTTTAAAAATCACAGTATAAGACTCAATATATGATATCCTATTTTTCTATGAAAACTTTGTCTACATGCATTAGAAATGTTGGTAGTGAATTCACCAATGTCTTAACATTATTTATTATTATTATTATTGAATAGTGGAATTTTGGTTGATTTTATTTTTTTCTTTGTGTCTTTTTGTCTTTTCCAAATTTTCTATTATGTGCTTTTATTTCACAGTAAAAATTTTTCTTAGAACAGACACACACAGATGTTTCCATTCAAGATGGCAGGATGAGTATAGGCATTTATCCCTATTTCCTTCCAAAATTCCTGTGAAATGAAGGGAAAGATGTTAAAGTGAATTTGAACATAATAGTGTTAGAAAAAAAGAAAGGCTGTCTCAGTGGGGACTGACGAGAGGTCAGTAAGCAGATGGATCCTATTTCCAGAAATCAGAGCAAAAGATACCTTAACCTAAAACACACTCAGGGAAGGCACTGGAGAAATGAGTCATTCTTCCCAACAAAACCCCAAGTAACTGCCATCCAGTAAATAAACACAAAGAGTGGAAATAGGATATAGATCATCCACATGGAGTACGGAGTCTTGATATAACAAGAAAAACAAAGCACTAAACATACTGAAATAAAATATACAAACATTGTTTTGGTACTTCTGCCACTGGAAACCAACAATTTTAAAAATCTGACTCCATAAAGAATATGAACTATCACACAGTAAAAAAATATCATTAGCAAAGTAAAATAGCAAGCAAGAGACTAGGAAAAATATTTTCACATAATGAATTGACAGTCATAATTTATAGACTTTGTATAAACCACTCTGAGTAAGGCAGTAGAAAAAAATGGGTAAAGATATGCACAGAAAACTCATAGGCAATGAATACAAGGGACTGAAAAACTTCTGAAAAGATGCTACATTTCACTAGTATTCAGGAAAATGCACATTGGAAAAGAATATCCTTTTGTTTCATCCACTGATATGGAGACATTACAAAGTTAGGTGAAAACCCAGAAATGATGCTGTTGTGGGAACACAGGTAGGCTTATGGATTTGATGTGAGGGCAGATGCTGATGTATCCTTTCCAGAAGGCAACTAGGCAGCAGCTTTCATGCCTCTGACCCTGTTCTTTCACATCTAGGGGTCAATCACATAGGAGTATTGACACTTGCTCAGAAGGCATTTTCAGTGAAGCATGTTTGCAGTGGCAAAAAACAAACTCCTTAAATACATATCTTTTCCAATAATTATAGTGTAGTCATATAGTAGAATTCTTTGAGGCAGACAAAAAGAATGAAGTTATCTTTGAAAAGATAAAATTGACAAACCTTTAGCCAGACTTATCAAGAAAAAAAGAGAAAAGAAGCAAATGAACAAAATTAGAAATGAAAAAGGAGAGGTTACAACAGACAATGAAGAAATGCAAAGGATTATGAGACCATTATGAAAAATATATGGCAATAAAATGGATAACCTGGAAGAAAATGGATAGATTCTTAGAAAAGTTCAATCTTCCAAGACTGAACCAGAAAGAAATAGAAATTATGAACAACCCAATTACAAGCACTGAAATTGAAGCTGTGATAAACATCTCCCCAGAACAAAAGCTCAGGACCAGATAGCTTCACAGGAAAATTCTGTCAAACATTTAGAGAAGAGCTAATGCCTATCCTTCTAAAACTCTTTCAAAAAATTGTACAGAAAGGAATACTTCCAAACTCATTCTGTGAGGCAACCATCATCCTGATACCAAAACCAAAGACAACACAAAAAAAGAAAACTACAGGCCAATATCACTGATGAACATAGATGCAAAAATCCTCAACAAAATTTTAGCAAACAGACTTCAGCAACACATCAAAAAGCGTATACACCGTGATCAAGTTGGGGTTTATTCCAGGGATGCAAGGATTCTTCCGTATACATAAATCAATCAATGTGATATACCATATTAACAAATTGAAAGATAAAAACCATATGATGATCTCAATAGGTGCAGAAAAAGCCTTTGACAAAATTCAGCACCCATTTATGATCAAAACTCTTCAGAAAATGGGCATAGAAGGAACCTACCTCAACTCAGTGAAGGCGATATATGACAAGCCTACAGCAAACATTATTCTCAATGGTGAGAAACTGAGAGCATTACCTCTAAGATCAGGAATAAGACAAGAGTGTCCACTTTGACCACTATTATTCAACATAGTTCTGGAAGTCCTAGCTACAGCAATCAGAGAAGAAAAAGAAATAAAAGGAATCCAGATCAGAAAAGAAGAAGTAAAGCTATCACTGTTTGCAGATGACATGACACTGTACATAGAAAGCCCTAAAGACAGTATCAGAAAATTACTAGAGCTAAAATTTAGCAAAGTTTCAGGATACAAAATCAATACACAGAAATCACTTGTATTTCTGTATACTAACAATGAAAAATCAGAAAGAGAAATGAAGGAATCAATCCCATTCACCATTGCAATAAAAAGAATTAAATACCTAGGAATAAACTTACCTAAGGAGACAAAAGAATTGTACATAGAAAATTATAAGACACTGATGAAAGAAATCAAAGATGACACAAACAGATAGAGAGATACTCCATGTTTCTGGGTAGGAAGAATCAATATTGTGAAAATGACTATACTATCAAACACAATCTACAGATTCAATGTGATCCCTATCAAATTGCCAATGGCATTTTTCACAGAACTAGAACAAAAAATTTCACAATTCATATGGAAACACATAAGACCCCAAATAGCCAAAGCAGTCTTGAGAAAGAAGAATGGAAATGGAGGAAAGAATCAATCTTCCTGACTGCAAATTATACTACAAAGCTACAGTCATCAAGACAGTATGCTACTATCATAAAAACAGAAATATAGACCAATGGAACAAGATAGAAAGCCTAGAAATAAACCCATGCAACTATGGGTACCTTATTTTTGACAAAGGAGGCAAGATTATACAATGGGGCAAAGACAGTCTCTTCAATAAATGGTGCTGGGAAAACTGGACAGCTACATGTAAAAGAATGAAATTAGAACACTTCTTAATGTGCATACACATAGGAACACCATACACAAAGATAAACTAAAAATGGATTAAAGATCTAAATGTAAGACCGGAAATTATAAAATTCTTAGAGGAAAACATAGGGAGAACACTTGACATAAATTAAAGCAAGATTGTCTATGACCCACCTCCTAGAGTAATGGAAGTAAAAACAAAAGTAAAATGTGGGACCTGATTAAGCTTAAAAACTTTTGCACAGCAAAGGAAACTATAAGCAAGGTGAAAAGACAGCCTTCAGAATGGGAGAAAATAATAGCAAATGAAACAACTGACAAGGGATTAATTTCCAAAATATACAAGCAGCCCATACAACTCAATGATAGAAAAATAAACAACCCAATCAAAAAGTGGGAAAAGGTCTAAACAGACATTTCTCCAAAGAAGACATACCAATGGCTTACAAACACATGAAAAGATGCTCAACATAGCTCATTATTAGAGAAATGCAAATCAAAACAACAATGAGATCACCTCACACCGGTCAGAATGGCCATCATCAAAAAGTCTACAAACAAGAAATGCTGGAGAGGCTGTGGAGAAAAGGGAATGCTTTTGAATTGTTGGCAGGAATGTAAATTGATATAGCCACTATGGAAGACGATATGGAGATTCCTTAAAAAACCAGGAATAAAACCACCATATGACCCAGCAATCCCACTCCTAGGCATATACCCTGAGGAAATCAAAATTGAAAAAGTGACATGTATCCCATCATTCACTGCAGCACTAATCACAATAGCTAGAACATGGAAGCAACCTAGATGTCCATTGACAGATGAATGGATAAAGAAGTTGTAGTACATATACACAATGGAATATTACTCAGCCATAAAAAAGAATGCATTTGAGTCAGTTCTGATGAGGTGGATGAACCTAGAACCTATTATACAGAGTGAAGTGAGTCAAAAAGAGAAAGATAAATATCATATTCTCATGCATATATATGGAATCTAGAAAAATGGTACTGAAGAATTTATTTGCAGGACAGCATTAGAGAAACAGATATAGTAGATAGACTTATGGACATAGGGAGAGGAGAGGAGAGGGTGAGATATATGGAGAGAGTAAAATGGAAACTTACATCAGCATATGTAAAATAGATAGCCAATGGGAATTTGCTGTATGGCTTAGGAAACTCAAACAAGGGCTCTGTATCAACCTAGAGAGGTGGGATGGGGAAGGAGATGGGAGGGAGGTTCAAAAGGGATGGGATATATGTATATCTATGGCTGATTCATGTTGAGGTTAGACAGAAAACAACAAAATTCTGTAAAGCAATTATCCTTCAAATTAAAAAATAGATTAAAAAAATAATTGGAAAAAAAAGTATACACCAATTTCATATCTCAAACATTTCTGCTAGGGTAATTCTCCTTTCCACACACAAATATATTTATTTCAGCCTAGGTTAACAGGATAAAACTGGAAACAACCTAAAATATCCATTAGAAAAAAAATATATAGTTTGAAAGAATGCAGGAAAACCTACACATAACGATGTATAAGTATTTCCATGATATATTGTTGAATAAAAAAGTGATGTAAAGATAAAAAAGAATGAAGTTAGAACTCTATATATTGGCAGGGAGAGATCTCCAGGGTATGTTACATGAGAAAAAAATACAGTCTTATTCCATGAAATTTAAATTTAAGATGGCACTGTTTGTGTGCATGTGTGTGTGTATGAATACAGATGGAAACACATATGTTTACAGTGGTAACCCCTAGGAGGGGACCAAATCAAGTGAGGGCCATTAAGGGAGGCTTCCTGAGTTAGGGTATATGTTTCTTTCTTTTTTTAAACTACTTTTTATTGGAGTATAGTTGATTTACAATGTTGTGTTCAGTTCAGTTCAGTTCAGTCACTCAGTCTTGTCCGACTCTTCGCGACCCCATGAATTGCAGCACGCCAGGCCTCCCTGTCCATCACCATCTCCTGGAGTTCACTCAGACTCACGTCCATCGAGTCAGTGATGCCATCCAGCCATCTCATCCTTGGTTGTCCCCTTCTCCTCCTGCCCCCAATCCCTCCCAGCATCAGAGTCTTTTCCAATGAGTCAACTCTTCCCTTGAGNTGGAGGTGGTCTGATGGTATTAGTGTCATAATGACAAAGGTTTTCTTTGTTTTTGTTTTTTTTCCTTTTCTGTAGGCTCCAGAATAGCATCTGAATATTTATTTGGGTAAAATAAGGCATATTTCTTGGAAATGACTTCAATTTTAAGGTGGCTGATTCCATATATTGTATTCCATATATGTTGACTGGAAGTGAAAGGGACTCTTGTGGAAGTGAAAGGGACCACCTTGAACAGCTAGCAAGGTAAAGAAAGTTGCTTAGTTTAGAAATGCTAGCTACAGAGCCTTATATAGTCACTTAGTGCTTCTAACTTTTGAGGTTTATCTTTTGTTGCTTTGACAACCCCCCGTGGCAAATAGTTGGATCCCAACTATTTGGATCCCAACTCATTCAGGTGGCTGTTCTGTTGTAAAACTACCCCAGGTACACATAATTTACCCTCTTGTTTAGTGACAGTATCTTTCCTCTTTTAAGCCACTTATTCATTGATTCAAAATTTTTCTGTCAGTAAGAGTATACTTCAGTTCAGTTCAGTTGCTCAGTCATGTCCAGCTCTTTGCGACCCCATGAATCTCAGCACGTCAGGCCTCCCTGTCCATCACCAACTCCTGGAGTTCACTCAGACTCACGTCCATTGAGTCAGTGATGCCATCCAGCCATCTCATCCTTGGTTGTCCCCTTCTCCTCCTGCCCCCAATCCCTCCCAGCATCAGAGTCTTTTCCAATGAGTCAACTCTTCGCATGAGGTGGCCAAAGTA
>SJYV01039066.1:0-23467 GCA_006410875.1 Neotragus pygmaeus | reverse complement strand
ATATATATATATATATACACACACACATATATAGCTATCTATATAACATAAAGTTATCTATCTATACATATATAGCTATCTATATAACATAAATAACTAATGAGAACCTAGTGTATAGCACAGAACTCTACTCAGTACTCTGTAATGACCTATATCCACTCTTTTTTAGATTCTCTTTCCATATAGGTCATATGATATATATCTCATTATATATCTGTGTCTATGTAGTAGTGTGTATATGTCAATCCCAATCTCCCAATTTATCCTCCTGCACCTCTCCCTTGGTAACCATAAGTTTGTTTTCTACATCTGTATGTTTCTTATCATTAGACTTTCTACAAATGCCGTGCATTATTTTGTAACCTTAAAAACCAAAATAATGATTGAAATGGACATACTTTCTGTTTAGAAAAGACTCATTTTAAGAACAGATTGTCAACCCAACATTGTAAATCAACTATCAGAGAGAGTGATAGTGTTGGTCATTCAATTGTGTCTGACTCTTTGTGACCTCATAGACTATAACCTGCCAGGCTCCTCTGTCCATGGGATTTCCCAGGCAAGAGTACTGGAATGGGTGGCCATTCCCTTCTCAAGAAGATCTTCCTGATTCAGGGATCAAACCTGGGGCTTCTGCATTGTAGGCATATTCTTTACCATCTGAGCCACCGGAGAAGCCTCAAATCAACTATAATTTGAAAAAAAAAAGTTTTAATTTCATATCTCCAAAAAGAGAGAGAGAAGAGATTGCCTTTGGAGATCAGGTGACACATTCAAAATATATTAGTATTGCCAAAATGTACTCTTGTGGGATACTGCCTGGAGTTGGTCGAAGGAAATTATAAAATTCTCAGAGAATAAAATTAGCTTCTAAACACATTGGCTTGTTCCATGAACAGAGAAAAGCAATGTCAGCCAAGACAGAAGTAGGCCACAAGTGTGTTTGACTCAGTGAATAAGTAGGAAGAGCAATACATGTGGATAAGCAGTCCAAGATGGAAGGAGGTGGGGGGCAGTTGTGCTGGCTGGGCAGAGGAACTGTACACCACAGAAACTCAGAAGTTCCAGAGAGCCAGGCCTGGGGAAAGACGGTGACAGAAGAGACACAGGACTGGAATCCCCTGGTGCCACGTTTCTCAGGAGAATTGCCTGGTGCCATGTTTCTCAGGAGGGCTGATCACACAGCCAAACAAAACACTCCTCAGACTCCTCTCACAGAAAAAGGCAAAGAGGTGAGTTGATACCAGTTTGTTTCTGCCCTTCTGTTTATCCCAAGATCGTAATCACCTCCATTGCCCCCCTTCTTTTCCTCTGAGTAAACATAGTATGGGTGGCATTGTGATGAGTTTATGTAGATTTGACCTGGTTTGCCATGCCAAGGCTGCTTGTGTCATGTTGGAAGGCAGTTCAGACACAGTCAATGTCTCATGACACTGATACGTCTTCTCCTCTTCATTTTGCAGTTCTCTTCTTGGATTTCTTTCCCCTTTTGATTCTATCTGTGGTCAGGAAACTGCTAGTGAAGGACATTAGCTGCCTGTATTGGCTATAGATGGCTCCCCAAGTGGCTGAGTGGTGAAAAATCACCCTTCAATGCAGGAGATCCAGGTTCGGTCTCTGGGTCAGGAAGATCTCCAGGAGAAGGGAACGGTTACCCACTCCAGCATTCTTGTCTGGAGAATTCCATGGACAGAGGAACATGGCAGGCTACAGTCCATGGGGTCACAAAGAGTTGGCATGACTGAGCAACTGAAGTTGCATGCAGCTCTTTCCTAAAGCAATCTGCCCCAGACTAGCCTGTGCTCTGCTGGCTCTCTCAAATCAAGCTGGCCCTACTGCGTGAAAAGTGGGGGTACTTCTCATCCTCTCTGAATTTTACTCGTGTTTTGCCCTGGGATGCTGACCCTTCTGGGGTGACAATTGGATAATTCTAGAATGGATAGCCCCAGAGGAGATGCTCAAGGGCATAGGAATGCTAGCACATTGCAGAAGGGGGCAGTGCCTCTTTATCCAGGTGCCTGACTCCTGATAATGCTTCCTGCCTTCTCTACCTTAGTGCTAGAATTTAGAAGTGAGGTTTTGTTTTTTTAATTTTAATTTCATATTGGAGTATAGTTGGTTAACAATGTTGTGTTAGTTTCAGGTGTACAGCAAAGTGATTCAGTTACACATATACAAGTATCTGTTCTTATTCAAATCCTTTCCCATTTAAGTTATTACAGAATATGGAGCAGAGTTCCTTGTGCTATATATCAGGCCCTTGTTGGTTATCTGTTTTAAATATAGCAGTGTGTACATGTCAACTCCAAACTCCCAACCTATCCCTCCCCCTATCTTTTTCCTTCTGGTAAGCATAAGTTCAGTCTCTGAGTCTGTGAGTCTGTTTCTGTTTTTAAAAATAAGTTCATTT
This sequence comes from Neotragus pygmaeus, assembly GCA_006410875.1. Taxonomy (NCBI): domain Eukaryota; kingdom Metazoa; phylum Chordata; class Mammalia; order Artiodactyla; family Bovidae; genus Neotragus; species Neotragus pygmaeus. The sequence goes on along the minus strand of SJYV01039066.1, from coordinate 21,057 downwards.
TTGTATATATATATATTTAGATTCTGCATATAAGTAATATCATATGATATTTGTGTTTCTTTGTCTAACTTCACTTAGGATGATAATCGCCATTATCATCTATCATCATAATTTCCATTATCATCGTAAGTGAAGTAAGTCCCTTCAAGGCTATATATTGTCACTCTGTTTATTTAACTCATATGCAGAGTATATCATGTGAAATGCTGGGCTGGATGAATCACAGGTGGAATCAAGATTGCCAAGAGAAATATCAACAACCTCAGATATGCAGATGACAAAACTCATGGGAGAAAGTGAAGAGGAACTAAAGAGTCTCTTGATGAGAGTGAAAGAGGAGAATGAAAAGTTGGCTTAAAACTCAACATTCAAAAAACGAAGATCATGGCATCTGGTCCCATCATTTCATGGCAAATAGATGAGAAAATAATGAAAACAGTGACAGACTTTATTTTCTTGGGGTCCAAAATCACTGCAGATGGTGACTGCAGCCATGAAATTAAAAGACACTTGGTCCTTGGAAGGAAAGCTATGACAAACCTAGACAGCACAGTAAAAAGCAGAGACATCACTTTGCTGACAAAGTTCCATCTAGTCAAAGCTATGGCTTTTCCAATAGTCACGTACAGATGTGAGAGTTGGACCTTAAAGAAGGCTTGGTTTTAAATTGTGGTGCTGGAGAAGACTCTTGAGAGTCTTCTGACACTTAAAAGTCAGCAGGGAGATCAAACCAATTAACCCTAAAGGAAATCAATCCTGAATATATATTGGAAGGACTGATGCTGAAGCTCCAATACTTTGGCCCCCTGATATGAAGGGCTGACTCACTGGAAAAGACCCTGATGTTGGGAAAGATTGAGGGCATGAGGAGAAGGGAGTGACAGAGGATAAGGCAGTTGGAAGGCATTACTAATGGACATGAGTTTGAGCAAACTCTGGGAGATAGTGAAGGACAGGAAAGCCTGGGTGCTGCAGTCCATGGGGTTGCAAAGAGTCAGACACGACTTAATGACTGAACAACAGTCTCCAGGTCCATCTGTGTTGCTGCAAATGGCATTCTTTTATTTTTTTAATGGTTTAATAATATTCTACTTTATATATGTACCTCGTATTGTTTATCCATTCCTCTGCAGATGGACGTTTAAGTTGCTTCCATGTCTTAGCTCTGGTCAACAGTGCTGCAATGAACACTGGGGTGTGTGTATCATTTTCGACAGTTTTTCTCCAGATATATGCCGAGGAGTGAGTCTGAATGATCGTAACTCTATTTTAGTTTTTTGAGGAACCTCCATACTGTTCTCCATAGTGGTCACACTGACTTATGTTCCCGCCAATAGTGTAGGAGGGTTTCCTTTTCTCCACACCCTCTCTAGCATTTATTGTTTATAGATTTTTTCTGATGCCCATTCTGATTGAAGTGAGGTGATATCTCATTGTAGTTTTGAATTGCATTTCTCCAATGATTAGCAATGTTGAACACCTTTTCATGTGCCTCTTGGCCATCTGTATGTCTTCCTTGGGGAAATATCTATTTAGGTCTACTGCCCATTTACCTGAATGATAACCTTGCCAGGGAGAGTATTCTTGGTTGTAGGTTTTTCCCTTTCTTCACTTTATTATTATTTTTTTCTTTTATCACTTTAAATATTACATGTCACTCCCTTCTGGCCTGCAGATTTTTCCTGAAAAGTCAGCTGATGGTCTTATGGACGTTCCCTTACATGAAACTCATTTTTCTCTTGCTGATTTTAACATCCTGTCTTTACTTTTAATTTTTGCCATTTTAATTACAATGTGTCTTGTTGTGGTCTTGTGTGGGACTCTTTGTGCTTCTTGGACCTGGATGTCTGTTTTCTTTTCTTTCCTAGGTTAGATACGTTTTCACCTATTACAAATATGTTCTCTGCTTCTTTCTCTCTCTCTTCTCCTTCTGGAATCTGTGCAATGTGCATGTTAGTATGCATGACATTGTCCCAGAGGTCTTTTAAATTGTTGTCATTTCTTTTTATTCTTTTCTCTCTTTTCAGTTCAACGTGAGTGATTTCCACTACTCCATCTTCCAGTTCGTCGATCTCTTCCTCTGTATCATCTAATCACTACTGATTCCTTCTGGTGCATTTTTCATTTTGGTTATTGTACTCTTCATCTTTGGTTCCTCTATTTTATAACTCTCTGTTAGAAGCATAACTTCTCACTCTGCTCATCCCTTGTTCTCAGGAGTTCTTTGAGCACCTTTACTATCATTGCCTTGAACTGTTTGTCAGGTAGATTGTTTACTCCGCTTAGTTCTTCTGTGGTTTTATCTTGTCCCTTCTCTTGGAACATATTCCTCTGTTGCCTCCTTTTGCCTAATTCTCTGTATTTGGTAAGCTGGTTATCTTGATCTTGGAGAAGTGACTGTGTGTAGATGTCTTTGGGGCCCAGTGGTGCATTTCCCTTTGGTCATCAGAGCTACATGCTCTTGGGGTGTCCTCTGTATGGGCTGTGTGGACCCTTCTGTTGTGACAGGCTCTCTACTGTGAACATGCTGGTAGGTGTTGGTGTTGGTCTGTTTAGTTGTCAGGTCCTGACTAGTGCAGAGGCCACTGGTCCACCAGTGGGTGGGACTGGATCACTTGCTATGAAGCCTGTGTCATCCTGGGGCTAGTGCTGGTCTCTTGGCTGGTGAAGCCAGGTCCCAGAGTGATTGCCTATGGGGCAAGGGGTCCTGAAGCTAGTGTTGGCTTGCTAATGTGTGGGCTGGGTCCAGACATAGCTGGCTTCTGGGCTGCTGTAGTCCCAGGCCAATGCTCACCCACTGATAGGTGAGGCTGGATCCTGGGGCCTCTGGCTGTGGGGCCCAAGAGGTCCCTGAGCTACTGTCAAGCTGCTAGCAGGTGGGACCTGTCCTGGCAATAATAAACTAGAGGAAGGATTCCAGCTCGCTTCCATGTCCTTCTGGTAGAATGAGCTCTGCTGCCAGAATTTGTTTCCCCAGTGGGAGCTGCAGTTGCCCCCTGCCTGTCCAGGAGGCTCTCCAGGATGAACAAGTGAGACTGACTCAGGCTCCTTTCAACTGACTGCTTCTGCCCTGGGTCCCGGAGNAGAATGAGCTCTGCTGCCAGAATTTGTTTCCCCAGTGGGAGCTGCAGTTGCCCCCTGCCTGTCCAGGAGGCTCTCCAGGATGAACAAGTGAGACTGACTCAGGCTCCTTTCAACTGACTGCTTCTGCCCTGGGTCCTGTAGCATCTGAAATTTTACTTTTGCCCTTCAAGAGTGGAGTCTCCATTTCCCAAACCCTTTGGCTCTCCCAGAAGTAAGCCCTGCTGGTCTTCAAATCCAAACATGCCAGGGGCTCATTTTGGTACAGGACCTTAGATCTGGGGAGTCTGATGCAGGCAGGACTCTGACCTCTTGCTCTACAGGGAGAACCTCCACAACTGTAATTATAATTTAAATTATACTGCATTCCACCACTCCTACCCATCTCCTCGTGGTTCCTTCTTTATGTCTCTAGCTGTAGATCTTTTCTGCTAGTCTTCAGGTTGGGCTCCTGATGGTTGCTCTGTAAATAGTTGTAATTTTGGTGTACCCATGGGAGGAAGTGAGATCTTCCTCCCATCCTCCTCCCAGTGTAAGGAGGGTCCTACTACTGTGCCATCTTGACCACTTCTCAGGATAAATAATTTAAAGTTTTTGTTGTTATTGAGTTGCTTAGTCATGTCTGACTCTTTGGGACCCCATGGACTGTCGCCCAGCAGGCTTCTCTGTCCATGGGATTCTCCAGGCAAGAATACTGGAGTGGGTTGCTGTGCTCTCCTCCAGGGGATCTTCCTGACCCAGGGATCGAACCTGAGTCTCCTGTGTCCTGCCTTGAAAGGCAGATTCTTTACCACTGAGCCAAATGGGAAGACTTTAAAAGTTTTAGGGGTTGTTCAAACAAGTTTGAAGACCATTGACTTACACCAGTCTTTCTTTCTTAATGTTTTAGTAGTGTCAAAACCAGCAATACTTATCTTTGGTGCTAAAGGTCAGAATGGTGGTTACCTAACTGGAGTAACAACAGAAATGGCTCAAAGGGGATTCTAGAGTGCCCTCTATTGTCTACAACATCATGATCTGGATGGAGGTCACATGGGCGCATTCACTATGAAAATATATGTCAAGCTATATGCACTGGCTGTACCTTGCTGAATAAATGTTCTATTTCAAGAAAAAGTTTACTTAAAAGAAATTGTTATTCTTTCATCCAACTAAAACCATGGCAACTCTTTTATGTTATATATTCATTCTCTTTTTATTGTTGCTGATAATGATGACGATGTTCAGGTGAATATTTTGTCACTTATCAGAGGTCCCCAGCCTCCAGGATCTAATGCCTGATGATCTGAGGTGGAGTTGATCTGATGATAATAGAAATAAAGTAAATGTAATGTGCCTGAATCTGCCTGAAATCACCCCCCTGTCTCCAGTCTGTGGAAAAATTGTCTTCCATAAAACTGGTCCCTGGTGCCAAAAAGGTTGGGGACCACCAAGTAGCTTTTAGACTTTAGCCTGTGGAGAAGATGCAGCTTGGTGTTATTCTTTACCAGGTTCTATCTTGTTAAGGATTCATGATCTGCAGTGTTTTTGACTGATGAAATCTCTGAGAAGCAGGTAGAATTCTGAATCTCATCATATGTCACAAGCTTTCACGTGTGCTTGGTTTCTTGCAGTATTTCTTATTTATGGCTGGACTGAGGCAGGGTTTGAAATGCCAGGTGCACAGGAGGATTTTTTTTTTCATCAAATTGCAAAACCTGGTGCTTGGCAGGGACCCTGTGAACCTTCCCTGTGGGTCCGCCCACTGGCTTCCAGAGGTGCACAGATGACGCCCCCACGCAGGGGCACTAGGGAGCCCTAGCTGATCATGTGATGTCTCTAATTGCACCCACACTCAGGGCGCATGACCAACCCACACCCAGGCTTTCACCACCCCCCACCCCATGTCATTCCATCCACCANGGGTGTACTAGTTTACATTCCCACCAACAGTGTAAGAGGGTTCCCTTTTCTCCACACCCTCTCCAGCATTTATTGCTTGTAGACTTTTGGATCACAGCCATTCTGACTGGTGTGAAATGGTACCTCATTGTGGTCTTGATTTTCATTTCTCTGATAATGAGTGATGTTGCAAAAATGAGTCTTCACTTCTCAAAGAAAGTAAGTGCTCAGTCGTGTCCAACTCTTTGCAACCCCATGGACTGTAGCTTACCATCTTAATCATGTCTGACTCTTTGCGACCCCGTGGACTGTAGCCTACCAGGTTCCTCCATCCATGGGATTTTCCAGGCAAGAATATTGGAGTGGTTGCCATTTCCTTCTCCAGGAGATCTTCCCAACCCAGAGATTGAATCTGGGTCTCCTACACTGTAGGCAGATGCTTTACCGTCTGAGCCACCAGGGAAGTCCATTGGCAGTTTGGTATAAACCCCTGTCAGGATTTCTGCCATAAGCCATATGAGGTCACCATGGAATGGCAGAGCAGGGCGCCTCACTTGTTCCCCTCACTTGCAGGGCGTGTCATTCATTCACACAAGCGCACTGTAGTAAAGTACAGCAGAACACATGTTTGCTAAGAGAACAAAGAACTAGAGCGCCAAGCATCCTTACCTTGTCCTGAAGAATCCCAGATGAGCCCCTAACATGAAAGGTTGCTGCTGAACCACAAAAGACACCAGGATTCTTGGCCTCCAGAGGAGAAGAGTTCAATCTGAGGTCAGTCATGAGGCTTGATCGCTCAGAGCTTTTGTGTAATAAAGTTTTATTAAATTATTAAAGAGATAGAGAAATCTTCTGACACAGACATNTGAACCACAAAAGACACCAGGATTCTTGGCCTCCAGAGGAGAAGAGTTCAATCTGAGGTCAGTCATGAGGCTTGATCGCTCAGAGCTTTTGTGTAATAAAGTTTTATTAAATTATTAAAGAGATAGAGAAATCTTCTGACACAGACATCAGAAGGGAGTGACATGCTGACATGAATCTTCACTTCCCCAAACATCCCCATGAAGTGTTTTAAGTACAAGGAAAGGGAAGGCTGAAGGGAGCCATCACGTGAAAAGGGCTAGGGTAACTGCGGTTTTTGAGAACTTGGTGGAAGGAAATAATAGATCTGACCAAATTTCAGACTCAATAATCAATTCAGTTTTGTTGTTTCTACTGGACAGATTTCATTGCTCTATTTGAAAATGTGGAACATAATTATATGAACAGTTGTTATATATTCTCACGTTTCAGAAAGCACTGAAATAGGAAGAGAAAGTTCAGTGCTTGCTTCTCCCCCACGCCCCGAGGGAGTCTTTTAGTTTCAACTCCACCTTCAGACTCAGGGGACAGGGGTCCACTCTGAGGCTGAGAGGAGGAGTAGGAAAGGGGTGGCAGTCCCCCAGTCCAGACAGCTTTGAGCACAGACATCAATAATCTTGGGCCAGCTCTGAGGTGGGGAGATGCAGACAGGGCGAGTGTAGGACTTGACAAGGTCTTTGCCCCACAGAGCCGACGTGGGCACTGCCTACAGCATCCCACATACCAGATTCTCCTATTCAGCCTCAGGGAGTCATCCCTCCCCATCATGCCCTTAGGATGCATTCACAGCTCCTCTCAGTCTGCTGCCAGTTACCAATCGGTAATCCTTTTCCTCATAAGCAACATTGCTTAGAAACATATATGACATTTGACTCTTAACCAGGTTACCAGGGGAACAGAACTAGGATGCCAACCTCAGGGAACAGTCTCTTGAAGAAAAACAAAACATAGGTTAGCATTTACCCACAACCTAGATGAAAGAGCACAGAGAAACAGACCCTGCAGTTTCTAAACCTTGTCAACCTATAAGATGAGAAGCTAGCGTTCCAACAACATTAACTAGGAAACAGGCAAGACCAAAAAAACCCGAAGTCCCTGTGTAGCTGAAAGTTGTCACAAATATCTCATCCCTCACTAAGTGACTGCCTTATTTGCTGCTGTGTTTCTAGTGCCACACAGAATGTGTGTGGGGTGTGTGTGTGTGTGTGTGTGTACTCAGCCACGTCCGGCTCTTTGTGACCCCATGGACTGTAGCCCGCCAGGCTTCTCTGTCCACGGAATTTTCCAGGCAAGAATACTGGAGTGAGTTGCCATTTTCTTTTCCAGGGATTGAATTTGTGTCTCCTGCATTGGCAGGCGGGTTCTTTACCGCTGTGCCACTGGGGAAGCCTGCTGCACAGAGTAGGTACTCTCAGCAAACGAGGCGGAACAAATGAACAAGTGAATGCATAAAAGACCCTCCTGAGGCTTGACAATTGAAAATAAGAGGGACCCAATTAAAAGTAGCAGGACCCTTCCTCGCTGAGTGAAGTGGAAGGTGATGCCCAATAGGGGTGGGGACTAGTTTACTTAGAGATAAATGGCCATTCAAAATCCACTCCTGGGGTTCAACCCAGATAGACAGAAATATGTTAATTCTCCTTCAGCATTAAGGAAAATTAATGGAAATTTATGAAAATTTAAGAAAAATGTATATAGTTGTTTGAATGCTTGGTTTAAGAAGGCAGAGATGTCAAAAATTATACAGATTTTTACCTACAGAACTGTTAAAAGATAACCTATTTCCTGAAAACTGTTGCATTTTGGAATTTTTATTCCTCTTTTAGTTCAAAAATTTCCTCTAGTTTATTGCAAATTAAACTTTCTTTTCATAATTGTAGAAATACTATGTTCCAAATAATAGGATGTACATGCATGCTAAGCCTCTTCAGTCGTGTCTAACTCTTTTCGGCCCTATGGACTGTCACTCGCTAGGGTCCTCTGCCCATGGGATTCTCCAGGTGAGAATACTGGAGTGGGTTGGCATTCCCTCCTCCAGGGGAACTTCCCCACTCAGGGATCAAACCCACAATTCTTATGTTTCCTGCATTGGCAGGTGGATTCTTTAGCATTAATGCCACCTGGGAAGCCCCAAATAATAGGATAGATTTTATATATTGAATGCTCACTTTTTGGTTAACGAATAAAGGTGAAAGTCACTCAGTCATGTCCAACTCTGTGACCCCATGGACTATACAGTCCATGGAATTCTCCAGTCTAGAATACTGGAGTGGATAGCCTTTCTCTTCTCCAGGGGATCTTCTCAATCCAGGTCCCCTGCATTGTGGGTGGATTCTTTACCAGCTGAGCCAGAAGAGAAACTCAAGAATACTGGAGTGAATAGCCTATCCCTTCACTAGTGGATCTTCCTGACCTAGGAATCGAACTGGGGTCTTCTACATTGCAGACAGATTCTTTACCAACTGAGCTATGAGGGAAATATATACTTTATATTTATTTATTTTATTTTATTTTTTGGTTTTGCTGTTATCCCTAGCTCTTGACCTGTCAGAGACAAAGCTAGGTTACTGTCCTGTGATTCAGCTCAAGTACATTTCTGAATTCACAGAGTCACTTAGGAGTGTTTGCTGGGGCTGTCAGGTGAGGTGCACATTTGAATTAGTATATACATTTTTAACAGGGGTGGCTCATGTCATGTATGCAAACCCATCACAGTTAAGGCTAATTTATTGACTGAATTATAAAAATAAGTCTCTTCTTCAAACCAGCAGTACAGAATCTAATATGTACTTGTTTTCCTTATGGAGTAAGGAAGAAGAGGGCTTCCTAGCTAGCGCTAGTGATAAAGAATCTGCCTGCCAATGCAGGAGATGTGAGTTCATTCCCTGGGTTGGGAAGATTCCCTGGAGAAGGAAATGCAACCCACTCCAGTATTCTGGCCTGGAGAATCCCTTGGGCAGAGGAACCTGGCAGGCTACAGTCCACTGGATCACAAGAGTCAGACATGACTGAGCACATGTGGGTACTGTGTGCTAAGTCACTTCAGTCATGTCTGACTCTTTGTGACCCCATGGACTGTAGCCTGCCAGGGCTACATGGAATGGGTTGCCATGCCCTTCTCCAGGGGATCTTTGTGACCCAGGAATTGAACCTGAGTCTCTTATGTCTCCTGCATTGGCAAATGGGTTCTTAACTGCTAGTGCCACCTGGAAACATAACATATAAAGAAGCTAAGAATTACAGGCATATTCAGATACAAACAAACATGATTAGTTGTGGACTTATTTTATTGAATAAACAGATTCAGTGCCTCCCTGAGGATCTTGATATGGTCATCCAGCTCCAGTAGGAATTAATAGGTACATAGAAAAGTATTATTTTTCTTATCAGCTGTACTAACAATTTTCTTTACATATAATGTTTAAAAATTATCAGCCTAAAACTGCAATTTTAAAAGTCTATTTATAGTTACTCTTTTTCTAAAAGTATCATTTACTCTATTTAAAAATTAAATTAAGGTAAATTTGCATTAATATGTTTTTATTAATACACTGTGTTCTCTGAGTTCTCTGACATTAGAATGGCTGCAGTGTCTTTTTTTTTTTTTTAATCAGACTAAAAAGTGACAGGAAACTCTTGAGTTGTAATGTGAATGCCTGGGGAGATTGTGAGAGTGTCAGCTGTGTCCCAGTGAGCCCTTCTGGAAGCCTCGGTCATTGCTCAAAGTCTGGCATGCTCTGAGCATGAACAGGACTTCCGATGGTTGTTCCTCATGACACTTATGACCACATCTGGAGCTTTAGCTACTGTTGTTTCCTCTCGATTTTGGTCTAAAATTCCCCTGATTTCTCTCGTTGTAGAAATGAAGCCAGGGAAATGTCCATTCCAAGGTACTCAGCCATGGTGATCATCATGTTTGGAGATATTATTCTAGAGAAAAGCACAGGAAAAAAATTCAGAATGCTTTAGAAGGAGTCAAAGAGACATCTTCAGGGAATTCCCTGGCGGCACAATGGTTAGGGCTCCGGGCTTCCACTGCAGGAGGTGTGAGTTCCATCCCTGGCGGGGGAACTAAGATTCCGCATAACACGTAGTGCGGCCAAACAAACAAATAAACAAAAGAGAAATATCTTTGCAAAGATTACGTGTGAATTCTTGTGCCTCACACTGTGCATGTCACTGCTGAGAGGGACAAACGCAGAAATGTTGCATCACAGGCACTGAATGCTGTCTACAGAGCTTTGAAAAGTCCCAGTGCTCAGGCCACAAAGTGTATGTTGGTTGTTTGGTTGTGTCTAACTCTTTGCGACCTCTTGGACTGGGGCCTGAGGACTCCTCTATCCATAGGATTCTCCGCCAACAATACTGGGAGTGGGTTGCATACCCTTCTTCAGGGGATCTTCCTGATCTAGAGATCAAACCCGGGACTCTTGCATTGCAGGTAGATTCTTTACCATCTGAGCCACCATGGAAGCCCCATTAGCTGTTTAATCCTGAAAAAATTACTTACTGTCTTTAAGCCTCAGTTACTCGAAGTGTGATAAACCACACAGGCTGTCACGCCGAATCCGGCCCAAGTAGACACTTGATGAATCTTACACGTTGTTCTCTCTTCTCTTCAGAGGAAGATAGTGGGCCTGGCCTAAATGCACTCACAAAGACTCTGGAACTTTCAGCATGAAGTTACAGGTCCTCTTTCAGCAGAGAAGTGAGGAACTTGCCAAAAATCCTTAATATTTTTCTGACAATGCACTCGGGTTTATTGGTCCTTTGTTTTCAAAATAGAATTTTATGTCAGCTGAACTGATAGAATTCACCTCCTGTCGTTGGGGTTCTATTTGTTTTCCTTGAAGTTAATAATCTTTATTCTCTAAGAGGGCTTCCCAGGTGGCGCTAGTGATAAAGAATCCACCTACCGACATAAGGGATGTGCCTTTGGTCCCTGGGTCAGGAAGATTCCCTTGGAAAAGGGAATGGCAACTCACCCCAGAATTCTTACCTGGAAAATCCCATGGACAGAGGAGACTGGTAGGCTATCTCTGTGTGGATATAAACAGTCAGACACTACTGGAGCAACTTAGCACTCTGTAAGAACCAACAGTTTCTGAATTTTCTCAATGTCTGGAATAACCAAAGCACAGCTAGAATTAGTCCAATAAGTTGCCCTGGCATTATTTAGATATTATTCTTCCTTCATCCGTAAGAAAGATACAAGGTTGTTTTCTCATAAAAGAGGTAGCAATGATGAGAGCAATTTGTTCACAAACAACCAAAATGATAAAGTCATTATTCACTTACTGTTTCAGGAACAATGCAATATGCAAGAATCTGGGAATTATCAAGTACAACTGCTCCTCTAAAATAGCATTTACAATACTTTGGGCAGCATACTCCTGTTTCAGCAATGGCAACAAAAGTGGATACCTGGAATAAAAAAAATCACAAAAAGTTATATCGTTAAAGTGGTATTTTTTGCTGCCATGGTGAGCACTAATTATTAAATTTTAGATATCAAGTCATCAACATATGTCTATAAATATGCAAATCATGTGTAAATATTAGAAAAAGCCTGGTGTTTTCTCTCGTGATCATATTGGGACCAGTGCTAACATGTTTCCAGCTTCCCCAGTGCCTCAGTGGCAAAGAATCCGCTGGCAAAGCAGCAGCCCCAGGAGATGTGTGTTCAGTCCCTGGGTTGCAAAGATCACCTGGATAAGGAAATGGCTACTCATCCCAGTATTCTTGCCTGGGAGAGGTAATGGATGGAGCAGCCTCGTGGGCTACAGTCTGTGGGGTCACAAGAGTCAGACATGACTTAGCGAGTAAACAAAAGCTAACGTATTTAATTTCCTGGAGTGAACTCCTGGCCTTTATTGATTTTCTCCTCTGTGATGGTCTAGATCTATGGAGGGAAGTGCTTTGAGATTTTTTTTCATATTTTTCTTTTCTCTCTTTCAGCCCAAACATCAGATAGCTGTATATTATTAAGAAGTGGAACTGCAAAATTATTTTACCCAAAGGAAAGTGCTCCTGAGCATGTATAATGTGGCTTTATTTTAGGCACACTATTGTTACCACAGTGAGCAAACTCAGATGTTTGCAAAATCAGCTGGAGCTGAAATGGGATGAGCATGTAATGAAGCTCCCATTAGACATTACTTTGACATTTTATACTTTTATGTTATGCTTCTGTGTTTCTTGAACCACACCCCTCTTCAAAATTCTATTTTTTTAATGTGTGCTCAGTCACTTAGTTGTGTCTAGCTCTTTGCAACTCCATTGGCTGTAGCCTGGCAGGCTCCTCTGTCCATGGGATTTTCCAGGCAAGAAGACTGCCACTTATATGTAAATAATGTTTTTCATTAAATTTGGGAGGTTTTCAGCCATCATTTCTTTAAATGCTTTTTCTGATCTTTTCTCTTATTTCTTTGTTACTCTCCTTGTGTATATGTTGATATGATTAAAGGTGTCCCAGCTTTCCCTGAGGATCTGTTCCTTTTTTTCCATTTATGTTCTCTCTTCCTTCTTGCATATTCTCTATTCATTTGTCTTGAGGTTCACTTTTTTTTTTTTTCCTGCCAGCCCAAATCTACTGTTGAGCTGCTCGAGTGCATCTTCCTTTTCATTTACTCTTCTTTTCCAATCCCGAATTTACATTTGCTTTAAAAAATCTGTATTTACTTATTAATATTTGATGAAACATCTCCACTGTAAAAATATGGATTTCTTTAGCTCTTTGAATGGATTTAAAATAGCTACTTTGAAGTTTGTCTGCTAAGTCCAACATCTGGGTCCTTTTCAAAGCAATTTCCATTGCCTATGGGTTTTTCTCATGTATGGGTCACACTTTTCTGTGTATTTGCCTATCATACTTTTTTATTAAAAATTGAACATTTTAGATAACATATGGTAGCAACTCTGGATAACTGTCCTTTACGATTGTTTGCTTGTTTATTTCCTCAGTCACTTGGCTGAAACTAGTTCCATGAGGTCTATCTCTCCTCCAAGGTGTGGCTTCTGATGTCATTCCTTGAAGGACTCCATCCAGGGAAACTGTGGTTTTAACCAGGCAGTCTTTGACTGCCTCTTTCTCTTAAGCCTCTATCTGGTCTGCCTCTATTTGTATCCTATCTACCTCTTATGCTGTAGTTTTCTAGCTGGTAGTGCTATTTTTCTTTTTTTGAAGATGCTCTGATTTATGGTTTTATCCAATGGCAGAGAGAGAAAGATGCCAGTCTTTGCTGCTGACTGTGATCTTGTCTGTCAGAACCCCTGTTATGAAGCAGGAGTTGGGTGATGAGAAAATGACTCTTCACTGGGTTTCTCACCTTAGTTATCAAACCGAGTCTGGGGGAATGGTAGGAAGTAATGCTGCCACCCAGCTGCTGGTACCAGCCTATATGGATCTTCCAGCACCCAGAACCTGGGGGTTGGGGTCTGCTAATTTTTACTGTCACGTAAGTCTACCACACATAGGTCTTTTGCCACATGACTGCTGCTCCAACAACAAAGAGCTGTGGAAAGAGGAATTGCTTTCTTCAACAATAGCCTCTCCCCAGGTCTTTCCTGTCTTGGAGGTGGAGGAGCAAACACTGTCTGCCTGAGTCTATCCGTTCATGATAGGCCTTCCACAGAAATTGGGATCTTTCAGTATTCACCTGCTGCCAAACTATCCAGCGGAGCTCTCCCTCTCCGGGGACTGGTGCGCCTGTGCGCATGCTGCATGCTCAGTTGCTTTTTGGGACCCTACAGATTACAGCCCGCCAGGTTCCTTTGTCCATGGGATTCTCCAGGCAAGAATACTGGAGTGGGTTGCACTTCCTCCTCCAGAGGATCTTCCCTACCCAGGGATCGAACTTGAGTTTCTTGTGGCTCTTGCATTGGCAGGCTGGTTCTTTACCACCAAGCCACCTGGTAAGCCCCTCCAGAGACTGGGGACATGGGAATTACCACTGGTTTGCCAAGCCCCTGAAACAGCTGTTCTGCAAGGCAGAGCTGTTGTGTGGAGGATGAGTGTAGTTCCTGGTTCCAATGCCAAGGCCTCTCAGAGTTCTTACCGAATTTCTGTAGGTTTTGTTAAATAAATACTTCTCAATGGATTGCATGCTCTTTGGTCAATCTCCAAATATTTTACATGATTGTCTTTGCTAATTTTGCCTTGCATGGTAGATGTTTCTTTGTGAGAGATTTTTCCTTGCTGTACTGTCAACTCCATCACCTGTTTTGACACTTTTAATTTAACTTTATGATTTCCGTAGACTCTAAATAGCCTCATTGCTTTTCAGACAGGCTTTCTGTTGGCTGTCTCTCTTTCCTACAGATATATAGCCGATTCATAGCATTTGGTTCCTGTCAATCCCCTTTTTAGCAATTGTAATGACTACACTGGCCCTGCTGTTAAGTCACTTCAATTGTATCGGACTCTGTGTGACCCCAGAGACGGCAGCCCACCAGGCTCCCCAGTCTCTGAGATTCTCCAGGCAAGAACACTGGAGTGGGTTGCCATTTCCTTCTCCAACACTGGCCCTAGACCATTCTATATTTTTCAGTATACTCTACTGATTGGCTCCTTTGTATAAAAGTCTTAGTATTTGTTTCTTCCTTGGTCTATTCCACCAAATATAAACTTATATCATCCTCCAATACTTCCCCACATATATTAGTCAATCTTTCAAAATATTTTATCTTTTGGATGATTTTTACCTCAGTATTCTTTTTAGAAAAGAAATTATCTTCAACAACAATGCTAAAGATTTTGATACCTTCTCACTACCAACTTTTCTGTTATGTTGTAACATTCCGATTAGCAATTTATGTTTCCACAACACCATATGCTCATAACCATATTATTATCCTTAAATGGAATAAACTCATTAATTTAATGCAGGTTGAATGTTTTCTTTGACTAACTCAGGCATTCAACTGATGTCTTTTGTTTTACTTTTCATATTTCAAAATTTCAAAATGAAGGATGATAATTACCTATATTGAAGATTATCACAAGAGCAAAGATTACTGTAAGATTTCACTTACTTGGTTGAACAGCCTTCAAACATTCCAGTTTGGATAAAATATGGGCAAACAATGGTGGTTTGAATTTTACTTTTTTGTAGTAGCCTTAATTCAAAGTAGAGAGACTCCGCAAAACCACAAGCTGCAAACTTGCTGGCACAGTAATCTGAAACAGAGTGAGGAGCTGTTAGCAACAGACTTTGACAAGTTAATTCACAGAGTTATTTTGAAAATGGAAACTCCCTTCCCTTTCGGCTTATTCTGGGGGCAAAGTGAAAGTGTTAGTCACTCAGTCGTGTCCTAAGTGCACGATTCTCCATGCAAGAATACTGGAGTGGGTTGCCATGCTCTCCTCGAGGGGATGTTTCTGACCCAGGTATCAAATCTGAGTCTCCTGCATTGGCAGGCAGATTCTTTACCCACTAAGCTACCAGGGAAAGCATCCTTTAAAGTCATTTTCTGTGGCCACTCCACTCCTGTAGCTCTATACAACATTAGTTCAGTTCAGTTCAGTCGCTCAATCATGTCTGACTCTTTTTGACCCCATGAATTGCAGCACGCCAGGCCTCCCTGTCCATCACCAACTCCCGGAGNCTCACTTCCACTGTATAATCATAAGGGATTTGATTTAGGTCATACCTGAATGGTCTAGTGGTTTTCCCTACTTTCTTCAATTTCAGTCTGAATTTGGCAATAAGGAGTTCATGATCTGAGCCACAGTCAGCTCCTGGTCTTGTTTTTGTGACTGTATAGAGCTTCTCCAGCATACCAACAACAAAATGGAAACAATTTCAGTTTCTCTTAACCCAAGAAGACTACAAAGCCAATTGGTTCTTGTCTTCTCTTTGTGTTACTATTTTAAAGTGTATGTATTTGGCTGCCTCCGGTTGCAGTTTTATCATGCAGGGTCTTTCCTTGTGGACTCTCTAATTGTGGTACATGGGCTTAGTTGCTCCATGACATGTGGGATCTTAGTTCCCTGACCAGGGATCCAACCCACATCCCCTGAATCGCAAGGCAGATTCTTAACCACTGCACCACCAGAGAAGTCCTACCACTGTTATTTTATATAGAGGAGGGGAGCAGCAACATGAATGGACTTAGAGATGGGCATACTAAGTGAAGTAAGCCAGACAGAGAAAGACTAATACCATATGATATCTCTTACATGTGGAATTCAAATTTGGGAAATGAGAAGGAATCCTGGCATTACAAACAGAGCCAGATGTACTAGAGACTTCCTCTTGGTGCAGAAGAGTTCTCCATGCCTGGAAGAGTCCTGACTTCTGGTGCTGTGAGCTGGAGATACAAAGTCACGGGTGGAGCACTCACCTGACAGCCCGTTGATCCCAATGATTCCTGCTAAACTTGAAATGCAGACTAAGTGACCATGGTTAGCTTCAAGCATGGCAGGAAGGAAGGCCTTATAAGTCTGGAAGATATAAACACACTGTGTCAATATTCATTACTCATTTATTATTCTTTCAGCTCAAGTATGTGATCAACTTACAAGCTCACTTAATAAATTTTTATTTAACACCTGGTATTTGCATGTCTGACTCTTTGCAGCCTCATGGACTGCAGCCTGCCAGGCTCCTCTGTCCATGGGATTTCCCAGGCAGAAATAGTGGAATAGGTTGCCATTTCCTTTCTCCAGGGGATCTTCCTGACCCAGGGATCCAACTGGCATCTCTTATGTTGCTACCATTTTTCTGTTTCCAGTTGAAAATAATGTTTTCCTCACAGGGAAAAGGTGACTGGATATTTCAAGGGTCTGTTTGTCTTTCTAGCCCTATATGTCAGTGGAGGGCTTTTAAAGACATTCTAGAAGATAAATTTATATTATAAAGACATTATTTGTTCTGGATGTACAGATTCCCACCATTAAAGGGAAGAGAAAGGAATGCAAGTATGTATTGAGGAAGCATTTAGTCATCAAAAACATATCAACGAAACTTAGGAATATCATTTTAACCAGAGACATAGATACAAATAAAGGTGTACATGTATGTACAATCAAGGTAACTCTGTGAAGTAATGACATGTGTTTGACAAATAGGTATATCTATTTTCCCTGATTTGATCACATGTGGGGTGTAATACAAACAAGTGTCAGAGTTGCTTGTCTTTATTTTAGTATATTTGTCATAAGATTCTATTTTTCTTTTGCAAAAGTTCGATGGCTGTACTTCCTAAATGTTTTCCCCCTGGTTATAGATTAGATCAGTTATCACTATTTCCATAAAATAGCTCAGGTTNCAAACAAGTGTCAGAGTTGCTTGTCTTTATTTTAGTATATTTGTCATAAGATTCTATTTTTCTTTTGCAAAAGTTCGATGGCTGTACTTCCTAAATGTTTTCCCCCTGGTTATAGATTAGATCAGTTATCACTATTTCCATAAAATAGCTCAGGTTATGAAGACGGCAAATATGTGTTCAGTTGAATTGCAACAAATGATGACTTTATTGTTAAAAAAAAAAAAACTAGTATTTTTGAAATTTGGACAGGTTTTCCAATTACTTGGACTTTGTTTTTCCACCTGCATTGTCTTTTTCAATTTTTAAAAATTACCTTTTAGACAACCTTTTAATATCAACAATAACTATGTTACTCTGTAGTGTCAACTTAAAAGACTTCAAGACTTTAGAAGAATATTCAGTTGGGTCAATTTACAAGAAATATTTGGCTCCTCATAAAATTTTAAAAGAAGTTCAAAGTCATACAACAAAAGCAGGGAGGCACCTAGCAGACTGTGGTGTGGATAAGGAATGTTGCCTGCCACTGCTGGACATCAAGGAGATCAAGCCAGTCAATCCAAAAGGAAATCGAACCTAAATAGTCACTGGAAGGATTGATGTTGCAGCTGAAGCTCCGATACTTTGACCACTTGTTGCAAAGAATGGACTCACTGGAAAAGACCTTGTTGCTGGGAAAGATTGAAGGCAGGAGGAGGAACAGGAGGTGACAGAGGATGAGATGGTTGGATGGCATCACCAACTCAGTGGACATGGGTTTGAGAAGCTGCAGGAGATGGTAAGATACAGGGAAGCCTGGCATGCTGCAGTCCATGGGGTCGCAGAGAGTCAGACATGACTCAGCAACTGAACAATAATACCAGTAAACAAAGGATGTTTTGGCCATCAAGCCCATAGCCACCTCTGCCTCCAACTCTGGATAAGCCAAGAGTTTTGCTTAGTCTATCAATGGGAACTCACAAATGGTCTATCAACAGATAAATGGTTGACTAGTTGTTTATAGAATTCAGACTTCCCTTGTGGTTCAGCTGGTAAAGAATCTGCCCGCAATGCGGGAGATCTGGGTTTGATCCCTGGGTTGGGAAGATCCCCTGGAGAAGGGAAAGACTACCCACTCCAGTATTCTGGCCTGGAGAATTCTCCAGGCCAATTCACATGGACTACAGTCCATGGTGTTGCAAAGAGTTGGACACAACTGAGTGACTTTCATTAAAAGAGCTACATGAAATTCTCATATTCACCAGCAAAACAAAATGAAAAAGAAAGAAGACTCACCCAGCAGTGAGACATGGCGTTGATATAAAATGATCTTTCCACCATGTGGTCTGGAGTTTTGAGGAACTCTTTTCCCGTCACGACCCCTGCATTGTTAATGAGGATGGTCACATTGCCCACTTCCTTTTTAACCTGTGCAGAAGTGAGGCAAATAATTCATTTACATTAGGTTACTTATTTTTCCATGCCATTATTATTATTTTTTTTTACTTTATTCAGGTAGTTTCTTTAAACACAGCTATTTTATCTCTCTCATAGAAATTCAACAAGTTTAAAGTAGCTTTATGATTGATTGTGTAAAAAAACACATTGATTTGCCAGTTTTGCTTATCTCTGTGTGGGTGCGCAGAGATGACTGGGTGTGGCAGTGTATTTTCTCTGCCTCCTATTTTTGTCATGTTACTGTCCCTTTTTGCCAGAGGTGAATGCCAGGGGTACTGCAGAGTGCTGTCTCTGTTTCCCTGTGTGGCTCTCAATGTCTCCCTTTGGATGGTGGTTGTGTCTTTCTTCAGTCCCGTGTGTGTGGTGCCCTCTTCCTGACTCCTCTGTGACCAGGTGCAGGAGCTCATCCCATTCCTGTAGGGCATGGCCAGTGCTGAGCACAAAGACATCCCAAACACAGGTATGTTGGATCTCACCTGTGGGATCATAGGTGTCTGTGGGCCTGTGACCTCTGTCAAAAAGACCTCCCCAGGTCTAATTATTGTCTGTGCCCAATTATTTCCCTGAGTTTCCAGCTGTGCTACCACTGCTGTGTTCTGAGGGTCTTTCTTCACCCTTCCTTCTGAATTGCTTACCTCATCTGCTTACGGAACCTACTACCACCAGCCCTACTTGGAAGAAGCTGGACTCCAGGAAACACTGCAGTGACCTTGATAAAGCTGGCCTGGGGCAAAACATGACGTAAAGCATGATGCATGTTCAAACAACGATTTGAAGATGTTTTTGCCCTGAACTGTATCTTTGGTGCTGTCACAACAATCTGTTCTTTTTTCCGAACAGGAAGTTCAGAAAAAACTTGACTTGGTTGTCCTGGCTCCACCTACTGCTCTGTGTTGAGGCTTCCAGGTCACATGGTGGGGAGATATTAGGGGAAAACTGCTCCTGATGTCATCAAGTTGAACAGGCTCTGATGTTGCTGCATCAATGTTGGGCAGAGTGACTAGGCCCCTCTGCTTTGGAGAGGGGCAGTACAGGGACAAACACCCAAGAGATGTGAGCTTTTGGCTTGATGAGGGAGCCAGTGTGAGCAAGTGCTTGATCTTAGACCAACTTGGGGAGGAACTTGGGCCTCTGGAGGATGTGAAATCTTTGGTGTAAGGCATTCTTAAATATTTAAGAAAAACCTAATGGTCACATCATCCTGTCCAAGAAGATCCCTCAGTCTTAGGGACCCAGAGCTAACAGGAACTTTATCTAGGTAATAGGATTTAATTTTCACTGAGAATTTAGGAAAGCGTTCTGATCTCAGTTTATAGATGAGGAAACAGAGGTTCTCAGAAGTTAAGATTTTGCCAAAAGATAGCTTTTGGCTTTTGGGAAGAATCACAGTGATTCTCACTCAGTTTTCGACCCACATACAAGAAAGTAAAAGCTCTTTTTACCTAGATTTACTTCTGTGGTCAAAATGATTACTTCTGTAACTAACAAATCTCACTTATGTGAACATGCACACAGACACACTAACAAATATAAATAAGTGATTAGACCTGGACATTTAAGAATAAAGCATGACGCTGGTTATTCCAACAAAAAATTCATTTGTATACTGGGTTTCTGTGATGGAGATGAGAAAGTTACCTTAGTCAAATTTTGGAAAATTACTGAGCCCTTTTCAAAATATTATCATTGTTTTTTTGGCTATGCCCCATGGCATATGGGATCTTGGCTCCCTGACCATGGATCAAACCCAAGGACCCTACAGTGGAAGCCTGGAGTCTTAACCTCTGACCTCTAGGAAAGTCCCTTTACTGAGCCCTTTAGAATGCTGTTATTGAAGTTTCCTATGAATTTCAGGGGTCTGGATAATGTCCATGTCTTGTTGACATTCTGGTAGATAAAGTCTAATGGTAGTATTAATATTTGGGTTTCTTGGGAGTTGATAAGTAATGGAAATTATACAGAACAGTCAATATTAATAAAATGGTTGACTTAGAAGAATTCTATTTACAGGACTGTGGGAAAAGAAAAGTCCAAGATACATTCAAATGATAAAAAGACAATTTTTGATTAAAGTTTTTGGCCTCATTTTCTACTATACAGCAAGCAAATTTTAAACAAGAGGGAAAGATTCATTGGGGGTGATGGAAATTACAGTGCTTTTGATAGAAGAAAGAGGACTGTGAGGGTGTCTTTATTGCTGACACATTGGTGGGTCACTGTTGGGGATGTGGCAGGGGTCTTGATTCCAGGTGGATGGAACCATGGTTCTACTCTGTCACTAATTTGCTCTATGCCTTGGCTTCCTGTCATCAGTAGAGCAGACAATGTTATTGTACCCACTTTACTATAAATATTATATATGAATCCAGAGCCTGAAATCCAGAGTGAAGTAAGTCAGAAAGACAAATTCTGTATATTAATGCATATAAATGGAATTTTAAAAGATGGTACTGGCAATCCAATACACAGGGCAGCAAAGGAGACACAGATGTAAAAAACACTTTTGGACTGAGTAGGAGAAGATGA